>OZ010792.1:210144149-210575937 GCA_963932465.1 Maratus speciosus
TTTGAATTTTATGTTTTTTTTTTTTTTTTTTTTTTTTTTTTTTTTTTTTTTTTTTTGTAAATTAATATTTAAAAGATTAACCCTAGTCATAATGAGATCAAAATAAATATCAGAGAAATGTTTAGAGAAAGATTTACTTAGAAATACATTTAAATGTTGTACAATCTGTTTCTTTTTAATAGCAAATATGTATTTTCGAATTAATAACCAGTTATAATGCTTTAAATATTTACTTTGAAGATCATTAATTTGTTTAGTGATATATTTTTTGGAAACTACAACTGATGATGAAAACTTTCCACGTTTGTTTCGTGTTGTTTTACAATTTATATATATATAGATAGATAGATAAAGTTTTTTACTGAGGGTGGTTTTGGGTTTTAGGGGTCATGATCGGTGTAGATCTGCAAATTTTTTTCAAAAAATTCAACATAGGAACGATCCCAATGGGTAGTATTTCATACGAAATCTACCTAAAAAAATCAGATGCTGTTTTCAAATAATTTGCAAAAATAAGTACTTTTTTTCTGTGTGACGGTATGAAAATTAAAAATGTGTGATGCTTAGATGTTAAAAAAATTGCATTAGAGATTATCAGTATTTAACAGTACAATGTTAAATCTGCTTCGTTTTACGGCTGGCTTGTGTAACGTAACGTTATTTTGAATGGACGACACTTTAATTGCTGCCCAAAATAAATAGAATATCGGGGCTTAAAGGAAAAAGAAAAACACTTTTTTAAGCCTTCAATTTTTATCTTAACCCTTTGTACTTGAAAGGTGACTCTCCGAGCACTGGTGTTGCCAGGCGTCCGCGTAAATCAGCGCTTCAAATGCTCCGGACACCATTAATTTCTTACAGTTTATTTCGACATCTTTAATCGCAGATATTTATGACATGAGATAAGGCGAAAAAAATGACCTTAAGATACCGGTTTCCAGAGCATTTGGAGCTCCGGATTACGCGGGACACCTGGAAACACTATTGGTGAATGAGAGTCATCTCCCGAGTAGAAAGGGTTAAATTTCACGCCTGGCCTTGATTATAAAAAAATCACTGCCTTTTTTCAGCTTTAGAAAACTTTAGGAAACGAGTGATTTTAATAAATATATATATATGTTATATATATATATAAATATATATTTTTTACTTTGTTCCTTTTTTTTACATTAGCAACATGAATAGAAAAAAGCATTATTTAAACTTTCTAATCTAGGGGAGGTAGGGTTAATTCGTTAATTGGGATCAGGGGTACTTCAGGGATAATCTGTAACACATTTAAAAAATTGACCATGCTAATTATGAAGTCAGACCAATATTCTACATGTGCAATTTTGTGCAGAGAAAATGCATGTTTCTGCAGAAGTAATCACTGTTTTTCCAGAACACAAAGAAAAACGTCTGTCAAGGTGAGAATGTTTTAATTAAAAAATCCCTGCCGGCTCGGTCTACAGGCGGAGGTTAGATTTCGAAGTTAAGTACTAAATTCACCAACAAAACTTAAATCAAGATTAGAGATAAACCCAGATCCTTCACTAAGAATGAGTTCTAGGGAGCTACACTTTTTGTGAAAATTCTAATATACACGAAAACACACACGCATGTATATGGAATAGGTTTAATAATGGATACAGCAAATTCAGAGAACCTTAAAATGTTAAAATATGTTAATATTTCCATAGTCGGGTTTTTATCATGTTTTAATACGTTTCTTCAAACTCATATAACGTTACATATTCACCTGCTGAGGTCCATTATATTTCCAGTAGGACGCAATATACATATTTTTTTTTTAATTCGTCAGACTATTTATTTTATTTTAAGTTTTCATGCAGAAATCTTGCTCTAGAAAACTTATGAAGTCATATGAAATTTCATAAATTCCAAATACCCCCCCCCCTCCTCACCCTCCTAATTTTTTTACCCTTTTCACAAAAGTTCCAATTATAAGCACCCCTTAAAATCATTAGAATTTCCTATTTGCTAAAGAGGGGCTTACTTTCGGTACTTTACGGTACTTAATATAAATTATTTTAGGAGCATCCTGATTCATTTACTTTTATAATTTAAGAGAAAACTATAATAGCTCTGCCATTTTTTAATTTTTATTTTTTATTTCCAATCTTAAGGCGATTCTCTAACTCTTTTCTCAAAAATGGGACACTTTTTGACACATTTTCTAACTCATTTTCAAGCGTAAAAGCATAAAATTGGCAGGCCAGGCTATTAACATAATTTGGAATCGAATGGCGTTTTGAATTTTTTGATAAATAAATTACTTAAAGTGTTATAAGCAATTGTTGATAGCATATTTCCTCCTTTCCTGTGCTATCACGTCCGGCAATTCCGTTCGAATTGCAAACTTACGCAAGATTTTCTGAAAGATCCTCTGCTTTTACCAAAAAGTTGAAAAATACATTAGAATACATAATTACATAATCATAACACTTACCAATTCCATGCGTTTCCGAACAAAAATGAATTCAGAAAGGTGACATAAAGTATTTTCTTTTGATTTGAGAACAACCGTAATGCTATAAAATTAAGGGCTCATTTGTAAAATAAGTAAATAACAAAATGTAATTTCGAGATGTGAAGACTCGAGTTTTTTAAAGAAAACTATAACTATCCTCTCGTGAACTATCGTGATTGTTTCGTCTAAAACAGTTAATGTGTTAAAGACTGTATTCTCAACATCCTCAGTTGCACTTATGTACCACACATTTTGTATGATTCATTTTATTTTATTGGATTTATATGCAAGAAGTCTTCTTTTCTAAAATTTATAAAATTTATGGCATAACTTTTGAAACTCATATCTTATATTATGATATATATGATTCAAAAAGAAATCTTGTACATTTAAAAAGATGTCATGATGTAGTTAACGGCTTTACACGAGAATAATAATAATAATCAAAATTCACAGTTACCATTTTTTACGCCCAAATCCTTCATATATGTTCGTCTTCAATCAGTGAATTGAATATTTCTCTGAAGTTATTGCTACTGCTCAGTTGAAAGTAATATTTAGAGCTACCAGCTTATGTTAAAAGGATTTCGTTAATAAATATGTAAAGTAGCATACGTTACAAGTCTGATTGATATGTTGCTTGTATCTAATTTTATTCGGTCTAATATACTTAATTTTTTAACGCTTTTAGGCTGTAGTTTCATAGCTGCCAACTTTTATACTTTTTTATTACCGCTATTTTTTTAAAAGCATTTTTTGCATTATCTATCGCCAAATTTCGAGAATTAAATAAAGGGAAGATTGTGTTAAAGTAGAGTAGCAGAAAAGCACAAAAGTTGGCAGTTTTATCGCTACCATGTCTACTTTATCAAACTACCTTTTCTATGTTAAAGTTGAAAGGCCTATTAACTTAAAGCATTCAACATTTAAATTAGTATTTATTAATATCCGAATAATTAATTATAGGAATATGTTAAAAATTTATAAAGGATTTGATTCTGTTACAAAGTAATAGATTTGCTCCAAATCTCTCAGTGTACTCCTAGATTTTTTGAGTATTTTTCGGTTTCTTATTTTCCTGGTAAATATTTTATTACTAAGTATTTGGGTTAGTGATGTTTGACAACTTTCATTTCTTTATCTGAGCATGTCATTTTATTTCTTCTTATTATTTTTTTTTTGGTGTGAGGGGGGGGGGGGGATGCTTTTCTTTCTTTTTTTTCTTCAATGAAACTAGCATGCCGACTTTTGAAGTTGTTTTCCATCAAAGTACCCATACCAATAGCAAAAAAAAAAAAAAAAAAAAAAAAAAATCACATGTGTTTATTGCTTTTGTTATTTCTCTTTTATTGATGAATAGGTTCTTTTTTTATAAATCCTTGAAACATCTGAATGCTAAAGTTTTGCCTGCTGGTGCTACTTATTATGTCGATTTTTACAAGACAAGTATTTAATAAATATAAAAAAATATAAAACAGTACTCTTTGCAACTGAATATCATTCCTGGGGAATTATTATCCAACACTTACAATTACTGTTATATTGCCACAGAAAAATACTTTCAAAAGGCTCTGCAGAAAAAGACCTGATTTTTCTTCTTCTTCTTCTTTTTTTTTTTTTTTTTTTTTTTTTTTGTGCCGGATAGATGGGAGAAATCACCATATACATAGAGGGTAACGCTTGTACAAAATACTAAGAGAATAATACTAATATTGCATTAATATAATGTTGAAAGTTGATTTATACCATAAGTAAGCTATGTTAAGTATAACGTTTGTATCAAAATAAGTATAATTTTTGCTAAACAAAGACACTTCCGTTATGAATATTAAAGGCATAATTTAACAATGCAATACGACTTACATTATACAAAACTGTTAGCTGATTTTCAGCTAATTATATTTTTTCAAGCACGAAACATGGCCAATTTGATTTTGAAAAAAAATATGTTTGACATATTAAAATAATTTGGTATGGAGTTAAAACGGCAATCGTTAATCTTTAATAAATTTGATAGAAATTTGAAAGAAAAATATTGGAGAAAGATCTAATGAAATGACGAATTTGCTGATTTCTTTTCTTATGTATTATTTCTTTTATATTCATGAATAGAAAAAAAACGCTACTGATGTATATTTTTTGAAAGCGCAGTTTCTGAGACTTCCTAAACTTAAAAAAATAAATATGTAATATTGAGAACCAATACACATTTTTAATAACTAACTCATGGGTCCACAGAAATAAAGTCAGTAAAGTCATAACTAGAAATAAAGTCAGGAAAGTTATATTAACAACATAACTTTTTCATTCGAGAAGCCTGATTTTTATTTGAAACAATTGTTATATAAATCTACGAATCGCTTTACCAACATGTCTGCCCATAGAGAAAGGATCGAAATACTACTTTGGTCTATATTTTCTTAAATAAAATTAGATAAAGAAAGGACTATAATTTAAAGTTGCAAACTTATTAAGTTAGAAAGCCCTTGATCTAAAATTTTTGATACCACGATATTTTCATTAATTACGTTCAAGTTGAAATAGTAAAATCCCGATCTCTTAAAATAGATTTCGCAAAAATGGTGTGAAAAGAAAAAAAAAACATTTATGCATTCTAAATTTTCCTATACCAACGTTATTCTGGGAACTCTTCTACTACAAGTTCTCTAGTTTTACTTACTTTCGACTTTACTATGTTTTTCAAGTTGAAAGGACAAGTTTTCTTATCTTGGAATTGGAGAATAGATAGGGAATATGCTGTTATCTATTATGTTCCTGAACGGGTTTGCAAAGCATCTGCTAATCATTTAAAGGGTTCTTTTTTTTTAAAAGGGGAGGGTGTACGCCATAGACTTGTAATATAGCCCAATTCCTCCTCTAAGGTGTATGTGCATATTTGAAAATTATCACATGTTCTACAGAGAGAATCCTTTATGGTTTGAGATTTTAAAACTTTTTTATTTTAAAAATTAAAGCAATCTGGATTTTTAATTTATGATTGCTTCAAAGGAATACTTACAATAATATTTTAAACGTATCTCATAGAGTCAATGGTGTATCTAATAATCCTAATTTCGCGTTTTTTGCTTATATATTCTTTTAATTTTTTTTCCAATGATATTTTAATTTCATTATAATTATCCCGCAAGATTTACTCATAATAATAATAAAAAAAAATAAAAATAAGAACGTGCCTTTAATTTTAAAGATAAAGCTACAAATTGCTTTTTTTTTTTTTTTTTTTTTTTTTTTTTAATATCCTGTCTTACTTCAAAATTTAGATTAATTACATTACAGATATTTTCGCATGATTATAATTCAAACAATGTGTATAGATTTTATGTGGAATTACTCAATTTATGTATGTATGCACTTACCATCAAATTAAAGCTCTTGAATTTGATTTGTTTAAGATTAAACTTTTATTTACAATATCTCTGTAAAAACGGAAAATGAACTGCGGTAAAAGTGTAGTTACCTAAAAATATAATTGAAAGTAAGTTGTAAATGAATTTGAACATAAAATTTTAGTGAAAATAAAATAATTTAATTTAGAATGCTTGACATTCAATAAGGAACTTTTTGAAAACTAACACGAAGTCACTCTTTCAGTTTGAGAAATTATTTTTTCTCTATTAATAAAATATGCATTTGAATTAATATTTCATATTTATTTATTTTTTTTTCAAATTTTGTCTATAATTTGATTAAGTGTCAAATTAAATAAATAAATAAACAAAAGAGAGAGGGGGGTACAAGAAGTCAAGAGAAGAAAGGAAATTTTGAATACGTCAATAGATTATATTGCGGCGAAGGTCAAAGGATTTTTTAAGTGCGATGAAGAAGGGGGGGGGGGGTATAGTAAAATTTTATTTATTTCAGTCTACATAAAAATGATTTCATTTAATTTTCCATTTTGATTTTTGATTTTCTTTAAATACTTTTTCCCTTATAAGAGATTCTCCAAAATAATTTATTTGTTGAGCAAATGGTTATGGTATCTTTACTCTCTATTGGTGTGTGTTTTTATTCAATCAGTGCTTCTTCAAGGAATAGATCAAGGAATATCGCTAACGAAAATGAATATGGACGCTAGTAAGACGGAAAAGAAGTACAACATTTTGCATTTCAAAAATAGCACATAATTTTGCTGTCCTAAATTCGAGTTACACATTACTACAATGCAAATTAGTTAAAATTAATGTTTTTCTAGGGATCCACATTTACAAATTTACTGTTTTAATAGATGCTAAAGTAATGCCAGGTATGTAAAAGTTACATAATTATAAAGTTTATAATGTTAATATTCTGTGGGGGAGGGGGGGAGGGACCAAAAGTTTATAGGCATCTTTTCATCTAATAAGACAAAGTTAAATTAATCTATGAATGTGTATAGATTAATGAACAAATACACGTGATTTTATCTTTTAATTTAATGCAGATTCAGTAGGGGTTCTTTGACAGTTATGACAAAGTTAATAAATTTCAAAGTTCAATAAATCACAAAGTTGCAAAATTTATAATGTTCATATTAAAAAAAAAAAAAAAAAAAAAAAAAAAGGTTTACCAAAAGTTATCCGCAGTTTTTTTTCTTCTTATAAGATAAAGTTAATCTCTAAATGTGTACATATATTAATAACCGTGATTTTATCTTTTATTTTAACACAGATTTAGTTAATTGTATGCTATTTATGCAGATTATTTAGGAGAATATTCAATTTTCTAGCAATTTTAAAATTCTGCCTCTTCTATAATTTATATGAGAACGTGAGTTTCAAAACTCGCCTTATACAAAATAAAAATATCGCATTTTCCCTATCAATATATTCTAATGGTAAATCTGCACAGCAGAACACAAGAAAATAACAAGAAACACAACTATCTGCCAAAAAGCTGGATTTATCCTGTATTTTTGCTATTAGATTCTTGGTTTATTTGCTTTTCTGGATAAAGCATTTTTTGAAACTCACCTCCTCTCATATATATATATATATATATATATATACATATATTCTTTTGTTTTATATTTACGATGACCATATTTCATTAAACTAGTTGGATATGCCAATTCCAAAACTTTCTTCTATCTTATACATAAAATTTCAAAAATTAGTTACACATGTTAATACTTCAATATTATTAGTTCAATACTTTCTGCTTCAGTCAATTAAACGGACTAAAAACAAGTTAATCAATATCATGATATTTGTTAAAATTAATAGTTTTTGCTTATTCTGTGGTTATCAGATGTTTGCGAATAGCCGGCTTAGCAAAAAGCGAGTTTCCGCGTCTGCACGTGCCGCCGATGGACAACAGAACTACGAAAAATCAAGAAAAGCATATAAAAATCGCTATCACAGAGCCCCTTTACCGCGCAATATTTCCAAATTCAAGGAGGGCCTGTTGGCCAAAGCCAAAAACATGCAAGAAAAAATTTGGTTCAATTGTATGCATAATTTTATACACTTTTCGAATGTGCAATAAAGAAAATGGTACAGACATCATAATTATAGCGCTCCCTTCCAGCGGAATTTTTCCTAATTCAGGGAGGACCTGCTTAACATCAAAAACTTAAAATAAAAATTTGGCTCAATTCTATGCATAACTTCATACACTTTTGGATGGTACAATATTGAAAAATCTCAAAAAAAAATATCGCTATCACAGAGCCCCCTGCAGGCGATTTTTTTTCAAAATTCAGGGAGGATCTGCTTGCCATAGCCAAAAGCTTAAAATAAAAATTTGGTTCAATTCTGTGCATAACTTCATACACTTTTTGATGGTAAAATGGCGACAGACAGACGGACACACGGACACAGACATTTTCTATAAACATGTTTTTTGAGATCTCTGACCCCTAAAACGTATAAATCCGTCGAAAACCGGAAGTCGAAAAAAATTTCGATTACAATACTTTCTTCTATTGAAGATAGAAGAAAGTAAAAATATAGGGGCAGCAAATAATAAATGTTGATAACTCATCACTCTCCCTTCATAGAATAAATAGAAAAACCTTCATGATGGAACCTTTATTTAGCGAACAATCTATTTTTAATCCACAGCACATATTTATGTACTTTTTCTCTTTAGTAGATTTTGAATTCTGAAGCAAATTTAAAATTAATATATATATATACTTACTATTTCAAAGCAAAAAATAAATAAATAAATAAATAAATAAATAAAAATGAAAATAAATTAAGAAAGAAACTTAATGCTATACCTTTTTCAAATTTAAAATCACTATATAATTCTGTCACTATTTCACAAAGATAATTGCATATTATGTGTTAGCTTCTCGATAATGCTTTCCCTTCATTTACCATTTACGGAAAAAAAGGAAATAAATCAGATTGTAGAAGAAATTTGCACATGTTGGAAAGTGCATTTATATTATAAGCAAAGATAAAAACTGTCTAATTTTTATAGACTTACATAAGACCATTTTATATCATTATTGATAATTATAATACCATTAATTTTCATTTGAATTATTACTTTTTCTTTAGAAGCGGTTAAAACAACAACAAATTTCAATAGCACTATTTTTGCAGCTCATGAATAATAGAAATGTGCATTAATCAAATTAATTTCTTGATTTTCTTTTAATGATATTATACAAAATAAAGATGGAACCTTTAACTAGTAATACAGAATCAAGCACAATATCGCTGATTCACTAGCATATTGCGGACGATAAATCCATATAAACATATGAAAAAACACCAAATATATATATATATATATATATATATATACTTACAGCTTTAATTCATAATATTACGGTTTTTGATGGTGGTAGGTTATGTTTAATTATTGGTTATATATATATATATATATATATATATATATATATATATCATATCATATTTAGTTTTAAAAAACGCGATTTTCCTAATGAAAAAAAATACGAAACTTTTTATATATATTTTTAATTGTAAAGAAAAAAAATATTTTTAATATGATTTCTTATATCAAAAATTCCATATGATTGTATTTTGTTGGTAAAAAATCCAATGTTAAAATTTTGAAAGCATCAGTATTAAACCGACGATGTTCATTTAGTCTATACCAGAAAAATCAAATTAAATAATAAAAAGTTTAATTAGCATTTTGTTTTAATAACACATATATGGGTGATATTAAAAAAGGAAATTCCGCAATACAAATAACTCCAAATTTGATTTTAGGATAGAAGATTTTGATCGTAATTTTCTCATATTAATGAATAATGACACAAACGCCTTTAAAATTTAGCAATACAAAGTGATAAAAAATAATCATAACAAAAATCTGGCAAATAAGAAATGATAGACCGCACCAGAACAAACTATTTTTTATATAGGAAGCCAAGATCGAATAACATATTCTTCTGTCAAAAATACAGGGTGTCTCTCCTCCAGCACCACAGCAAATCTATTTGGCGCACGGGCGGAAGAGATTGTGAATTGTTATATACCATTGGCGCATAATGATAATAACTGACCAAAAAAAAAAAAAAAAAAGTAAATATTTCGGATTGAGCATCGGTCAGGAATGTTTATATGGGGTTGTAAAATTTATTTTGTTGGTTCAACATTTTTTCAATTGGGGAAGAGGTGTTCGATATTTTATTAAAGCTTAACATGATGCTATTAAATTGAACATTTCAAAAATCATAAAGGTAATATTCTTTGTAGAAATTTAAATAAACTTTGATAATTAATGATTAATGAAACCGATCGGGTTCATACTCACATAAACATGTGGAGGGCTACTTCATTCTCTCGAAAAGACTCGCTCGCTAATGCTGATTCAATGAAAGAAATTTATAATGATACCTCGTTTGCACTTCAATATTTTTAAATGATAAATATATATCATTTTTATGATATGATATTTATGACCCATATTTGATATCGATCTGTACAAAGGCTATCATTTATTTTTTCGATTTTGATTGCAGATTTTTTTTTTTTTTTTTTTTTTTTTTTTTTTTTTTTTTTTTTTTATGAGGATGCTTTTTTTTTCGAAACCGTTTCGAAAATGAAAGTGTCCTAATTAAAAATACCTGTAAACAAAATCGAAAAATTAAAAAAAAAACTCTCTTTGCACAGATTTATCTCAGCTATCCAATGAATAAAAAATCAATTAAAATATTGCAAAGTAGCATTAGCGAGTGGTTCTTTTCGCTTGACAGAAATAGCCTCTTAATGCAGAAGTGCCATTTTTGATAATCTTTTTATTTCTGAACTTTTTACTGAGAATATGATGCAGCTGAAAATATTCTTACAATTGTTTTTTTTTTTTTTTTCAAAGAAAATAAATAAACGCTTTATTTGTATTATTAATAATAATTTAAAATGTCGTGTTCCTTTACCATAATGTTTTGCTTTATCTGTTACACACATTTAAACATCAGTTAGATAATCGATGCATCTTTTTCACAAAGGTTAAGCTTCAGCCAAATGAAAAAGGGGGAAGGGAGGAACAAGAAACAAGAAAAAACTCTCGATTTTCTAATATTTATTTTTAAAGTTGAAATTTATCTGAATATACAATAAAATCATGTATTATTTTAATAAAAAGTTTCTGGAAAATATGAATTCTTATTTTTGAATTGCTGTCCTAGTTGGATTCGAAAATCCACTACAAAAAACAATTTTTGTATTGGAAACAAAGGATGAAAAACATTTTCTTCTGAGAAAAATACAGGGTGTCTCCTTCCAGACTAAACACAAATTTTCTAAAAGGTTAAACACTGAATGAACTATATTACAGTAAAATTTCAACAGACTTGAGTTGCATTGTTAAAATGCAAATATAAAAAGCGAATTTGTGGAAGCTGTTGCCCTTATTTACCTCCAAACAAAATTGAACTAGATGCTCCGTAATTGGAAATATATTTCACATTTCATACGGTGTCACTGACCGTCTTACAGATCACTCCCAGAACCTTTTTTTAGCGGCATTACATTTTACATATAAAATATAAATCAGACAAAAAATTCTAAAAATCTTTATTATTCCGTTTCCCGTTCTTTCAGGCATAGACACTCGCGAGCTAATGTTAAAGCTTTGGAAGGTTCTTTTCAAATATTTCGTGTGCATTTCAACTTTTTTATTTCTTTTTGCATTGAATAGTTGAGGTCGATCGCTTATTCACCCTTTTTTGATTTTGTGTGCAATTTTTTAAAAAATATATAAGGTTACTCTTACTTTCAGAACGGGTTCCGAAAGTGAAAGTGTCACCATAAGAAAAAAAACTGCAGCCAAAATCGAAAAAATAAAAATGGGTAAATGTAAGGATCAACCACTGCTATTAAATGCAACAAAAATCATTTAAAAATACTGAAATGCAAATGAGATATTTGAAAAGAATCTTCCAGAAGTTTAACATTCGCTCGCGAGTGTTTTCACCTGCCGAGACGGGAGCCTCATCTTATTATAATATGCTGTTCATTTTTTAATTATAATAAAATCCGAGAAAAAAAGCTGGCTGTGGAATATTTTAATGTTAATAGATAATAAATTTTCATCTGGTGGTTGGATAAATAAAGTACATTTTGTGCTGATTTTCGAATACTTAATAATCACATTAAACAACATGAAAAAAATTAAACCAATTTGGAAAAATGCCTGACAGAAATAATCAATGTTGTTAGAATTTGCAGATAAATTCAGTTTTGTAAAATATTTTATAAATATATCTTTAGTACATTTTCATTTCATGAAAAAAAACTACTTAATATATGAAAGAAAGAATATTTTTTTATTATTATTTCTAGAAGATCTAATCCGGACATAGCGGTTACAGAATATTCGTAAAAAATCTAATATATTTCTTCCAATTAATATATATTAAGATTGCCCACTAACAACTCCTAAAAGCATTTATAAGCCTAAAAGCATTATATAATATTTTACTTATTTATTTACAAAGTTTCATTTTCGTTATCAAATTATAGTTAGAAATAAATACAGGGCAATTTATATTGTGTAAATGTATACATTAAATGTAAATATTTATGTGTTTCGTAATCTCAAAAGAAAAGCGCAATTTTTTAATCTAATTTTTCTACCAATATAACAATATACTATACACACATTTCCTTCAGTCATTATTCATTGAAAAAAAAAAAAAAAAAAAAAAAAAAAAACACATTTGATCAATTTTAGAAACAGAAATTATTTCGACAATTTGAAAACACCCTGTATATATACTCTATATTATGATTAATAAATTTTGCCAAAAGTTACTGCAGATTTCTGTTGACAGTCAGGCTTAAAAAATACTTAGAAAAAAAAAACTTTTTTTTTCGTAATTCAACAAATTTAAAGAATTTAACAGTTAGGAAAATATTAAGAATGTTTAGTGAGTTTCAACATTATCTATAAATAAATTAATGCATATGTAATGTAGTATTGCTGATATTAGCTATTAAATTAAAAAAATATATAAGCTATTATTTTTTTTTATAACTGAGTAACTGTAGCAAAATTTACATGAAATTTGAAAAAAAAGATTATGATTCCTATTTCATTTTTCTTTCTTTAAAAAAAAAATCAAAGAATACATTCTGTTAAGGTATTATAATAAAAAAAAAGACATTATATTTTTCTTTATTTGAGACCCCTTTTTAACGAGCATTTTTTGTTCACCACATGAAAATATCGTAAAAGTAGTAATAGTAATAGTTTATTTATTTCCGAGTTCTTTGAAAAATATCTCAGAATTTTAATAGATGTATTTAAACAGATGTTCTTTATTACTCCCTTTTTTAGTTCTTTAGTATCAGTTCAAGTCCTTTGCCTGAAGCGATGTTTGCACGTCTCCGCACTCCTTTGTCTACGATATCATCAGGCATCTGGTTAAATCAGCGGGATATGGTCAAAAAATGTGCGACGCTAGAAACTTCGTTGAAATGAATAAGATACTGCTATTAGGAAACACGTGTAGAAGGACATTCAGAAAGACTTTTAAGAGAGTTTTAAATACTGTTTTGTTTTTAACATTATTAAATAATAGAATTTTTTTAATAACATTAAAGTATTTTAGTATTAGTTAGATACATTAACGTTTCTCTTGTTCTTAATATTCCGTTGCAAAATGTAAAACTAATATCAATTTTTTTCCCTTTAAATATGCATCAAAAGCAGTTTTAAACTATAAATCAAGATAAAAATTGCTATAAGTGACTTAAATCAAAGAAGTGAAAAACTTAGACAAGTGTCAATATCCTTGTTGATACAAACATTTTAGCAAAAATTTTTGAAAATTTCGCCGGTTGTGCGATGTTTTCATATTTAAACATATGTTGATCTAAATAAAGGTATTATGACTTTTAATTGTATTATTTTTATCACTTTTAGAAATTTGTAACTTCATTTAGTTGATTACAAGTGATTTTCATGCTTGCTTTTATAACAATTTTAAAGTAGAATTTATAACATTCTGTATTAAAATTGAAGCAAAAGATTAAGATTAGTCTTAAACTTTTCTAATAAACATCTTAGAATGCTCATTTTATAAACGATTAAATTTTTATACATAACAATAAATATTGCAGCTAAAGATTTATAGTATTTTGTGATATTTTAACCACAAGAACTTTTTTAGGTATTATATACATTCAAACGCGAATTTCCTTAACACATTTTAAAATATAGAGAGAGAACTCGATTTTCCCAATTTAAATAAAAACTAAGAAACATTTTAAATACATTTTTAATTATAAAAAAATCTTTTTAATATGATTTCATATCTGAGAAATGCTAAATGACCTCGTATTATGTTGTTATCATCAGTAATAAACCTACGATATTTACTTTTCTACACCAGAAAAAAAAATTAAATAACAAAAAGTTTAATAATAATTTTGTCTTAAGAGCCTATACAAGTCACGCAGAGAAACTCGAACGAAAATGTTAAACCTATGGGAGAAGCTTAAGCAGAAATGTTTACAGAAATCGTTATATATATATATTTTTTCTTTTTCTTTCGGGATATCTGAGGTCGATATCTATTTTTTGTGCTTTTGAACTTTTTCGATTTTTTTCTTTTTTCTTTTCTTTTTTCTTTCTCTTTTTTTTTTATTTTTTTATGAGAACAATTTAATTTTCACAACCGGTTCTAACCACTTCCAAAAGTAAATGTATCTGCATATAAAAAAACCGTGACTCAAATCGGAGAAGTAGTACAAATGTACAACAATGGATATCATATATACCTCAGGTTCCCTAAAATAAATAAATAAATAAATAAATAAATAAATAAATAAATAAATAAAATGAAATGCGATTGAGAAATCTGTAGCGAACGCACACTTAGGATTAACATTAGCTAGGGCGCTTCTTTTCGTGATTTACATAAGTTCTTAATCCCGTTTTGCAAGACATAAATGGTTTATATTTACAAAAAAAAAAAAAAAAAAAAATCTGAAATACAAATATTTTCAAATTTGCTTCTAGGATAGAAGTTTCGGCCGTAATTTTCTCATGTTAATGAATAAGGACGTAAACGCCTTTAGAATTTAGCAAGACTTTGTATAGTGCAAGACAATGATTTTTAAAAAAAAATGTAAAAATAAAATGCAGGAACATATTTAACAGTGCCGTTGAAGACTACCCTAAATGACGGCTCCTGGTGCGGGGACATTGACCTAGCCGCCATACTTGCGTCCCTCCAGACCAAACCCAGATTGTGTGCATAACTTTAACTATAAATAATTCGTATCATGGTAAAATTTCACCAGGGTTGACTTGCATTGTGTGAAATGTAAATATAAAAGTTGAAGTGGTGAAAGTTCTGTTAGTGGATGTCGTGCCAATATATAACTCCAAAAAACATTGAAGAAGTTGCTTTGTGTTGGAAAATGTAATTCGTAATACACACAATGTCACTGACAGAATGACATTTCATTTCAGAATGTTTTGGTACCGCCATCACATTTTTCCCAAAGGAAGAAAAATTTAAAAAAATCTCTAAACTCATTACTTTAAAAGATATGAGCAAAAATTTATTTCGGTTAAAGTGATTTTTATTTATACTACGCTAGTTTCTTATAAGACAATTGCTTGTTGTGCTTAAGTTTTTATCATATTTTTTGAAGCAATCTATTCTTTTAGAGCAAAAGGTTCTGATACTGTAAGATATCAGCAGGGTCGCAGCTACAGCCCCCCCCCCCCCCACACACACACACATTCGGAATAGTCATATGCATTCAGTAATTTCACTTTTGTTCAAAAATTGCATCATTTGGCGCTATATTTTTCCCTTCTAAGATTTTTTAAACATTTATTAAAACATGTATTTCAGAACAGAAAACAATGTAAAAACATATTTAAAATTATTAAATATTTTCTTAATTACTAACGTTCTACTCTTTGCATTATGTTATTTTTCTTTCGCTTTGAATCGATTACAGTTTCACTTTTCAGCTATTTTCTCGTAAAAATGCAACAAGTCGGATACAAATCTTTGTCGTCTTGCTCGCAGAGCCGTAGCGACAGCTACCCTGTGCCTCTTGCTTTTTTTTTTTTTTTTTTTTTGGGGGGGGGGGGGATACGAAGCCATGGGCACCCGTAATCGGCTTTACCAACCTTTTAATCCAAGTTTGTTAATATTTAAAAAAACTAATTTTTAAACTGCAGAATACTATCCGGTTTTACTCATTTATTTTTTGACCGGTCACCGACTTTGAACTAAGGATGCACCGAATAGTGATTTTGGCCGAATACCGAATGCCGAATATTCGGCCAACAGGTAAACCGAATATCGAATATTCCACTAGTCAATAGTGCCTATCAGTACCGAATATTTGACCTGCCGAGTAGTAATTTTTCGGCCGAATACTAAATATTCGGCTTGCCGATTACTTTTAAATTTCAGAATTTGAAAGCATTAAAAAGTTAAAATTTGAAACAATTTTACATAATATTTAACACACATATTTCCATATTGATAAACAAGATCTTTTTACAAGTAAATTCTACACTAAAAAAGTTATGCTTTGAATTGTTATTTAATAAGAGGTCAGTTTTAAAGCTTCTTTAATAGATAAATTTTTAAATTTCATGGATTCATCTCTGTATTAAAACAAATTAATAAAAAAATTTTATATTCTAAAACAAATATTTTAAATTGAAAGTGAAATTTTGAAGGAATTAAATGAAAAATTGTACTGTCATATGCAGTTTATTTGTCAGGAAGGGGACTAAAATCGTCATTATTGGTTAATTTTCTTACGTGATACTTTTCAAATAGCAAATAAAAAATGTAAAAGCATTCTCTTTTATTTAAATATAATTATATTTCTAATTATTAAATATCTTTATTAATTGTCAGTTAAAAATAGTAGTTGTTTTAAGTTTTTTAAAAATATTTTTTAAAAAGGTCTTTTAAATATTCGGCATACTGAATAGTTCGATATTCTGCCAAGCCGAATATTCGGCATACAGAATAGCTTGATATTCGGTCTAACTGAATATTCGGTAGTATGACCGAATAGGCCGAATACCCACAATAGATACCGAACATTCGGTGCATCCCTACTTTGAACGCAGCTGAGACAAATAAATATCACCTGAAAAATCACCTTAGTAACTCGGTTGAAGGTAGTACTTGCCTATCCAAGTATTTAGCGTTCCGAAAATGCATAGATGAGTGAAAATCTATTCAAACGGACCTACAGTCAGGGCCCAATTGGCTTCGGCAGTGTACATATTCGAATGCATAAGATTTTATATATTTAAACAAACCTAGAATAGACACCCACACTGCCTTTGTCAACGTTCACTATCGAATTAGTATGATTTTATATGTTAAACGGATATGGAATTGGAGCACCATTTTGTCAGTGTAGACCCTCAAATTGGTACCGTTTTATATTTTAAAATAAAAATCTATCCAAATGAAACAAAAGTCGAGCCCCATTTCCTTCGGCACCATATACCCTCGAATTTCTATTTATAAATGATCCTAAAATTGGGGTTGTGGAAGGGTGCGCACTGCCTTGATCAGCGTACAGTCTCGAATTTGTAAGATTTTATACCTTTAACCCTTCACTGCACCAGGTGCCATATCTGGCACATACCTAAAAACATAATAATTTTCATTATGTGCCATGAATTTGGCTAATATGATCACTGTAACTGATCAAGAAGAAGCCAAAGAATGGAATAACACTTATTTTGTCCATGTCAGATGGCTTCATTACACAAAGAATTAGAATTTGTTCTTCGGAAGAAAAAAAAATGTCGATCAAGCTATTAAGGTAAGATTTACTTTCATTACTTTTATTGAATACTTAAAAATATTAATATAATAAAAGTTGCAGAGTGTTAAGCAGATAAAATTAATTAATACTTAAGCTCATTTAGTTGCAAAATATAGCAATATAATATTTTAAAACCCTAAATGTGTACATATGGCATACACCATAAAATATCAAATTTTATGCTGAAATTTTAAAAATTAATTTTTTTTAAATATTTTTCCCATTATTAGACCGATATATAGATTTAAAAAAAAAAAAAAAAAACATAAAAATAGAAAAATTTGTGCAGTGACGTGTTAAATGAACGTGGAATTGGGACACTGCCTACGACAGCGTACTTCTTCAAATTTCTATTATATATTTTAAAATAAATATCTAAACGAACCTATAATCAGGGCCTCATTGCCTTCGGCAGCGTCTACCCCCGAATTTCTATGAATTTACATTTTTAAACGAATCTAGAATTGGGGCACCATTTTGGCAGTGTACACCCTAGAATTTGTATGATTTTATATTTTTAAAATAAAAGGCTATCAAACAAATCTAGAGTCGGGGCTCTATTACCTCCGCCAGCGTACGACTGGAATGTGTATGATTTTATATCTTAACTTCAAAATCTATCCAAAAGAGCGTTGAATCAGGACGCCATTGCCTTCGGCAACATACACACTCGAATTTACAAAATTTTATATTTTTAAACAAACCTAGAATTGGGTACCTCCACTGCCTTCGTCAACGCTCAAACTCGAATTTATATGATTTTATATTTTAAAGGACCTAGAATTGGGGAACCATTTTGCCAGTGTAGACACTAGAGTTTGTATAGTTTTATATTTAAAAATGAAAATCTATCAAAACAAACCTATAGTCGAGTTCCCACTGCCTTTCGCAGAGTATACCCCGGAATTTCAACTTATAAATGAGCCAAAATTGGGGGGGGGGGGAGGGGGTCGATCACTTCCTTCTTTAGCGTACACTCTCGAATTTGTAAGATTTTATACATTTAAATGAACGTAGAATTGAGGCACTGCCTCCGACAGCGTACTTCTTCGAATTTGTATTCATATTTTAAAATTAAAACCAAATGAAATTTAAAATGAAATCCAAACGAGCTTAGAATCATGGGCCCATTGCCTTCGGCAGCGTACAAACCTCGAATTTCTATGAACTTGTGTTTTTAAACGAACCTAGAATTGAGCACCATTTCGGTACTGTACACCCTCGAACTTGTATGGTTTTATATTTTTAAAATGAAAGTCTATCAAACGAATCTAGAGTCGTTGCCCATTACTTTCGGCAGCGTACAGTCTCGAATTTGTATGGTTTCGTATTTTAAAATGAAAACCAATCCTGTTGAACTTAGTGTCAGGGACTCAGTGAATTCGTCAGTGTACTCCCTCGAATTTATAAGATTTTATATTTTTATACGAACCTAAAATTGGTGCCCGAACTATCCTTTTCAGCGTACACTCTCGAATACGTATGATCTTATTTTTTAAACGAACGTGGAATTGAATCCCCCTCCGCCCTCCACCGTCACTGTACACCCTCGAATTTGCATGATTATATATTCTTAAAGGGCGCCATACTGCCTTCGGCAGCGTACACCACCGAATTCGTATGATTTTAAATTTTTAAACGAATCTAGAATTCCCGCGCTCCCCCCCCCCCCCCCATTCCGCCTATTTTCTTCAGCAACGTTCATCGTTGTGCAGTTAGGTCGAAATAGGACATCACTTCGGGCACTGCGTTAAATCCGACAAATTTCCTAATTTCAAAGTCGCATAACTCGGTAAGTTTTGGTTGTAGAAATATGATTTTTTTTTCATTTTACCTGTCAGAGCACAATATCTTTTTCACTAAATGTAACTTATAGGACGGTGGAGAGGTTAATTTTCGTAACTTTTTCCGAAATCCATTTATTGACTCAAATGGAATTAGATTAATTTAGAATAATTGTTTAGGTAGTTTGAAAAGTTTTTGTAATTAGAACTATATGTCTAAGGCTAACGGTTTAGAAATTAGCTATCGGACCACGTTTAGAAGGAAGACGTTGTATATTTAATCGCATTTTATGACTGCTTCAAACAAAATTGTCAATCTTTATTTGACAACGAAATTTTGAAAAAATATGCTCTTATTTATATGGTCTAGCACTGGCATGGATCTGTGTTTTTAACGCTATCATTAGTAATTTTAATATTTTTATTGTCGTCATACAACAAATTATTTTCACAGTGCTCACTCCAAAATATAATAAGGCATAAATATGCAAGAATAGTAAATTAAAAAATTGCAATCATATGGTGATTTTACTACGAAAATTCGATAAATTCGATGTTGACACCTCCCCGCCCCCCTAACAAAATGCTCTAGCTACGCCACTGGATATCAGCTAGCAGGTCAGCGCACGCCTCCTTCCTCTAGCCGAATGTTATGAATTTTTTTTACGCCACATAAGAAGCACACCTTTCTATAATTAACTCACCGAATTAAGCAAATTAAACAAGCAACTGTGAACGAAAGATTTGGCTTAAAACCCTTCTGTTAGAGATAATGACATATATTTTACTAATTTAAAAACAAAAGAATATTTTTTACTAAAAGTTACTTTAATGTTTTTTTTGTTTTATATTTATTTATAGGCGACATAATTTATATAATATTAATCAGTGGTTAACTACTACAGATTAACATTTGTCAATTAAAAATATTCACCAATTACTTTCTATTATCCTCGAAATAATAGCGTCAATTAAGACTATTTTTATCAACTGTAGCAAATTATTAAGCATGAATACCTTTATATCATAACACTTTCGTCTCGATTGTAAACAATATATTTTCGAAAAATTTTCATTCCCCCCATGAAACATCCTTTAATGTCGTATAAGAAAATACACCATTCTACAATTAATGCACCGTATTAATGCACGCACAAACAATCGTGTTAAAAAAAATTACCTAAAAAATTTGTTACAGCCAATGACATATATTTTAATATTTAAAAAAAAATTATATTTGTTCACAAAATGTATTAAAAAGAGTAAATTTTATTTTAAAGACGACATTAATTAAATAGTATTAATCAATCATTAACTAACCGCAGTCAATTATTTACTACTTGTCAATAATAATCAGCAATTACTATTCATAACTAACAATAGCGTCAATTAAGTGCTATTTTAATTAACAATAGCAAATGAGTAAGAATGAACATCTCTAAATTATAACGATTTCATCCCCATTGCTTAAACCATCCTATCGAAAATTTGTCATTGTCCTTCAAACGCTTCAATAACATTATACACTTTGTCAGGCAATTCATTGAATAATAGAGTAACCACCCAGGACATCTTAGTTCGAGATTAAGTTACTCGGGTTGAGTGTGTAAAATTTCAAAACGAGTAACACCCAAGTTACTCTAAATAATGTTACTGTGCTCCCACAAACTTTTTGTTCTAAAACATACAAATTTACTTCGAATGAAATTTTTTTGGTGTTCATACGTATATTTTGCCTATCTTAACATTCTACAATAATATTTAAATGATATTAATAAAATTTCGGTGGGTATTCCAAACGTCGGTAAAAAGTTTAGTTATTGACGAGGGCGGGTAGGACGGTATTGGTGTGTGTGTGTGTGTGTCACAATAACGGCGGCAATCTTCTGTAATCGGATTTCCATGCTTTTACGTTTTAATGTTGTATTTTTCAGTTACCATTCTCTCATCCATTGCTGTTCGCATCCAACGCATTTCTTTAGAAGTCGCCTTTAAACAAACAAACGAAAAAATACACACACACTTGTAGAAAAATTATATAATATGAGGAAAGAAAGAATTTATTAAGTTACGTTTTAACAGGAAAATTACAGTACGAACATCTACTCGCTCGTCTCGCCGGTAACTGCGAAAAGTAAACATAGTGAGAAAAATACATCGGCATAGCGCCGTCTATGGGAGATAAGGAAAAGTACAATTTTATTTTAACACTCTCCCTAAAATTGGACTATTCCTGAAATATGAATAGTTCACAGTCTTAAACGAGTCCAATATTTGCACATAGTTCTTTTAAACGTAAATGTCCCATAGGCTTTGTCATCATATCTGCTACTTGATTTACAGTGTCCACATACTCTATCAAGATCTTTTACTCTTCCACTAACTCTCTTATATGATGATATCTAATATCTATATGCTTTGTGCGTCTATGGTTAGTTGGATTACTAGCTAACCGAATTGCACTTTGGTTATCAACGAGTAGATGTCCTTGTATTCCAGGTTGGAATTCACTTATTAAATTGGTCAACCAGACCAACTCTTTGGATGCTGTTGATGCAGCCATGTACTCAGATTCTGTCGTAGAAAGGGCCACACATCCTTGTCTTTGGATACTCCAAGTAATTGCACCATCACCTAAGGTGGAAATGTATCCTGTTGTGGATCTTCTTGTTTGCACATCCCCAGCATAGTCAGCATCAGAAAACACATTGATATAACCGTCTGTTGAGCCACTGTAGTGGATTCCCATGTTTATTGTACCTTTCAGATACCTCAAAATATGTTTAATGAATTTCCATGATCCAACAGTAGGTGTTGACATCCACTGTGCAGCTTTTCCAACTGCGTATGCCAAATCTGGTCTTGAAACAACTACTACATTAATCTTCCAATAGCTGATGCAACTGGATGTTCAGAATCTAATTCATTTTCACGATACAGAATATCTAAAGAAGTTTTATCTACTGGCACTTTAGCAGGTTTACAGTCAACCATTTCAAACATTTCAACCATTATGTAGAAACTACCATTTAGAACGTTTTTTAGAACACTTTTTGTGCAGCCTCATCCCTTTTAAATTTCGAATTGTTTAAGAACTGTTCTTAGACATCATTTATATCTTATAAGTAATTAATATTCCAAATTTCATATTTCTAGGCCCTTCAGTAACGCAAAAATCGCGTTTTTAGAACGTTTTTTGCTCCTGCACCCCCCTTGGGGTAGTGGCACCGACATAAAATATAGCATATGTTCTAAGTTGGACGAACACTATCATTTTGTTACCATTAATTTTGGAATCGGTGGGTAGCTCCAGAGCTTACCTCCTACAAATAAACAATTTTTACCTCTTTATAATATGAGTATAGATGAGTATAGATCATCTCAAAGAAAGACGAAAATAGCTTTTCGCTTGGAAAGAACACCATTTCATTTATTTTAAAAATAATCTTATTGAGTCGGCTTCATATACAAACTATACAATCCGAATAACTAATTTTTACATTATATTTGGATTCTTTTACAATTTTTTCCTTAAGACACCAAATCGTACGTCATCATTTGAAGTAGTTCTGGAATTGTACCAATATAAACTTTTTAACTCATTATGTTAAGTTCATTTCAAAACTAACTGCAAAAAATTTCAAATATGTTGGAAAGTGTTAAAAAGGTAAAAATGTAACTCGACATTAGAAAAACTTTTTTGTCTTATAACAATCGATACTGAAGGCGTATATTTTGATCAGTTTCATCAGTACCACGCCCACTATGTATGAATTGCATCTAATTATAATCATCTGCAAGGATTCACCCGTGCACGGAAGACGTACTTAAATCACAGTGTTACAGTTTTATCCTCTTAATAACAGAAGACTGCCCCATGAATGGAAGTCAAATTTTGTACTCTTGTCACGTTGCTGTGACCTGGAAACTAGACGTTAATGAACTCTATGGAATGCCATGTTTTATGAAAGAGAAATGTGAAATGAACAATTGCATACTAAATCTATTTTCCGTGTGTATGAAACTTCCATCTATGGAACGGTTTTCTTTTAGCAGACATGCAAATACTAACGTATTTTAGATAGATACAAGTATACACATGGTAGCTCTGTTTTTCGTTTTCATGATATTCACATTTTTAATTAAAACAGAATAATATAATACCACTTTATTTCGGAAATGGTCTCGTTTAAATTCTTATTATCATAGATTAAAATGTACAATATTTTATTATAAAAGAAAAGATAAAGAAAATACGTTTTTAAGTCAATTTAAAAATGTCCAACACCTTTGTGTGAAATGCAGTGAACCATTATAAGTTAAGCTGTTTTCTTTATCAGACATATAATTACTAACGCATTTTAAATTGATAGAAACTAGTGTAATTAAAAAAGGCGCTACATGCATCTTTCAAACATTTTTTTTAAGGTATGAAAGATATAGCTGCATAATTAGACGTTTTAAGAAATATGTAATTTATTTTTCTATGAAATGTAATATATAATACATTTTCACGAGATTTAGAAAAATATTGTCTATAACTATTTCTTTGCATATATTAGAAAACGTTAAAATATACATACAAGATTAGTAATATAGCTCTTATAATGTCACAGATTTAACAAATATAAAAAATAATCGGATTTATAAGATTTAAGTAAAAAAGAATTTATAATAGATCGATTAATTATTATAAAAAGACATTTATATACAAGAAGGGTTCTTTGATTTATTACCCGGCTGCCAAGAAGGGTTATGTGTTTCCCGCGTATCTGGGTATGTGGATTTCTTTATATCCTCGAAACATCCCAATGGCTGTATGGATTTTAATGAATGAGGTCTCTATCGATTCGCCTTAACCGTCCGATGGTTATAGGCTAGGTTTTGTTTTTCTAAATTCAAAATTGAGACCGTAAAATACAAAATAGCGGTAAAGACAAAAAAAATTACGCACCATATTGGGTAGCATGCCGTTGGATATGTCTTTCAAAATGAAGACCATGTTTAAATGGCTATTTTACAGTCAGAAGCTCGTTTAAGTATTACACAACCTGGAAGTTGTATAGGTTGGATCTCTAGCTTGACTGCAACTTTAACCTTCATAGACATCTATAGGCATTGTTAAAGCAGTGTTTATAGATAGGAACTAGCAATTTAACGCAACTTAAAAGTCATCAATACAAGTAAATATAAAAAAAAATAGGTAAGTAATATAAAAAATAGTTTCATAATGATGATAAATAATTAATTAGTTCGCTTTTTACGCAGTCGGTTTTTATTTTATTTTTTTTTTTTTTTTATTTAATAGCTGTTTGTTTTCAAACCTTTTAAAATGTCATTCAAATTTTAAAATAATGAATATTTAAATAAATGAAGAAAAACTAATTATTATCCATATTAAAATATTCTGTAATGATAAAGAAGAGAGAAAATAGGTTTTAGCATACAATTTAAATATGTCTAACATGCCGCAATAATTTTACAGATGCATTTTCTGCATTTAAAACCTAAATTTGGAACTTCAAATATTAATAAATGTACGTATTAATTAAATGTCTTCTCGATTACGGAGTTCTATTTCATTTATGTGAAAGAGGTTGCGGGAAGTTTTTGACTCGAGTTTTAGCATCTGAGATTTTGCTTTATATTATAAAGGAGCAGCCTTCACCCACTACGCTAGTCGATTTCTCTAACAGAACCTTTAATCATTAGAGATATATCTAGGAAAGATGAAAATTAAGAAAAGAAAACATTATCTGAACATGTAATCAGATATCCATAATTGTTCCCTTATTCATTTAATCATACATTATGCAGTTCAATGTCGCTGTTTGCGATATAATAGACAAACGAGCTCTAAAATCTCTGAAGTATTTAACTATTTTTTTAGTAGGTATCTATCTTGAATTTCCCGCTTCTACATAAATCTGCTGCTGCGAAATGGCTGCTGCGATATGCTATGATTTTCGACCACATCTTTACGATCTTAATGAGGTGGGAGGGGGATGTGTAAAATCGCAGAAATATATGTTTAATTATTATTTAATAGATTCGTTATCCTAAATTTATCCCTCCTTCCTGAAACTGCTGCTGAGATATGGCGAAATCAAGTAAAACTTAAGACCACCACCACATAAACCCACTTAGGTGGGAATTTCTAAAATCGAAAAAATACATGTTTAAATGTTTTAGTACATCAGTTATCCTGAAACTCGTGCCTTTATCTAAAACAGCTGCTGGGATATGGCGAAATGACTTAAAATTTTTGATATTACCCCCTTTAATCCTCTTAAAGGCTAGAAGAATTTCTAAAATCGAAAAATACATAATTATTTTTTAAGAGGTTTGTCAGCTTGAATTTCATGCCTCGACCTAAAAATGCTGCTGGAATATTGCCAAATGTTCTGAAATTTTCGACCCTCTCTTTAACCTATTTAGGAAAAAAATTCTAAAGTATCTCAAATACGTTTTTCATTATTCTTTTAGAAGATGTTTTTCTTTTCCTGCAATTTCACATTCCTACCTAAAACAGCTGCTAAGATATGGCCAAATGCTCCAAAATTTTCGACCCGTCTTTAACACCATTAGGGGAGGGGGATTTTCTAAAATTTCTGAAATACATGTTTAGTTATTTATTTAGTAGATTTGTTATCATAAATTTCAATATCCTACCTAAAACGGCTTCTGAGATATGGCCAAATAGTCTAAATTTTTCGACCCTGCCTGTGACGGTGATTTCGTATACCCAGATTCATAAATGAACAAAAATAAACTTCAACACAATACTTTAAGAGACTTAAACATTTATAGTAAAGAACTTTTAAAGGAGGGCCGTGAAAAAGTACAAAGGGACGGGGAGAGTTTCGTTAACTGCTCCGTGGCAGAAGCCCACAGCGGGACTTAATTGCAGTCTACATGGCTCGAGGTCAGGAGCAAAAGTGAGACAGATTTTGTTACAATTACTTACAGATTAGCGAACATTAGATAACTATATGTAAGATATTTGGCGAATTGGGTAGACAAAACAATCAAGAAGTTTTACATTGAGTTAAAAACTACGCCATGGCGGGCTTTATAGGGTTACAAAAAATAAAATTCTTGCGGTAAGTGAGAGTCGCTAAGAAATAGCTAACACGTGATATTACATGCAAGGTACAGATTTAACGACAGCTGAATTAGTCAACAAGGGGCATATGGCTTTTATCCGACAAACACAAGGGTGAGAATTGATTATTAATGCAAGCCAAGAGGCTGAGAAAATATGCATTACATATTGTCGGCTGCGATGCGAAAGACATTCACTTCTATTTTATTCTTTCATTTTATTTCAACGGAAAATCACTGTGGTTAAGATTTATTTCTATCCGTGTGAAAGTGAAAAAAAAAGGAAGCGACTGATAAATGATGCATGCATTTAAAACGTACTTTTAAAGAATAATTGAAAGTTACAGTAGTGTGAGGGAGCGGGGGTGAATGAATGAATGCCGACATATGAAATTAAGTAATAAAATGTCAAATTTAAACTAAATATTTTATTGGAAGGCGGGGGGGGGGGGGTAATGCAATTTATAATGAACCAGTAAGGTTAAATGTTTATTTTTGAGGGGAGAGGAGGATAAATGAATATATAACGGGAAAGCCGTTATACTACCCTCTAATCCCTCAGGGGGAATGGGAATTTTTTAAATTACTGATAGAAGTGTTTAATTATTTTTTCATATATTTGTTATCCTGAATTTCTCGGTCCTAAATAAAACGGCTGCTGAGGTATGGCAAAATGTCCTACAATTTTCGAACTCCCTTTAACCTTCCATAGGGGATAATTTCTAAAATCGCTAAAGTAGGCATTAGATTACTTTTTAATATGTTTGTTATCTTGAAATTCACGCTCATATCTAAAACTGTTGCTGGGATATGTCCAAAAGTATTTTTTGTCTTATTCATACTGTTGTGGGTCAAATAAAGCAAAATATAGAGAAAAATAAGATTTTATTATATTTTAAAGGATTCCGATATGGTAGCATATATGCTACCATGAGCAGATTGAAATAAATATGAAGGATTTTACAATATTTCAAAAGTATTTTATTTTGTGAAAATAAATCTAATTCTACATGTGGTATGATTTAAAACAATTTCTATATTTATTTTCTCTCTCTCTTTCTCTTCTCTATCTCTATCTGTATAGCCGATCTTTGCATGCTATTTTGTCCGCCATTCATTCAATTTTACACGATAATAATAATACAAAAACCTCATTTAACTTTTTTTTTATTTTGTGTACAATTATATATATAGCACTAATGTAGTATGTAGCGGCAAGAAAGGTTATTTTTTTGCTGATTGCAACTTGAGGTTTGTTTCTCTAATACGTATAAATATAAAATTTTGTAACTCTGCCTGTCTTTCTAAAAATATACGTAATTAAGAAGCTAGAATCGTGAAATTTTACATACCGACGTATTAAAATATAGCGGAGGCAAAAAAGCAATGCGGATTCCAAATAAATTGTAGTTCATTTTTAGTAAAAGAAAAAAAAAAAGATAACAGCCATTTCCTGTAAAATTTCCTGTTTTTTGTTACCAAAAATTCAAAACGCACAAGAAAATTTAACGCACGATAAATACAGTAATTAATTAAAAATATGGTAAACTACAGAGCAGTTGAACTTTGTGGGATCAGGCTAGTGTAATATGTACCACGCAGAAGAAACGTATTGAATATAATATACTTGGGTGATACGGCTCAACAAAAAACGTTTTGTACTTAGAATGGATGTTTATATTTATACTTTGATATATAAAGTGCAAAATATGAATTAGAATTTATTCATAATTTTCTCTATTTATATATTAAAAAGGAATTTCAATATTTTATTAAAAAATGTAAAACAAAAATAATTTCATTTGAATGCATATGAAAACTATAAATTTTAATTAATTAATTTCGGATTTATTTAATAACATGAGCATGTTAATTAAAAGTAAAACAAGTGTCCTAAGTACTAATCCAACACAAAGAATACGTCTTTGTGTTGGATATGACGCGCGTACTTTGTGTTGGATTAGCATCAAATTTCAAGTTGGAATTCAAATTTCCTTTGAATATAATATGATAGCATCCTTTGAATATAATATGATAGCAAAAATGCTCATGTGCTTATGACCACTAATGCCCCTGGTAGCAGATCTGTTACCTTCATTTTAATTACTCATTTTACCAATAAAAATCAAATTTACATTGAACTTTTTTGTACAGGGAATACAAGTAGCTCTTTTTAAACACTTATATATTTAACGGATTTAGTCTTATTTCAATAAAACATTAGAAAAATCGAGTAAAATCTTACAATTGTAAATGCCATTTTGGAATTTTTCTTACACACGTTGCTTCAAACTATTTTTTTTTTCTAATTCAGTGTTCCATCTGCATACAAAATTCATAACTAATATTATCTAAATGTGCAAATATTGCTATAATATCTTAAAAGATACATTATGTGTGAAATTTTGTGATAAAAATTAAAGATGAACTTATGGCAGCAGAAATGCTACCATAGGCATTAGAGGGTAAACGAGATCGTGTTACACTAGGATTCTGCCTCACTGTACGATACTCCTGCCATTCCTATCCATCTCAGTGTTTTAGCTATTCAATAATGGAACAGCACATTTATTAAATAATATGAATATTTAACTTATAATATATTTAAATTGACAAAAAATATAAAATCTAGACTATTCTTTGAAAACATTTGAATATATGAACGTTGCTTCCCAGTCATTGTAACAACATTTTTAGTTTCATTTCTGACATATCATTTCATATTTTAAAACTAAGATATTCATTACACATCTAATGCAAATATTTCAAAATCAATTAAATTTAGAAAAATAAAATAAATATAAATAAATTATATGAACTTTTAAAAATTTCACTGTTTTACCTATAAAGTAACTATAATAATAAAAGAGATGTTACAAGTTAAAAATATACATTTTGTATAAAATTTCTTAGTACTTTCAAGCTTTTCTGATCTCTTCATCAGAGCTAATGTTTTCAACTTGTAACATCTCTTTTAATGGTGACCTTTTAAGTAAAACAGTGAACTTTTTAAAGTTCATATAATATATTTTATGTTTGAATCAAGGTGAAATATTGCGTTTCGTCTTATGATATTATTAAAATAAATATGGTTATAATTTTTTAAAACTATTTTCATTAAAATTACTTAAGAAGAAACATAGTATTGTTAATTGAACTTTAAGTCATATTGGTAAAAAATAATTGCCCTAACGCAGTGACACACACACGTTGAAATAATCAACCAAGATATTTAAAAAAATGCAGATGTCAGTTTTTGAAATATGCCATTATTAATCAGCATTTAATAAAAAATCCCATTTTTTTCTTTAAAATACCAATGTAATTTTCGGTATACCAATATAATTTTTGGTATGAACAAATTTTGATTAAAATTGCCGCAAAAATATTAGAGCATTTTAGTAAAAAAGGTAAATTTTCTATGAATATATTGCATGTAACTTTTGTAATAAAACTCGACAATTTTATATTCGTCAACCCAAGGTTGAAAATGTATTTTAACTAATACTTCACGTAGTTAACATATGACATATGAAAAAGCTGATGGAAATGCAGAGAACATATTATATTAACTTTTCAACAAGAACGTTCTCTGTGTTAGAAAAGTTATGTTCAATCATGCAAAATTATTAAATTAAAATTTAACTAACTATATGTTGTTCTACTTTATAGCAAATATTTTTTTAAAGCAATCACAATATTAATATATCTTTAGTGCCAAAATATTCCGATGATATATCATACATTTATATAATACTATTGTCCACACAGTGCAATAGTGCGCATAATGAAATCTTCAAAACAGAAATGTTATGCACATTTTAAAAAATACTTTTCTGACTTTCGAAAAGATTTCTAAAGTTGTTAAATTAATAACGGTACTTATTTCATATTGACATATTTGTATATTTTGTATTAAAAAATTAAATTTTTTAACAATACCAATTTTGATTTCGTACAAATGAAGGCATGCCGTATGATTCAAAATACCAGTCATCCTTTCAAACAATTTATAAAAGTATTTTTGTATTTCTCAATAACTTTTTAAAGGAAGGAAAATCTTTTTCTTTGGTATAATAGTACCGCTGTAAGGTTTCCCAAAATATTTGCTAATAAAAAATGTTTAAGGGTCTTATAAAAATAAGAATAAAAGTTTCTGAAATCGAAAAAAAAACAAATTCGCAAAACTTTTTCTTTTTGAACAACTATTTTCTGGACACTATCTTAAAAAGCCCGTGGGTATATCAAACTTTTAAAAAGTGAGGTATGGCCAGATTTTATAAGATTTTTCGCTTTTGCAACTGACAAATAATAGATTAATAAAATTAAAAGATATCCCGTAAAGATGTTTCTTTCTATCTTATTTCTGTTTACTTTAATTAAAACCTTAAATTGTAAATCAAGCACTAATAGATTTCATTGTAAAATATTAATAAAACATTTATTCAGTCAAATCTAAATTTATTGCTATTTAAGACTGTATCATGCGCGCCATTTCAAGTTATTTGAAGTATATGGGTATTATTATAACTGTAAGTATATTTAGCAACATTAAACATGTCAATAATGAGTATTGGCTTAATAATGTTAAAAATCTGAAGTAGAAATCGGGAATGGAATTTTTAAAAATTTATAACCCAAAATAACATTCACTTATTTTTACAATTGTGTTTCTTGTCAATCAGAGAGAAGTAAGAAATTGTAATTTTTAGTAAAAATTTTCTATACTGTAGGGTTTGGAGACATGGACCTTAAACCTTTCCCACAACATTTTTTTCCGTACTGAAATTAACTTCTGGCAAAGATCATCAAGAACATCCAAGGTGATTTTTTAAAAAAATCAACCGCGCGTGAAATCATAGAACACATACATGAATTGTTATATGCGATAGATGTTAATAAACTTAGTTGTTATATTACGAGAATGAAATAGAAGTCTGGAGAATCTAGAATCCAGAGGTTCTTATAGATTGGAGGAAGATAGGCAGACGAAGGTGGTGTAGACCAGGTAAGAAATATGAAGAATACAATTAAAGAGTTATTAAATTATAAAATTATATATATGCGATGGTACTTCCTTGCACGGAAAAGAATGGAAAACAGCCTTAAACAACATTTTGTCTGGCAAAAGTAACCCACTACTCAGCGCATTTTCCGAAGGAATAAAAAGACGAATCCGTATTTATGTATCAACATATGAATATCGCTTTAATTTGTAGTAAATACCAGACCTTGATCGAAAGCTCTCGACGTGAGGTTTTTAAGTTTTTAAAACTATTTCTCTATGTATCAACATGTTTTATATTTTCAATATTAAATGGACCTTTTTAGGATGTTTTCTGTAAATTTATTTCAGTATAGTTTTAAGGTGAATGTGATATTCCAACAGTATATGTTTTTTCATGTATAAATTTTGTGTTCATATCAATTTATACGAAATATTGAAAGACTTAAAAGCAGACTCAATAATTAGTATTTGTTTTAAAACTAGCGTGTTTGAAGTATTTTTTAAATAAAATTAGATTTTTTTTTCGTGAAATCCAACGTCTCTCCGACAAATGCAGCCAGAAACGCTGATTATCTGATTAAGTTTCTTTTTTTTACATGTTTGCATAAGCTCGAACACTTCTTATATTTTCTGAATTTTCAATGTATGTACTTTATAAATTCCCAATTGTTTTTAACGTGACTGAGAGGCATACTGAGTCGCATGCCTTCCAAATATTTTCGCATATAATTCGGATAATCCATCGGATAAATTATAATTCATTTCAATAAAAATCCGGAATTGGATAGTTATTCCATTGGATACTTATTGGATTTTCCATAATTTCGGTCTTTTTTGAAAAAAATTAACTAGCGCAATAAACAATTAAAAATGAACTAAAAGACATTTATGGCATATCGATTTTATTCGTCCAATCGCATGGCCAAAATAATAGCATTCATTACTTTTATAACTCTCCTTATTAATCTTTTTAAAGGAAAACTTAGCAAAAAATTATAATAATACGAAAAAAAAAATATTTGATATTAAAGGATTGCAAATATTGAATAAAAATTTATTTAATGAAAAAGCTTGCTGACTATATAACCTTTGTACAATATTTTAAATTGATAAAATTGCAAATTTTGGACTGTTGAAAGACATATTTGAGTATATGTGCAGCAATATACTTATAGAGACAGACAGAAAAAAAGGTACATGTATATCACGTATGAAATTAATATATATATATATATATATATATATATATATATATATATATATATATATAGCTGCCAACTTGTACGGATTTTTCATACCACTAAGATTTAATAGAAAATTTTAGCTAATTGAATCACCTAAATTCAAGCAATTTTAACGTTTAAATAAGTAAAAACTTTCTATTAAATTTTAGTGGTAAGGAAAATCCGTACAAGTTGGCAGCTATGTATATATATCAGTTCTGAATTGACACCGAAGCACTTATATTATAATTTATCCAACATGAGTATTTCAAACATGAAATGGAAGAAAACTGTATTCCGTTTATTACAGTATGAAAAACTCTGACCGAAGTATAAATATTTGTTTATATGCATTTCTTTAACACCAAAAATATGTACAATAAATGGAATGTAGAACTTAACTATAATTCTCAAGAATTTTAGTATAAAAGCAGTATGGAAGAGAACATTTTCTCATTTATTTCTGTATGATAAACAGTAATCCCTAAATTCTGCCAAGTTGTTTTTCTGACTGTAAGTACTCTGATATTCATTAAAGTGCTTACATTATCTTTTTAATCATGTTCTATGGTCTCTCTGTAGTCAGTGTTTAACTAACATTTTTCCATAATCGAGATCCACTGACATGTTTCTATACTGCAGTTTCTCTTCGAATAACAGCAGAACATTTGGCAATGAATATTGATCCGCAGTACCTCCGTCAAAAATCATTGAGATTTCAATCAAAATAAAATTTCATTTAATTGTTATCTAAATTTTGTGTCCAAAAATCCCTAGAGTATTACATTATTAAAAAAGTGCGAACTGAAATCTAGAAACATCTGTAATAACATTGATATTGTAAACGTATTTCAAAAAGTGGAAATATGGATCGACCAGCTTTCAGATGTTTTTCAAATGCGCTTCTGAATATCCAAATATAACTGAAGATAGGTCGCTTTGTTGCATACAGATAAAAATCGAAAAAACTTTCCCATTCATAAAGCTAGACTATTTTTAAAGAGAGTTGCTTGTCCACAACGGTTTATTGGATGAAACCTGCATTACGTCACTTGAAGAAATTTATAGGGAAACACATGAAACTCATTAAGGCTGTATACGTATTAACTGAGTGGTTGGAACACATTTAACCAGATAAAATTTTCCAAATATGTAAATGTGGTGTTACCAACCTTATAACATTAATGAATTTCCAAACGGAAGCCATGTAATGTAGTCAATTGGCAATAATGAGAAAGAAAAATATCATTAACAGATAATTGTATAATATTTGATAGAAAAATTGCTATTGAACATTGATACAGAGTAATTTCCATAAATGCTTCTTGTTTGTTGTGTTATTCATAGATTAATTTTAATGTCCAAACATTTTTCATCTTTTCTTAAGAAAATACGGTAATTAATATTAAAATGCACCAATGCTTTAAATTTATTCTTAAATGCGTGACTCTTTTCAAGTGAATTTTGAAGATCAAAATTGAGGCCATATAAGATTTTTGTTTCACATTGAGATACGTTACAAATACAAAGAAAACTCTTTTAGATAAAAATATGAAAATGCATGAATCCGTTAAATGTATAGAATTGTTTGTTCACAAAACTATATGAGTTGATGAGTAGAGGAAAAGGTCCAAATACCGGCTACCACTTTTGTTTTCAATCTAGATCATACAATTTTCAAAATTAATAAAATAAAAAGTGACAGCAGGGTACATTGAAACGTCTTACACCTGTTTCGAGAAAAAAAAATCAGTTTAAATATCGTTTCCTGTTTATAAGAAGCAAAATTCCGAAAGTCTTCAAATTTTGAGTTTTTAAAATGGGGTCTAAATACCGGCTACCTAAGGTTTTTTTTTCCAAAAGACCACACAAATAGAGCTAATGACAATTATTAATCAATAAGAATATTATTTTAATAAATTGTATTGATTAATAACATTTCTTATGCACAGAAAAAATGCGCAATTTTTAATAAATAAGTATTTTTGTGAAATTTCTAAAATTCTTTACGACTATCTCTCACAGTCTTCTTCCCATTATGTTTCTAATTTTGTTTTTAACGTGTAAAACAAAAAAAAAAGCTTGCTGATTGAAATGAGAATTATTTTATCTGAAAAAATCAAAAGCATAATATCACTCTCTGCGTCGGTATATTCCCTATCAACCCACATATCGCATTCTTAACATTAAATCCAGAATCCCCTCCCCCATTCTTGTGCACAGAGCACCCATGCAGAAGACACATATTTATCATCATCCTCTGTTGGATTATTTTCCTTTTTCACTTTTATAGCCCTCTCGCTGCGTAATTGTTTTATCAAAATAGCTTCAAAAATTGCGTATTTAATCTCTTCGCGACGAGCGTCTTTTAAATTTTTGTATTCTTTTGTCACCAGTTTTTCAAAACAAAAGGTTTTGTCTAATTTAAACGGGAAAGTGCTCCGATTAAATAAGGCATAATTTACAATAAAAAAAATAACTGGTGGGAATTATCAAGGAGGATTAATTAGACGGAAAAAATGCATCCCCGAGGAAATCTCGGGTTGCGCAAACATTGCTACTTTTAATCTCGGGTTGCGCAGCAAGAGGATTAAAAACAAATTTCTGCCTCTTTTGCCTCGTTTACTCCATCATTTTTTTCTTTCTCTTTACATTTATTACATGTAATTTTGTAGTGTCCAACAGCTCTTTTTTGGAAAGTGATCCGGTAACCAGTGTCGATCCTGAAAAATTACGGCCATGGTTGCTTTTTTTATATTGCAAAATGGGACGGGGACTATTTCTCAACCATTTACATTAATTTATTTATTATGGAACTATTTAAATTAATTTATTTTCCTCCCCTTCAAGCAGAGCAACCGAGAGAGGTCCAAATACCGGCTAGCCAGTATTTAGACCACTCTAGGTAGCCGGTATTCGGACCACTGCTATGTTTAATTTAAAACCGGTATTACTCATTCATATAATAAAATACCAATACTGTGCACGTGGCTATTGAGAGCTAAATATGTCTAGAAAATAACTTAATCAACAATTCAAGCCAATATACGATCAGTATATTTAAAAAAAATGAGAAACGCATATCTGAAAAACTTTTGACGTACCAGATTACGTGGATTCGACACTTTTGCATTTACTATTTGTAAATGACACAGACTTCAGCGACGTACTTTTTTAACTTTCTTCTTTCAATTAAAGTTACAAACTCTGTCTATCACCGCTAGGCTGCGCGTTCCCAGAACGCCTAGTAGCCGGTATTTGGACCCTAGCCGGTATACGGACCTTTTCCTCTACTTGATGGAAACTCGATTTTTGACAAAACTGTGACTGTTTAGTAAATTACGGAAATAACAAATGACTTATTATTGTAAATATTCTTTTCAAATCTTCCTTGTGAATGAGAAATCACTTTTTAAATAATAGGAGGTATATGTTATAGATCAAGGGAACATCTTGATTTTTGAGTTACTTAAGTGAGGTATAGCCGAAAATTGTTGAAATCGCTGTTTTAGAAGATACTATTTACATTGTCCAAAAAGTTGAATGCGATAATGTTTAAGAATTTCGGAAATTGGTCAGTGTTTAAAGAAAAATTACCAAATGAATTATCCAGCATAGAAAATAAACAAAAGGCAGTATGGAAATTTTTAAAGGCTGCATTTTTTTCATTTCCAGATCTAACTATTTTGCCATTACCCAGTAAAGGACTAATCAGAATATGCAAAATACGTGTAAGATTTTCACTTGACTCTATGTTTTTACATAACTTTCCCAACAAAAAATTATGACTATATCTAAATTACTAACGTTTTCACCAACTTTTTTAAGTTCGATAATTGTATTTCCTATTTTACAAATAACTGATTTACAATTGATGAAACTGTTAGATTCTTACGAGTTTGTATAGAAATATTTAAGAAATTTATGCTGTGGGTATTAAACTTTTGACACTGTGTTGCATTTATTCGAAGTGCATAGAGCCGAAGGTTAGCGGAAGCTTCTTATGTATGCACTTGAATCTAGGATTTAAGTGAACACGGTTTATCGGCAATGACTTCGTCAAATACAATGTAACTCACCACAAACGTAGATCTCATTAATTAGATTTTTGTATAACACAGGGTTTATAAAGACAACCGATTTTTGAAATTCGATCTACGGCGAGAGTAAATGCAGGTTCGAAAAGTAAAGTTCTTATGTAAACCGATTGTGTATCAATCTGCAATAAACAGGCTCGACATTGATACTGTGTATAGGGTGATCGAATTTCCTCCCAATTTGTCCCGACCGCTAACTAGCATGATGAATAAACGAATAAACGAAAGTAGTCCTCTCTGACTATTTCTTGTTAATCAATTATTAAGTGGTTATCAGTTTTGAAGCGCGGCGAGAGAATTAAAGCGAAGCTTTGAATATATTCAGATTCATTCAATATGTCAATGAAACGAACAAGATTTCTCAGCAGTGAATTTACAAATTTTAATGCAACTCAGCGCAGAAATTGCTCTTAGTAATAGAGAAGAAATAACGTAGCTCAATTTCTGAAATTCGACTTCCGGCGGGAGAAAGTAAAGGCCCAATTTCTAATACAAATCCTATGTGAAATAATCCCTATCAGGCCTGGTATTGCATGATGTATATAGGCATCAACAGGCCCTCTCACCCTTCCTTGGTCATCGCAGAGAGGGCTGAATAAGCGCGAAATTGCCTCCTTTTGTCCATTTATTAAACAACACAGTCCACAGTTAAAAAACACGCTATCTGATGTCTTTTGTTTAAAAACAATTTTTTAACGATATTCTACCATATCTTATGGATTCTTCCGTACGCGATTCCGTAGCCGCAAACTTCCAAACAGTTTTCAGCAATCAGGCTAAACATTGCCGCTGTGTGTGTATGTGGTGGATGTTTTTACAATTAGATAACTTAGATATTTTAACAATGAAAGGTTTATGGAATATTAATTTTCTGCATTTTATATTTATAGCGCATTTTTGACTAATTGAACAGAATAGCTCAGCAATCATTAATTACCATGTAACGTACCTCAAAAATAGATCTTAGTATAAGACAAGGGCAATAAATTGGTTGATTAAGACAATCGATCTGTAGCGTAACCCTATTAATGGTTCAAAGTTCTTATGCAAACACTGTGCAACACAATCTTTCGTAATTGGGATAGACAGTGCCGCAAACTTTCTGGCAAAGTTCGGAAAAGCTGAATCGGGCTAATGCACGTGTGAAAAACGAGGAACCCGCTGCACTACATAACAGAGTGCACCTGCACACGGACATCCATATACCATCTCAGAATCTCCAGAATGATAAGGCTCTCTTCGTGGTTCAAAATAATCAGAAAACAACCAGCACTCTTACAAAAAATTATAAACTACATAACACTGATTGAAAACAATCAAGGATTTTTCCAAATGCCTCCACAGGACCTATTATATGATAATGATGATGAGCTGTGGAACTAATCAAACAAACTTATACTTTAAAACAGCTATAGAATTAGTGTTCTTTTTAAAGAAAAATTATGTGTTATACGTCTGTAAAGAAATCAGATCGTCTATTTTACTATTATTACCTATATTTATTATTATTACCTATACTTATTTCATTATCTCAATTACTTTTTATTACCTACCATTATTTTATTACTCTATAATTATTTGAATAGTCTCTAAAGTCTCTAGATTTAACTACTATATTAAATACTACATTATTAGGGCGTTTAAAATTGTAGTAAAAGTGTTTTAAATTCTGCTACCCACGTCTGTTAGCTTTTTTGTTTTGTAGATAAACACCGTTGGGTGGGGCTAGTTGAGCTCAAACCAATTGGTAGGCATCCCCACCTCGCTGAATCTGAATCTGAATCTGTTACATAGGATTTAAATTTAAATATTGTCATTTTAATTAAAGTTTCATTTTTATGTTATGAAATTAAGTTAACTTAATTTAAATTAATGTAAGATTTGCATATTTTTATAAAACTATAGAAAATACAATTTTTTTCTTTGTTAAATGTATTATCTGCTACCTGTAACTTCTGTTACTACATATTTGTAACATGTGTAGATAAATTAACAAAAATATAGTTTAAAATTCATATGCGTAATAAAAATCCATCAAAGTACTTCAGTAGTGCCATTGTTGTTATATTAGTATATAAATACACTTCTACTGTCTAATTTGTGTTGCTCAATGTAACTACTGTTACAAAAATGGAACCCCTGTTACTAATATATAATTTCTGTTACTCGCACTTTTTTTCTATTTTTCTCTTGTTGTATATGAGTAGATCATAAAAAATGTTCCCAAAACATCAAAAGGCATCTCTTTTAATATACTAAAACTATTCCACCATTTAAAAATATATTTAGTACAGAGATTTGAAACTTCTGGCTGCAATGCTGAATACAAGTAACAGGGGTTACATATTATATAAATTAATCCACATTACTATTTTCATTTGAATATAAAAATACACGAAGAAGTCTAATACACTAATGGTGATATAATAGAACTAGAAATAATATTTTGATAGGAATATAAATGTTGTAAATTGAGTGAATGTTGTCCAGTACGATATTCATCTTCAACCCTTTCAGGGACAAGGTACTTCTATTCGTAAAATGCAGAAATGAAGGACGACACCAGAATTTACAAACAAATTTATCTCAAAATAAGCAAAAGCTTTTGTTCACGTACTTAATAAGAAGACATTTTTAATTCCAATATTCTGGTGCATATGTGTCATTTAGGAATTAAAATTAAAGTAGGCGTGGAGGCATTTTCAGGTGACTGTAATTTTATGCTAACTATGAATTTAGCTATGCTGGAACGGATTTTATATAGGTTGTATACATATAAAACAAGAAAAAATTATATTTGGTGAAAACTGAATACTTAAAAAAATATATTGGGAAAAAGACATAAAAAATGTTTTTGACCCATATAATAGCAACATTTATTTGAAGGCGTGCATAATTACCCTTCTCCTGTTTCTTCTTAAATATGGTGCACTGTAAAAAAAAAAAAAAGGACCTGTTTTACTGTAGGAATCGGAAAAATAGTTGTACTTATCGTACCGGAAAAATTTCCGACCCAGCTCGGAATAAAATCCGTAAAATACCGTTTTATTGACTATTTCCTTTTTTTTTACAGAATTTATTCCGAACTGGGTCGGGAAATTTTCCGGTACGATAAGGGCAACTTTTTTTCCGATTCCTACAGGAAATCTGGTCGGATATTTCTTACAGTGTGTATCAGCATATCTTGTCTGAGCAGTTTTACTTTACCAACCTCCACGTTAAAGTTAAATTTAAAATACGTATTTGATGTTGAAGTTCACGTAAATAAATGGAGTATTTGTAATTAACTTGAAAGCATAAACAAAAGAGTTTTAAAAAGTCATACACTGTAAAAATAGTTGCCCGGAAAAATAGTTGCCCTTATCGTAAAATAAATAAAATTCGTAAAATCGGAATAAAATCCGTAAAATACCGTTTTATTGACTATTTCCTTTTTTTACGGATTTTATTCGGAGCTGGGTCGGAAAATTTTCCGGTACGGTAAGGGCAACTTTTTTTTTCCGATTCCTACAGGAAAACTGGTTGGATATTTTTTACAGTGTATTATTCTTTTACTTTAAAATATATTTCTTACATTTGGCTAATTTACGATGTCAACGCACTCGATATCTGTTTTATTAAGTTGTCAGACTACGCTCTGTTGAAAACAAATGTAGAATAATAAATAAATATATATGCTTTTAGTTCAATTCTAATACAGATTGATGTAAAAAATAGAATGTTATCAATATCTTCATAACATTCATTTATTTTATTTTGTAAATTTGTTTAAAACTAGTTGGATGTGCCAATCCCATAACTTTCTTCTATCTTATACATCTTAATATTTTAAAAACTAGTTACACATGTTAATACTTCAGTATTATTAGTTCATTACTATACCAACTTTTATTTTCATCTTAAATTTCTGCTTCAGTCAATTAAATGAACTAAAAACGAGTTAATCTATATCATGATATTTGTTAAAATTAATAGTTTTTCCTTATTCTGTTGTTATCAGATGTTTGCGAATAACCGGTTTAGCAGAAAGTGAGTTCCCGCCTTTGCACGAACCGCCGATGGACACTAGAAGTACGAAAAATGAAGAAAAGTATACAAAAATCGCTATCACAGAGCCCCTTTACCACGCGATATTTCCAAACTCGAGGAGGACCTGATGGCCAAAGCCGAAAACATGCACGAAAAATTTGTTTCAGTTGTACGCATAATTTTATACACTTTTCGATTGTACAATAAAGAAAATGGTACAGACATCGTAATTATAGCGCCCCCTTCCAGCGGAATTTTTCCAAATTCTGGGAGGACCTTCATGACATGACCAAAAAGAAACACAAATATTTGGCTCAATTCTATGCATAACTTCATACACTTTTCGATGGTACAATATTCAAAATGGCACAAAAATCGCTATTACAGCTCCCCCTACCGGCGAATTTTTTTCCAAATTAAGGAAGGAGCTGCTTGCCATAGCCAAGAACTTAAAATAAAAATTTGTTTCAATTCTATGCATACCTTCATACACTTTTTGATGGTACAATATGCAAAATTGCTATTACAGCGCCCCCTAGCGGCGATTTTTTTCCAAATCCAGAGAGACCTGCTTGTCATAGCCATACACTTAAAATAAAAATTTGGTTCAATTCTATGCATAACTTCATAAAATTTTAGATGGTACAATATTCAAAATCGCGCAAAAATCGCTGTTACAGCGCCCCCTATCGGCGATTTTTTTTCCAAATTCAGGGAGGACCTGCCTGCCATATTCAAAAACTTAAAATAAAAATTTGGTTCAATTCTATGCAAAACTTCATACACTTTTCGATGGTACAATTTTCAAAATCGCTATTACAGTGCCCCCTAGCGGCGAATTTTTTCCAAATCCAGGGAGACCTGCTTGTCATAGCCATACACTTAAAATAAAAATTTGGTTCAATTCTATGCAAAACTTCATACACTTTTAGATGGCACAATATTCAAAATCGCACAAAAATCGCTGTTACAGCGCCCCCCACTGGCGAATTTTTTCCAAATTCAGGGAGGACTTACCTGCCATATACAAAAACTTAAAATAAAAATTTGGTTAAATTATATGCATAACTTCATATATTTTTGGATGGCACAGTATTCAAAATCGCACAAAAATCGCTTTTACAGCGCCCCCTACCGGCGATTTTTTTCCAAATTCAGGGAGGATCTGCTTGCCATAGCCAAAAACTTAAAATAGAAATTTGGTTCAATTCTATGCATAACTTCATACACTTTTCGATGGTACAATGGCGACAGACAGACGGACAGACGGACACACGGACAGACAGACATTTTTATAAACATGTTTTTTGGGATCTCTGACCCCTAAAACATGTAAATCCGTCGAAAACCGGAAGTCGAAAAAAATTTCGATTACAATACTTTCTTCTATTGAAGATAGAAGAAAGTAAAAATATCATGCTAAATCCAGGCAGCGTACATTCAATTCAATTAATTATATTTCAATTTCCTTTGTACTTAATACTACTATATATACATGTGCACTGAGCTAGGAATTAATTATTATCTTCAAAATTAACGGACATATTTCTAGTGTGTCCAAAAGTACATATATTTTATTAAAAATGAAAGATTTCAGATTCGAGTACCTATTATATGACTACCATTATCATTTGGAGCATAGGTTCTGGTTTAGAACATAGTGAATAATATGAAAAGCATTCTGACAAATTTTCACTGAAATATGTTTAAGACATTTTATGTCATAAAGTTTATCGTACATGGAAATGGCAGGAAAAGTAAATTTCTAGAAAACGCATGAAATATTCCCTATCTATAAAATTAATATATAAGAGTCAATTAAAATTTATTAGTATTTTTATATAAAAAAAACGTAAAGAAATTCATGCTTAGAACATTTTTTTTACATTACTTCTGGTCTACCTACTTACTTGTGTCATTTTTCGCATTAATTTTCGTTTATTTTTTTGGCCATAACTCATTTTCTAGTAATCGTAAAAATAAAATTAAAATAGATTTGGAATTGTAAAAACTTGCGCATTCAAAAAATAAATAAATAAATAAATAAATAATAATAATAAAATAATAATAATAATAATAATAAAAATTCAGTTAAACGGCCAATTTAATGTATAACTTAAGAGCTTCTATAACCCATTTGTTCCTCAACTTTTGCTTTCTGAAATTTTCTGTTAAAATCACTTTAAAATGTTGCAAAATGAACTGAGAAAAAAATAAAATAAATTACAATAAATGTTTTTTTTTTTTTTTTTTTTGATAAAATGTAAACGTACTAATGATGGAAATACGCATAATATTTGTAATATTACAATATGCATAATTATACGTTTTGTCTAAATTTATATAAAATAAGCTTTTAAATTGTGTATTATATACTATAATTTGTATTTTTAAGATCTATTAAAAATTTATTTCTTTCTTTATAGAGACTAATAACATTATAAGTATTAGTTACAATAAACTAAGAATAATCGTATTTGAGGCTTCAAAACAATTTGTTTCATAATCATCTTTAAAAGAACTTTACATAAATAACTGTCCCCTAAATGGCAAATAAAAATATGTTGCCATTCATGCTTAGCGCCCTGTATTTTGTACGTTACAAAAATGCATAAAAATAGGTTTGAACATATTTATTTTCGCCCAGTTGGAAATTTACATGTAATATGATTTATTTACCAATTAGAATAATTGTGTTAAAATTAATCTAGTGTAATTACGTATCCAGTGATTTCTCAAGTTCCATTACCTGAGATTTATTCTGTTGAGCTGAACCAGGTTTCAGACCAGATGCTATAATCATTAAAAGTTAGCTGGGTGAGAAAGTCACACCATTTTCGTCCGGGATAGCTCAGATGGTAGAGCACTGCCGGCTTCAGCCAGGAGATACCTGGTTGGAATCCTGGTCCGCACATTTTTCGCCCCGTTGGAAATTTACATCTAATTTGAGCATATAATTTTATAATTAAAAAAATACGCATATCAAAGAAGTCTATAAGATAAGATTGACTTATTTATTTGAATTATTGTAAGAAAAAGCATAAATAAACTTACTTTTTACATTTAGCCATCTTGAAAATTGAAAAATCCATAAACTTCGAAAAAAAGCCATCATTTAAGCAAATAAATATCCATCTTATGCTGTCATATTTTGGTAATAGATAAAGACGTTTATGGATAATTATTTCATAGCATTTTCATGTTATAAAGAAGAAGAAAATTATACAGATGCAATAAAATTCGAAGCGTCCAAAAAATGGAACACTAGGCGTAAATGGGTAATATATATGACGTAATTTCATATTTCGTATTGAAAACAGCGAACTTCAAGTTTTGAACGAATACAAATTTCAATCTGTTGCATTAAAAAATAATAAATATAATGAATCATTGACGTCATGAAGTATATGTCATCTTTTCAAACAAATTCTAAAAGTATTTTTATGTTTCTGAATAACTGTTCAAAGGAAGGAATGTTTTTTTAGGGAACTAGGGGGCTCGGCCCCCTACGAGCTACGCTCGCCAACCCCCGTCCAGAAACCGCAGACTCTAAATGCACGCTAATTTGATCGGCTTTAAAAATATTTCGAAAGATTGAATTATAATTTAAAAAACAGTGGCGATCTCCCTATAAACGAATTTCTATTCATTTCTCTTTGATTGGGGAATTTTAACGCAAAATCCGCTGCGTTACTACTTGATTATCCCGTCGACCCATTTCGCCAAATTATATAAATCGCCAAACCACTCGCCAAATTATACAAATTGACATAATTTTTATTTTAAATAACGAAAGAACAAATAAATTAGTACAACATTAATAAAAATACAAATAAAACGTCGAAATAAAAATAACTTGATGACGTAGACACGTGTAACAACATTTCAAAATAAGCTAATATAAAAGGAATTAAGTAAACAGAGTCTTTGTATCCTGGTATTTTTTAACAAAGCGAAAAGAAAGTTCTTTTAAATGAGACATTTTAAATTAATCGTTTTTAATCTGACGTAATTTTTACCAAGCTATTCTTTCTCTATTAAATATTCACGTGAAAATACCAGTTGAAAAGTATCCTCTCAAAATATCAAATAAATGTCTAGCGCAATTTTTAAATTTAAACCGTTTTGCAATATTATTTTGCGTTCATTTTATGTAATAACTGTAATGTGACGTAAATATGATGTAATTTCTCCTATTTAATACTTCTAACACATGTTAATAAATTTATTATTTTACAAATTCCTTTCTCTCTTAAAATTCATGTGTAATTATAGTTTTTATGACGTAATTTTTAATAAGTTCCTGCTTTTTGCACATAATTATTTAATTCTAATTCCAAATGGTTTTTTTTCTGTTTATAATAGTCACGTGTAAATAAATTTTTAATTTATTTACACGTATAAATATATTTTTTTTTCAAGCAAACATTATTGCTTCCTCTGTTTATACAGTTGGCAACAGTTTAAATTAATATCACTTTCTAAAATCTGTAAAAAATATCTCTAGAAATGCTGAAAATTTGAATTTAAAATAGAAATAAAACCTCAAAAAATGAGTCAAAATAAAAAAATTAATGCAATCTGCACTCCGGAAAATTCTAACGCATAAAATGATCTAAAAATGATTACACTGCCATGTACAGTTTTTGCTGCTATAAAACTTTTTTAGTGGAACGATTTTGTCCAACTTTAGCATTAAATATCTCTTAAAATAATTCTTCGATTTGAAAACTGTCTGCTTCAGCGTGTTTATCAAACATTTCTGTATAAAACCACCGATTTTTATATTTTTTGTATGCATTATTTTTCTTAATATTAACGAAGAAAGACCTCCAGTCACAGAAAATTCAAAACCGGCGGCGGCGGCGGCGGCGGTGACAGCGGTAGTTACTTTTTTTTAGAATAGAGAGATAATACTAGGTTTTTGAAAAAGTTTTGTTAGTAAAAAGGAAAAGGTGAAGATAGATGCCTTATAAATGTAAGAATGGAAAAAGTTTCTGAAATCGAAGAAGCAAGCTCACAAAACATTTTATTCTAAAATAAAAACATTTTTTGACATTATCTTATATAGCCAGTGGGCGTTGGCAAACTTTTAAAAAGTGGCTAAAAACTTGTATAGGTTTTATTAATTTCTTCGTTTTGTGAATTCACAAGTACTAGATTTATGAAAATAAAAATACATCTCAGTTAGATGTCGCAGTTTTTTTTTTTGTTTCTCGGCAAAAGTATCTGATAATGGTTATAAATGTAACAATTAACTTGTAAATCCAAAAACGTAATTCAGGCATTTATATTCACATTTTTCGCCAAGAACGAGTGGAAATTTAAATTAGTTCGATGTGACCATCCCAAAGCTTTCATCAATCTCATACATCTTAATACTTCAAAATCATCTATCACAGTGCCAAAATTTTATTGCAATCTATGCCCATCATTATGATTATAACTTATGAAATTCCGTGCATTAGTTCTTGAGATAGGACTATAGGTAAACTAGTGTAAATCCTGCAAAATTCAAAATAACAGCACTACCTATTGGGCTATTAACACAAAAACCTAAAACGCAACAACTTGTGTCAATGTCCAACTGAATCTGAAGTTTGATGAGATCCGTGCATAAGTTTCTGATATAGAGCTGTTGCGGAAATCGTAAAAAAATAATAATAATAATTGCACAGCAGTGCTACCGGTTAGGCAATTTACACAAAAATGTAATCAGCAACAACTTATGTCAACTTCTAACAGAATCTGAAATTTGATGAAAATCCATGTATTAGTTTTTGAGATAAAACTATTGCGAAAATCGTAAAAAAAAAAAAAAATCTGCATAGCAACGTCAACTGTAAGGTGATTTAAACCAAAATCTAATCAGCAACAACTTACGCCAACGTTTAACTAAATCTAAAGTTTGATGAAAATCCGCCCATTAATTTTTGAGATACAGCAATTGCGAAAATCGTAAAAAAAATCTGCATAGCAACGCCATCTGTTCGGAGTTTTACTCCAACAGAGAATCGGTACCCCAATTCATATCAGAGACTAATTGAATCTGATGTTTGATGCAAATTCATGCCTCTGTTCTTGAGATCAGCTATTGCGGAAATCGTGAAAAATGCAGTATAGCAGCTCAACCTGTTGGGTGATTTAAACAAAAAAAGTAATCCATACCAGATTATATAAAGGACTAAATGAACCTGAAGTTTGATGAAAGTTCGTGCATTAGTTCTCGATATAGAGCTGTTCTGTTAAACGTGAAAAATGCAGTATAGCAGCTCTACTTATTGGGCGATTTACACCAAAACGTAATCAGCACCAATTTATACCAGGAACTAACTGAATCTAATTTTTTATTAAATTCCGTTCATCAGTTCTTGAGATACAACCCCACAAAATGTGTGTCACTGACTCGCAGACTCACAGACAGACCTTTTCTAAAAACATATTTTTTCGAGAACTCTGACCCCAACACGTGTAAATCCGTCAAAAACAGGAATTCAAAAATATTCTCGAATCGAATTCATTCTTCTTGTAAAGATAAAAGAACATGTTGTTTAAATTTGTTTATACTTTAAAAGAGAGTTTCCAATGCGTAGAATTTTCTTTCAGAATTTAAATAATTCAAGAAATAAACATAATACAATGCAATTTGAAAGACGATCAGATTGGAAGTAACTTTGGTGCCATCACCGATAAAGACATCCATTAAAACAGATAAAATACATTCAAAATGTTGCTAAAGTATCTTGGTAAAAATACATTATCGCTTGCAGATACTAAAGTCCTTGTTTCTGATAAGTATTCTAAAAAATACGATAGAGAATACGATTACATTATTTGGGAACTTTAGCAGTATATATGGTATGTTGAAAGAATTAATGTATATATATTTGTATTTTTAAACTCATAATTTATTTGATCCTTTCGAAGTAAAGACGATGCCTAATTTATCAAAACTTTTAAAAAAAAAAATACTTAAAAATTTTCAAAAAACAAAATTCTACATCGTGAATTCTACATCGTGAACTTGTTTTTCCTAATTTAGTATAAAAAGTAGAAAAAAAAATCCGGTAATTAAAAAAATTTAATTGAAAATTGAAAAAAAAAATAGATTTTTTGTTAAAAAATTAAGGACACGTACAAAACAAAAATTCAGTTTATTTTAAGCATTCACCATACAGTATCTTATGCCTAATTTATGCGTATATGTTATATTATATAGTTCATGGTAAATTATAAATAGAAAATAGTACTTTCAAATGCATTATTATGAGAAAATAGAAGAAATTATGTAAATCTTTATTAGTATAAAAATGGTATATTCCATTATTTTCTACACTAATAAGTTTCACGTAGGCACTACAGCTCATATTCAAAGTATTAGAATAATTGAGAAAAAAAATAAGAAAAAAATATTTTTCATTTATATATTTTGATACTAAGTAAATGCAATTAAATTTCTTTTCAATTAAATCTGGAATGTTTAGATATTTTATTTTTATTTATTTATTTATTTATTTATTTATTTTTTACCATGCTGTTAGAGATTAAGGTGTTTGATCCTAAACTCTCAATATCAGCAAAAGCAAATACTGTGATTTTGATGTAAACGCAGTAATGTGTTTCCATTATATATATATACAGGGTGTTTCATAAATATCGAAACAATAGGCTATTTCCTTAAATTGTGCAACTAGACCCATACTTCCAATTGGAAAGTTTCATAAAAAAGGTGCAACATTTAATGACATATGTTGCAACTCCATGGGGGTGTCTATTTGAAAAAATACAAAAATTAAATTTTTATACAGTCCCCGTAGTGTAAAAATTCCAATTAGGAAAACTTTCCCTATCCATTCCTGAATTAAACACAAAAAACTGTACTTTTATATCTGCAAAACTCGCAAAGTTATGGCTGTTTAAATATTTCATCAGGTTTTAAGGGATTAGACACACATTGAAATGCATGCAATCCAAGAAACAATGTTACTTTAAGAGTTCTAGGAAACATGCAAAAATTTATTTCTTGAATTAGAATTTTGATTTTTTTTTCTAAGGGTTAACCATATAATTTGCAAACAAAATCACATCCTAAACATTTCTCATAAAGTTTTTTAAAAAATTTCAATGATTAGTATTTTTTAAGCGGATTTAATTTAAAATCTTTATAACTCAAACATTATTCATCGGATTGTAATTTATTTTATTTCATTAAAGATGAAAGTATAATTTTAGCTTTGTTTTAGGATTTTTTTTTTAATATTAAGCTTAAAAATATAAAAAATGTTTATTTAAAAAATTGCGTAACTTATTTTAAAAAAAATCATATTTTCAAAAGTAACTTATTTAAAAAAAAAAAAAAAAAAAAAAAAAAAAAAACTTATTTTCAAAAGTAATTTTTTTTTTCAAATTTGCCGAAACAAAATTAATGTAAACTAATCAAAAAAGGCATATTCCAAGTTTGCACCTTTTTTATTTACGATTCTGGACTTATAAGAATTTAAAAACAAGAAATAATTTTAAAAAAAATCAAGCAGAAAAATGCATTTAAAGTTTTAAACATAGATTGGCTCCTAATAAAATGTTTAAATGCTTTTTTAAAAATTGCATGTGGCAAAGTAACTTCTTTCTGTAGCTTAAACTTCCGATTCAGTTTAACTTTTGCCGTTTCTCCCTCCTTTTTGTACTATTTAAATGTCCATAAATAAATGTTAAATGTGTAATTTAAGATAATGCTTTTTCTAACATGCCGAGAAAGAGATATTTTTTCTAATTTTAGCCCTCACAACTTCAGGCTTTTTATCGTCCCGGTGAGGCCGTTAAAAAAAGTCTGTATTCTAGGGCCGGGCCGGGCCAGACCCCGGACAGGCTTCCTTATTCCTAGGTCTCCACGGTGCGAAATTTTCAGTCGCGGTCTCGAGACAATTTGTATTAAAATCATTGTCTCTGACTGACCTAATCCGTGCAAAAATAAGTAAACTTTGGCTCAAGGCAAAAACTTTTAAGACAAATGCATATAATTTTAAATGGCCATTATTTTACAATAAAACTTAAAAAATAATATTTTTAAAGGATAGTAGATTTTAAGGCAAAAAAATTAAAATATAGTAAAACTAGTCAAAAAAATCTGCCTATAACGGAATCCTTTCTTAAACGGAAAAATCTGTTGATCCATGGAAAATGAATATAATAATACCTGAGAAAAAAAGGACTACATTTAAAACTCCTAATAAGGGAACTTGTCTATAACGCTTTTTTTTCTTTCCTATGTGATTCCGTCTTAAAAGATTTTACTTTATAGCATTTTTCAATGTCTCCAACACATGGAATATGGATTAACGATATTAAAGGAGAAGTGACTCATTTACACATCAATAGAGATTCATTAATAAAACAAATAATCACAGCTTTTGGCGCTTCTTTAAAAATAATAATTATAAACATGAAAAAAGAAAAGCTATAATAAGAATTTTTGGTCAGAACTCCTCCATACGAAACAACTTTTAACCATATCGATGTAGAAAACTATGTAGAAATTCAGTCAGGCCGGGCCAGGCTACGATTTGAACTTTTTTCCAGGTAGGGCCGAACTTTTTTTCCTATGGGTCGGTTCGGGATCGAACCTAGATATTTCGACCCGTGCAGACCTCTAGTGCAGACCACCAGCATATTTTGAAAGCAGGTTTAACGTAAAATCTATACGCTGTCTATTTTATATCTAAAGGAGAGACACTGTCTTAAATCGACTTTTAATAGTGTACAATTTGTGGATGATCCCTATATTGCATTTAAAATTAATCAAAAACTCGTCGCTCAGAGGCATGGATAAATGGTGTAAGTCACGAATTTTAAATTTTGATATCTCTGTGAATTTTGAAGATATCGAGATGAATTTTTTTGTGTTTATTTCAGAAAGGTATAAGGAAAAATTTCCTAATTGGGAATTTTACTCTACGGAGGCCGTATAAAAATTTAGTTTTTGTATTTTCTCAAATAGACCTCCCATGGAGTTGCAACTTATGTCATTAAAATTTACACCTTTTTCTATGAAACTTTGCAATTGGAAGTATGGAGAGGAAGAATGGCTAAAATTCATTGACAGGAAATTTATTGCAGAATTTAAGTCAGAATTTAAATATCAATTTCAAGAATCGTGATTTTATTGGTAGTCTTACCGTTCCCAAGGTTCCTTCCTTCACTTTTCGAGGTAAATTAAATTTATTTTTAATTTAAACTAATGTAAATAACAGTTTCTAAAAATCAATGAACATTGTGACTATCACTTAGTCTTAACATGATTTGCTTAAAATTAGGTAGTAATTTCCCTTACCGTCCCATTCTTACAATCCCTTTTGTTCCTTTCACTCCACCCCCCTTTTTTTTAGGGTTCGTACGGTAAAGTAATAACGGGACCATTATAAGATCTCTCCTGTGTCTGTACTCCTGCGTGTGACTCATGTATTTTACTCGTAAATTATTGAACGTGGAACGTTCAAATTGGGGTAAGTATTAAAGACTATTGACCCACATATTTGCAGATTATTAAACATTCATAAATGTATTTAATAAAAATACAGAGGGGCTAATTAAGTTATTAAAAAAAAATCTTTTCTTTGTATATTGTGTTGGGTATCGTGTGAACGTATTCGCAACGCTGAACTCAAAAATACATTTCTTTTACTTTTAGGCATTATATTTTCAAAAATATCGTCGAAAATGTAATGCAAAAATATGCCCCCCCCCCTCCCATCTAATTCCGTATCTACTAAAACTAAAATTATTAAAAAAATATAGGTAATAGGCGTTAATTTAAACCTTCCAGGAAAATTATAGCGATTGTCCTAGGTCACATAGTTTTTGAGAGAACCGCTTTTGTTCATTACACACAAATTTCGATTTGCGGGTATTCAGCAACGGTGTTAACCCCTTCGGGACGGGAGCCTTTTACGAAATTTTTAATCTTTTCTCACCGTTTTTTCAAAACAGAAATTTGTGTCTTCTTGAATCGAGAAAATGTGCTGATTAAATAAGGCAAATTTTACAGTAAAAGTTTACTGGTGAGGAAAAACAAGGATTCTGAGCGCTTCATGCGGCACGTATACGTGTCGCTCGTCCCCAAGGGGTTAAGGAGCGCTGGAGGTACCTATCGTAGAAGAAGTATAAAAGCATTGTTGAAAATGATTTTCGAAAAAAATCGTCAGTAATTAGCCGAGATATTAACCCCTAAAAATAAGGACGGTTTGGACATACAAAATGACATGAACAGCGTACTCTATGTACCATAGGCATTTAAAGCCTAGTTAACAACTTTTAAGGATATATATGTGTAATGCAATGTCCAATAGCAGCATAAAAGCAATAATCGTCAAATTGTTAAAAACAGACCAATTTAATTAGAATGAATCACATAAATACTCTGGGATTCGCGAGTTTGCATTGAGTGGATCTCTCAATACGCCTCGAGTGACTTTAAATGTTAATAACACGGAACAGACCATGGCGTTGTTGCAACATTTCGACCTTATTTAGAAGCGCGCTTAGCACAATGCCAAATTTAAATTTTGAACAAAGGTTTTGTTTTAGCTACACTGTAGAAATAAAGTTTATTACTACGCTGAATTTAGTTTTTTGAAATGCCAAATGAAGTTTAAATATACACTGCTTTTATTGTCAGACCAAATTAAGTTAATTATAAACCGATAAGGATATATTAAAAGAATAGTTACATAGAATAGCTATAATCGATATTATTTAGGCTTCATATCTCTTTGAACTTTCAGGGTATATCTATTTACGCTTTTCTAGTATATATAGTTATGTACAACCCTACGTTGTATAGTTTTCCCCAAACTTGTAGTATTCTTTTAGCAACGGTATTTTTTTTTCAATAATACAATTAATAATTCCTTTATTTATTCTACGGAACCGTATGAGCGCGAGTAATACTCGCATTGATCGTTTATTTTAAATACCGTCCCATTTTTTTCCTTACCGTTCTTTCTTTAACACCCCTTTAAGACAGTTTTATACCAAAATTTTTTACTGAAAATACAGGGTGATCTTTTTTAAAGTGGCAATGTTTGAAGCGCTCTGTAGCGCGATCTAATAGCAAAAATGGCACTAAACTTGGTATTTAGGCTAATCAGGACATGGGAAAAAGGATTCCGTGAAAAAAAATTAGTTCCAAAAATCACCGCTAGGGCATTTTGTGGCGCTTTGCAATGTATTAAATGTGGGAAAAGAAAAATACTAACACATACAATCGGACAGTTAAATTATTAATGTTTCTTTACTGCATTAACTTCCCCGGTGAGGAATTTGACCACCTTCAATGTGAGCACCGTTTTCAGAAATAACACCATGCATTCTGCGCACAACGTTCTACACTGCTGTACGTAACATGTCACGAGGAATATTCCGCACTGTCATTGTTATGTTGTCCTTTAAAATAGACAAATTTGATACTCTACCAACATAAACTTGAGATTTCAAATAACCCCAGAGCCAAAAATCACATAGCGTGAGGTCAGGGGAACGAGGCGGCCATGCAACTGCAAAAACTCCGACTTATGACTCTATCATCAGTGAAGTTTTGGCGCAAGAGCTGCTTTATCTTATTACTAAGGTGTGGCGGAGCACCATCCTGCATAAAGATTGTCTGTTGGAGACGGTTTCTTTGCTGAAGTTGTGGAATAACAAACGTTTGCAACATTTCGTGGTACCTTTCTGCCTTTATGGTGCACGTTTCGGGTCCTGTCGGAGTGATGGTCTCAAAAAAGAATGGCCCAATTACGAATTCGGCAGTGAAACCACACCAAACAGTGACTTTTGGGGAATTTAACGGGATTTCATGCACGGTGTGGAGCTGCTCAGAAGCCCAAATTCGGCTATTTTGTGTGTTTACGGACCCATTGAGATAAAAATGGCACTCATCTCCCCACAGAATGTGCCATGGGAAAGCATCATCAATTTCTACCCTGGCAAGAAACGATAGAGCGAATGTCACTCGCTTATCATAATCACTTGGTTTCAGTTCGTGCAAGCGGCTGATTTTGTAGGGGTAAAATCCAAGAACGCGCCGCAAAACTCTCCATACCGTGGAATAATTCATGTCCAACTGTCGAGCTACACCCCGAGCGCTGCTAGTACCAGCAATGGTTCCCTGCGATCCTTCGACACTTTCAGTTGCCACATCAGTTATTACATCTTCTGATACTTGTTTACGTCCTCTCCCAGCACGAATGGTCAGTGACCCCGTTTCCTCGAACTTCTTAATAATTTTCTTAAGACCATTCAGCAATAAAGGCCCTTTCGTAATTTTTTTCTGGTTCCAAATTCCCGAAGATCTGCGGATGCATTACATTGATTCATATAATACAGCTTCACCAGTAACTCACGTTCCGATAACGTGATAGGAATGTCCACTGGAGCTCGTTTACTTCAGCTGAGATTATTTGTCGGAGCTGTCTACTACTTGCTTTTATAGCCCCTATTACTGGCGCTGTCATCGCACAACATTTGCATTTTTCTTTTATACTCGTGTTTTATGCTAATTCTCGTTATTGTAAACTACGGCAGAGCCACAAAATGCCCTAGCGGCGATTTTTGGAACTATTTTTTTCACGGAATCCTTTTTCCCATGTCTTGATTAGTCTAAATACCAAGTTTGGTGCCATTTCGGCTATTAGATAGCGTTACAGGGAGCTCCAAACACTGTCACTTTAAAAAAGATCACCCTGTACTTCACTGTTATTATTTATTATTTGAATGTCCTGCGGGTACTATGCAAATTCATTATAAGTAAAAATTTAAAAGAAAATAAAAAGTTATAGTGGTAAAATGCTAAGGAAAATTAAACTCGCAAGTTTAACTCAAACCCGAGTTAAATAATAAAAAAAAAATTCGCTGTTGACTATTTTTTCTTTATTTTGAATTAATAAGACATTCGTTTGTAAGTTTAAAAAATTATTTTAGAAAGTTTAATCTCACCAGATTTTCATTCCTGAAAGTCAAAATATTGTGATATTGTGAGAATGCCCACGTATATATATACACTATACGCATTTTCTGCAATTTGCTTTGTGATCACCAGTGGAAATGGGCTCTGCTTTTGAAATCAAGAGCCTACTTTTATCCCCACAAACTGTAACTTTGTGTAGTTATTTTAATAAAAACTACGTAGTATTTGAGTAAATAAATATCTGAGTGAAAATTTCTTTAATTGATGTTATTCTTTCCATTGACCAGATGTTGTTTCGAATAATTTAAATTTTTTCAATACTTGAAATATATATATACAGGGTATATCTGAACTCTTGGGCAAAACATTATGGGTTGATAGTACACATCAAGACAAACAATATTAAATAGGATACTAAGGGTCCGAAATGTCTTCCGAAGGAGATAGGCGCCATTAAAGATTAAAGTCCAAAATTTCAAATGATTATTAAAAAACGAAAAGATTGGTTTTGAGATTCGATTGCGGTTTTCACTAAAACTGTTCTTTATGTCAGTAATTTCTTGAAAATAAATTTTAACCCGGGAGAACTCCCTGCATGAGATTTTCTCTCACCGTCGTACTTTTTTTAAGACTCTTATTTAAACCATTTTTCATTTTAAAATTTAAAAATGTTATTTCAATTATTTTACCTATTTGTGAGTAAAAGTGCTAAGCCAAGCAAAAAGAATGATATTAAGCGAATGTAAAGTAAAAGAAAAGCAAATGGGCACCGTGAGAGAAATTCTCACTAGCGAGTTCTCCCGGGTTAAAGATATACTAAAGATAACTGTGTTCAAGAAGGGACTTCAAATTTCAACTCCTGAACACTGTTCAGTTTGCGTTACTTAACAACTCCCAACGATTCAGATTTTGAGCTCAAAATTTAAGTTTAAGTCTAAGTTTTTGAAAGCCTTTAATGAAATACAAAAAAATAACGGTAAAAAATAGTTGTTCGTTACTCCAAAGTCTAAAGCGCCCTCTATCGGCATTTTATAACGTTATCTTTAAAATTTATTTTCAAGAAAATACTGACATAAAGAACAGTTTTAGTGAAAACCGAAAACGTATTGACCAATTTTTCCGTTTTTTATAATCATTTGAAATTTTGGACCCTAAACTTTAATGGCTCCTATCTCCTTCGGAAGACGTTTGGGGCCATTAGTTTCCTATTTAATATTGTTTGTCTTGATGAGTACTACCACCCCTTAAAGTTTTGCTCAAGAGTTTAGATACACCCTGTATATATATATATATTTGCAAGGCTGGAGATAGTATGATGCATAAGGTAAAATTGCATGTTTTTCTAAATCCTTAATTCCTTATATTTTGTTAAAAAAAATCTCGCACATTAAGAACAAGACACATAAACTTGATGACTGGAAATCTTTTTTCTATTAAAATGAAGGCAATTTTATAAGATGTTGAAGGGACAATGAGTTCCATCTTTTTTTATATAAACTTACATCAAATATGATTAATCTTAACCTTATTCATGTTTCAAAATTAAACAAAAAAAATAAATGTTTTAAGGTATTTTTATCACAGCATTATGCAAAACTTGAGACTAGTGTATAAGAGATAAAAGCTGTAATCGAAATAGGCTGTATGAAGATTAATATTTCGGGACAACTATATGTGCTTGAGACAAAGACAAACTTGATGAAACACGAAAAACGTCATTTTCGACAAGAATCTAAATATTTTTACAACACCACTGCCGTGTCTTAAAGAATGACATTAGTAATATTGCATCGAGGTTTGCTCTGCATTTAACGAAAATATTAATCCGTATTTTTTAAAGTATAAGTTGTAAAAGTGAAGGTTTAATAGTACTATTGTCTAACATTCCAGCATGTCCAAATTATTCTATTAAATTAAAATGTGATGTTGTATTTTAATAACATCTATCTGTACAATGTTACATTTCGATATTAATTTTCTTCTTTCCAAGTTGTAACAGTTCGCAGATGCAAATTGTAAAGTTATCATCAGTACTAAACAATTCTTATTTCAATATCGTATGAAGTTTTAATGAAATATCTTTAATTATATATCTGCATGTTCTAAATAAGAAGCCTTTGTGAGTAATAGTTTTAATATATTATATATATTGTATAAGTAAATATTAAAAAAACGTAATCGTAACACATTCTATTCTATATTTTCCTAAAATGCAAAATTCGCTTTTGATTTCATAATACTAAACTTTATGTATTTATTATTTTATAGTGTATAATTTATAATATATATATATATATATAAATGTGTGCATGTATGTTTCAGTAAAATATACATATATATATATATATATATATGTGTGTGTGTGTGTGTAAAAAGTAATGAAACCATAGAGATGCATTTGTAATCGTATAATTTATTTTCTCTTAATGGCAGGGTAAAAACTTTTTAAGAACAAACAGAAAGAATCAATACAAAATTCAGATGATGAAAAGTTCCATTAAGACATCAAAGTTATCTCAAAGTTTCTTTAAAATTCAGTAAAGAAAGACAAAATGGAATCAAAATCGTCCAAAGGGACATCTAATAACATAGCAGAGAATAGAAGGAAAAGGGTTTTGGATAAAATGTAACATTCTATAAAATATGTGATCGTTACATTGATTAAGAAATGCTTCATAATTCCATATCACTTTCTTGCGCATCTGATTTTTTTATTTATTTTTTTTATTTATTTATATTTTTTTTTTTTACAAAACTTGGAATAATTTTCAAGTTTAAGCATAGGGAAAAGAATTATATATATATAGTGTATATAAGTACATAATATAAGTATATAAGTAATATATGTAAATATATAGTATAAACTAGGGGGGTCTGCCCCCTGCAAGCTACGCTCGCCAACCCCCATTCAGACACCGCAGAATCTAAAAGCACGCTAATTTGATCGGTTTTAAAAAGATTATAGAAGACTGAATTATAATTGAAAAAACATATAGCGATCTCCCTATAAATGGGTTTCCATTCAATTCCCTTTGATTGCAAAAATTTAAGGCCGAATCATTTGTTATTAAGACATCCAACGGTTGTTTTCGTGTTTGATTAAAGAAGACCAGTTAAACATTTGAAAGGAAGTTAAAATAAAATGAATTAAGTAAACAGAGTCTTTGCTTCCCAGTATTTTTTGACAGCCTTATAAAACGATTGACATTATACAATTTACTACAATTACTACAATTTACCACTTTAACCCCTTCAAGGGCGGTAGTTCATTTGTGGACCACTTAATCTTAATTCTTAAATGCACAGAAATCACAGAAATCACCAACTCGTGGCCAGCCAACCTTGCGGTATAGGAGCTAAATGTCCACGAAGGGAAAAAACCCCATATCCCCCATCCCACGAAACCCCCCAGACACCGGAGCGGTCCCAGAGGCCTCAGCAGGATGGAAGACCTCTCTTTTTTGAAATTTCACTTAGGATGTAGTACAATCTTCTCACAAGAGATACCCAATGTTGCATAAGCTGGGCGAGCCCAAATTAAACAATGTTTTGAAACTTTGGATCTTTTATGTATGGATATTACAGATCATCAATCAGTTATTGTGAAAACTACTTGTGAGTAGAAAGAATATGATTTATTTAAAGTTTAATAGAAATAGCTTAAAAGCTTGAAATCTTGAAGCCTGAAATTTAAAATTTGAAATTAAAAAAAAACTAATTCATCAAGGAGATTAGCATTAAATCTTAAAAAGTCATAGAAGTTTTGATAAATCTTATTAAATTCTTAATATAACTAAATAAGTAATCCATTTAGGATAAAACAGATAATTAAATCAACGCAAGAATTTGAAAATCTGAATATTATTTAAATTAGATATTAAACTTGCTGAATTTAATTATGTTCCTGAGTGATGACCTGTTAAACAAATTTGAGATATAGATCATTGATTATTATTAATTTTAGAGTTCTAAATTCGAAAGTCTTTGTATTTCACAGTTCATAATGTTTGTTTCACAATTTTGAATCATTATATTTTACAGATCTAAGGATTATATTTCATAGTTCGTAGGCATTATTTTACAATCCAGAGCACTATAAATTTGAATATTTAATTCACAGTTTGAGGATTTAGATCATAGTTTGAAGATTTAGTCATATATTTCACTATTTTGGATCAAATATATTATATTTCTTTGTTCTTGGGCATTATTTTACTGAGCAAGGCACTACAGCTTTCTGTTTGAAGACATATTTTACAATTTGAAGACATATTTCACAGTTTGAAGATTTGAAAACATATTTCACAGTTTTTAGACATACTTCATTTTCCACAGTTTTAAAATTTAAAGATTTGATGATTTTGTCAAAGTTCAGAAATTTAGTCTTTTTGCAAATCAAGATATTACTTAACTATTTTCTGAATAATCTTGGTTGTTTAAGGCATTTTATTATTTTCTATAATATTCTATGACACTGTTTATAAAATCTTTTTTATGAAGGAATAATGTTTATTGAGAATATTGTCGTTTTCATTTAGCGCTGAAAAGTTTGCTGGATCCAGTAAAATTTTTTGGAAGTTTTTCCTTAAGGTTTTGCTTTTATTGAATTTGAAATGATTAGGTAAAAGAGAGCAATACCCAAAAATATAATGTTGTACTGTTCCTCTAGCTTTTGTGCAGGAGCACATGTCCGAATTTAATTTGCCGATGTTATGTAAAAATGCAGGAAAACTGCCATGGCCACTAATATAATAGACTGACGATCTTGAAATGCAGATAAATTCTTTGTTTACTTTATCTAGAATTTTGTATGTATCACGTCCTTTTTCTGAGTGTTTCCAGATGTCTTGCCAGTCAGGGATAATTTTCTCCCGTATATAATTTTTATTATTGAATCTGGGTATGGTATATATTGAATTTCATCGTAGTGGTCGTGTTTAATTGCGTTTTTAGCCAAGGTGTCTGCACGTTCGTTCCCAACAGTTCCTATATGAGCTTTTGTCCATGCTATATTTATTAATTTTTGCGGGATTTTTTAAATTTCTGTATAAATCTGTCTTATGATTATATTTCTTGGGAAAATAATTTTGAGGGCATCTAATGAAGATCTGCTGTCTGTCAATATAAGAACTGGTGTGAATCTGGAGGTTGAAAACCATTCTATAGAATTTAATATTGCTTTAAGCTCTGCCTGATAGATTGAATTATGAGGATTTAGCCGTGCAGCACTATCATGGATAAAAGCATCGTTTAACATTACTGTAAAGGCACATGATGTCCCCTGCTCCATTAAAGAGCCATCTGTATATATCTTTAATTTGTTGTTACGAATCTGTGACTCCGTTATTTCTTCTATTATATTCAGGTTATTGATTTTGTTGTAATCCGGAAAATCAAACGTACTTTCCTTCAACATTAAATTATCCTTATTTATTTTCATTGATTGAATTATTAAATTTCTTTTTCCCATTTTTGTCTGGTATGCCATGAATTCATTCTGGATTTTCGTAATGATTGGTGGTATGCCTGTTAAAACATTTAATGCTTCGTGTGAGATACTTCTGTAGGTTTTGATGACACTCATTAAACTCATTCTTTGTATTGTCTTTAATGTTCTAATACCACGACTGTTTAAATTAGGGAACCAAATTTCATGTGCATACAACATTTGTTTTTCCACTACCGTCGTATACCACATCTTTTTTTATTTTTGGATTAATTCCTTTCTGGTAATTTCCCAGAAAAATGAAGCTTGTCACGAACTGAGATATTCTTGCCTTCAAGTCTTCTAAGTGAATTTGAAATTTTAATTTTTGGTCAAAAATAAATCCTAAGTATGGTAGTGATTTTTCAATTTTAAGTGTTTTATTTTTAATTAAAAAATTGGATGTCTGTTATTTAATAGATTTCTTCCAAAGAGTATGGCTTTTTTTTTTCTTGTGAGATGTTCAGGTTTAGCCTGTTACAAATTTCTTCAAAACTTCGGATCTTATCGTTAGCATCTTTTTCCAAGCCAGTTCTTGTATTTCCCTTTATTAAGACCACGAAGTCATCTGCATAGACTACTAGTTCAGGAATTTTTTTAAGTAGTTCCTTAATAATGAAATCTGCCACTATTAACCATAGAAGCGGGCCTAAACATGAACCCTGCGGCATCCCTTGCAGAATATTGGAATTAAAATTTTCCTTTTATTATTAAGTGAACAAAAGCATTTTCGTATTTCGAAATTTGTTTGTAAATTCTGGTGCCATTTACTGATTTCAACATTTTACGAATAGAAGTACCTTGCCCCTGAAAGAATTAAACGCATATTAATGTATTTATTATTTTAAAGTTTCCTTTCTCTTTTAATATTCACGTGTAAATACAATTTTCTACACATAATTTTCAATATTTTCCTGCTTGTAACACATACTCATTTAATAGTAATTTTAAAGGGTTTTTTCTGTTTTTAATAGTCACGTGTAAATAAATTTTTAATCGTTAGGAAATATTATTCTTTGCGCTGTTTTTAGAATTGAAAATAATCTCTATAATAATATCCTAAGTCATGTGACTATTATCAACAATTCTGGGCGGATTCCTTCGCTTTTTATATTACAGGCGGTCATTTTGGTACTTTAATGTTAGCCAGACACAGGCGATAAGTCGCCAAATATTATTATATCGCCATGATTTCACTTATATTACAATAGTCCAAGTCATGTAACTGCCATAAACAATTACAACACTTCGCTTTTCCTAAGAAAGGTTTCCATTTTGATTAAAGAATCAAAGTTATTTTTTCGAATAAAACTACGTAAAAGATGCCATGATCACAAAGAATTCTTGATACTTTTATGTTAGGCGGGTGAAAATCTCGCCAATGGCTTTTTTTAACTCGCCAGTTAGCATTTTTTTTATTTTTCGAGTGGTAAATTAAAACGATACTACTTGGTTATCCCAAGACCAAAAATCTATCGCCAGAATATGCCGATAATGGTTGATCGTAAATGTCACATTCACTTGACTGTAAGGGTTTTACACGTGTTTACGCCACCAAGGGATTTTTATTTTGACGTTTTATTTTTATTTTTATCAATGCTAGGCACAGATGTCATATACGCCCCATATTGGCGCGACTTTTTTTCCGACGGCAATTTGGCGAAAACATCAACAGCATAAACAACAACGTCCGGGTTACCATATCAAGCAAAATAACGACACTTTGGCGCCAGTTAAGTTGCCGTTGCATATATGACATTGGCTTCAGAAAAAAATCGCGCCAATATGAGGCGTATATGACATCTGTGCCCAATGCTATACTAATTTATTTCGGCACAGATGTCATATATTGGCGCGGTTTTTTTCCGACGCCATTTTAGCGAAAACATCACCACCATAAACAACAACATCCGGATTACCAATGGTAATTTACCATATCAAGCAAAATAACTATACTTTGGCGACAGTTAACCTTTAACCGGAATCGCTAAATTGTTCCACATTAGTGGAATCTTATGTCCAAAAGGACCCTTTAATTAAAATCCAAGTCATTTTCTAATATATATGAAATTACCACTTAGATGGGTTATAAGCGCATTGAAAAAAGTTCCATGTACTATATAAATCAACTTTTATTCATATATATCTTGAAATTATACTTTTTTTTTTTTTAAATTTGTTCTTTAAGCGTTGATGCGCGCGTTTCGAAATTAAACGTTTTTTTTTTTTATCGTTGTCCGGTCAAAATGGACCCACGATTCCGGTTAAGGGTTAAGTACCTTTGCGTATACGACATTGGCGTCAGAAAAAACCGCGCCAATATGTGGCGTATATGACATCTGTGCTTTTATTTGTTCTTTCGTTATTTAAAATAAAAATTACGTCAATTTATATAATTTGGTGAGTGCTTTGGCTATTTATATAATTTGGCGAAATTGGTCGACTGGATAACTAAGAGTACATTTAAAACATTGCTTTGAATTTGAAATTAAATGTCAGGATTTCTTGCAATATTTAATCGGGTTTGGCGTGGGGTTTTTTTTACGACAATTTGGCGAAAACCTCATTTTCGAGTACCAGTTACATATGTATATTTAATAAATAAGCAACAGTAGCGGGGTTACTATGTCAGGCAAAACAACGCCCTTTGGCACTATTTAGGTAACCCGGTGCGTATATGGCATATTTTTCTTTTCGTTTCGTTTTAAAAAGAGAAAGAAGTTAAAGCAATTGATTTTAAATTTTTCAGTTTGAAATGAAAGCTTTGTATTAAATAAAATGATAATGAAAAAAAAAAAAAAAAAAAAAACATTGTGCTTAGCATAGATTCAAGTGAGGCCAAACTGGTCACAAATTAATTAAAAATAATAACCCTTTCTGAAATACGAAATGAAATATCAGTATATCAGTTATGATTAAAATTTGAGTTGCCATCATTAGAAAAATGTATATAAAATTAGAAAAAAATTAATACTTCGAAAACTATTTCGAATTTAAAAATTCTAATACCAGTTTTGAAATCTGCGGATCAATATTGATTTTTGGTGTTAATTTCATCGCAAAGTATTCCATATTTTAGGAGAAATCGCCGTGAAACATAATCAGTTGTTTAATCAGTCGATACATTCTTGCGTTTCATACTTCCATTACATACTTCCGTTTCATAAAATGCGTTTCATTAGGATTTTATATATACTAGGGGATCGTACCCGGGCTTCCCGGGTTAAAGAATGTAGGTGAAAACATTTTTTTTTTTAATTGAAAACTAACAATTTTTTTATATGCAATAAATTTTTTAGATTGACCACTTACATTAAAAAAGCATTTTTCATATGGAAAATACGAATTACACAATCAAATACATTTTTGAAATTTATCAAAAGCGATATTTTCTTATTAGCCGCATGCTAAGAGTTATTTGCCAAGATTTTACTACTTATGGCATCCTTTTATATTCTGATAATTTCAGAGCTCATACATAAAATTTGTGTTATATTATTTATTTATTCATAGGGAAGTTTTTTAATGGTAATTAGCCGTAAGAAAATGATGAACTCTTTATTTTGTTTTAAGGGCAAACGGATTAATCTTTCGTAATCGAGCTCCGCGCGATATAGATAGATCTATAATAATAAAGAAAGAAGTTTGTGTGTGAGTGAGTGAGTGTGTCGACGGCGTTCTGAAAAGACCACTGCACGTAGAGCTACAAAATTTTGGAAAAGGTACGTCTATATATGAAGTTTTGCACCTCGAAGCCCGATTTTCGATTTTTTGATTAGATTTTTTTTAATTTAATTTTTTATGCGATTTTTAGCGCTTTTTTATGTTTCGAGGCGATTTTTCCATATAAGTGAGAAGAATATGGTTTATTTCTTTTAACCCAATATAGTAAATTTTGTTCTCTTTTCAAAAAAGTTTATTCGGAATTCGTGCAGCGATTTTTGAATTTTTAGTGAATTTTTTATGCAATTATAGAACGGCATTTAATGCGTTTCCATATCTATAAGGAGGTTATCTTAGAGAGACACAGTTCTGTCGCCAAACGCAGCCACGCTTGTCCCCAACTTGGCGGTATATCGCCAAATTTGGCGACCAAAATGAGTCGCCAAAAGTGACGCCAACTTGGCGATATCTCTAATATTTTGCCGAATTCCCATAGACGTTCATTATAAACCAACATGTATTACTTGCTTACAGAAAATCAACAAATTGAAATATTTTAATGCAACAAAAACTAATATTAACTTAAGGGATTATATTAATTATATTTAAGGGAATCCAAGTAAATTAAATTGTGAATAAAAGTAACATGATACAATGCTTAGATTATTGTATTTTATTGATATTTTCAACAAAAGAGTTGCCAGTGGTCATTTTGCCGAAAATTATAGTTGATAAATGAATTGAAATGGCTATATCTGTTATAAAATAATGTAAACAACTCGCAAATTAAAAGAAAATAACTGTTATTTGTTTAATTTTTTAAAAAAGAATCAAAAACCTTTTTAATGCGAGATAAAATTTATAAAATGAAAATATTTAATTTAAATATGAAAGGAATGTTTATAAAACTTAAAAAATAAATTAGTATGAAAGAAGCAATTGATACATTATTTGGCGATTTTTCGCTTCGCCAGGTTAATAAAAATGGGCCTGGAAAAACTTGAAGAAATAAAATTTAAGTAACAGTCTTTTAGTCCTTCTTTTTTTTTTTTTTTATTCAATTTAATTATCATTTTTATGCAATGAAACCATCGTATGTCTTACGGGAGAAAGGCTTTATTTGTGAGTTACATGCTATTTAATTATTACCTTGGTCGCCAAACAATGCAATTTTAAGCCACAAAGGCAGAAGCGTGAAATAAGCCAGGCGAAGGTCGCAATAATTTTTTTTTAAGTACAGGAGAACATTTGGGAGTAAATATTTATATTCAAATGTAAATTATATAAAAAGGATCTAAAATTATAACTATGTATTTAAATTTTAGTGTAAAAATGTGCCATATACACACATATTTTATAATCTTCGATAATCAAGCCACCATCAAATGACATATTTACTATATTATTGAAAGTTTTGTTGGCACAGATGTCATATACGCTCCATGGTACTAATAATAATGGGCTCCAAAATGGCGTTATTTTGCCTGACATGGTAACTCGGCTATTGTTGTTTATTTATTAATAAATTGTTTATTTACTTTTATTTTCTTTTTTACAGTTATATAAACTGTTTTGTTCTATAGATATTAATTAAACTTTTTATTATTTATTGCTATTTCCTTTTAAAACAATAGAAAATAATTTAAATATATATATGTAACTGGTATTCGAAAACGATGTTTTCACCAAATTGGCGTGAAAAAAAATCGCGCCAAACCCGGTACGTATCTATGCCTAATAGTTATTTACATTATTGTGATTACTCAGTATCAGGCAACAGATTGAAGAGTATTTGGTATATTTTTAATATATGGGCTTTGGTGAGTTAGAGAAAATGGCCTCGGCGAGTGAAGTGAATTTTACGTATATTTACTGGCAAACTGTTTACTTTTCATATACATATAAGCATTTTTTTTTTCAATATTTATTTTATTTATTTATATAAAGAGGAGATATTTATCTACTTTTAAATACGAACAGAAATAATTTGTGGTTCTACCTGATTATCCCATAGACAAAAAAAAAAAAAAAAAAAAAAAAATATCGCCAAACTATAAGATTAAATGCCAATAATGGGTGATCGTAAATGTCAAATTTACTTGACATTAAACACTTTACACGTGTTTGTTACGTCATCAGGCGATGTTTAATTCGATATTTACGTTTCTTCGCGATCTGCTGCAATTTTTTGACATTCCATTTTTGAACTATAATACTAAAGTAATTTCTACCTTCATTTCAATAAAGTTTATTCGGATTTCGTATAACAATTTTCGAATTTTTCGGGTATTTTGTATGTGATTTTTAGTGTAGTTTAACGATTTTCTACCATTTTTCCACATTAGTGAAAGACGTTGATAGAAGTTGAATCAACTTTCAATCTTCGAACACAATATATATATATATATATATTTTTTTTTTCTCTTTTCGAAATTTGCGCAGCGATTTAAAATTTTTTCGCGATATCTTATTGTGATTTTCAGAGTTTTTTCGCAATTCGTGCTGTTTTTTTTTACGTACCCGGGCGACGCCGGGCAAGTTAGCTAGTTAAAAAATATTTCATGCTTTAAAATTGTTTTTAAAACCATAGACAATCAGTAAACTGAGATGAACTTTGCAAACAAACTCCATTTAAAAAAAATTCTATTTGGTGATCTAAAAATTTAAATTGTACGATTACAAATATTTTAGATTTGTGTTTTTTCAATATTATTCTTTTATTTGTTTATAAAAGAAGTATTAATTTCGTTAATTTGTCTTTCACAAATATGTTAGTTTGGCGGGTTTTTTTAATATTATTCTTTTATTTGCTTATAAAGGAAGTATTAATTTCATTATGCAAACATAGTCAGAAACAAATGCTGAAAAATGTTTGTTGCTTTATGTGCAAAATGTTTATTATTTTATGTATTGAAACCGGCACGTGATAAGATAAACTTAAAAAAAAAATCATGCTTAAAAATTATTTTAGAAAATATAATACATCAGTCAATGAATACAGTTTTTAAACAAATTGCATTTGAAAGTACATTTATTTCCCTATGCGACAAAAATTGAAAATGTATGATGGTCAGAAGATTGAAAAAATGCAGTAGCGAAAATTTCAAGACCAAAATTTGATCGTGAAGTATTGCCATTCGCAAAATGACGTCAGCGTTACGCACAGAAACGTTTGTTCTTTATAATATAGATACATAATCAATAAAATATAGTAAAGAGCAGTTATTAGGATGTGGTTATCAATTGAGGCTTGGATTTCCGGAATGAAAACAGCAATTTTCACCTTCTCAAAATTTGTATACGCACTTCTCATATCCATATTCATCATTTAAAAAAAAATTGTATTTTGTTTGATCATTTAAAAATCATTTTAACTCAAAACTTGAAGTCAAGATTGCCAGCAACATGTTTTATGTGAATAGACGCACTCTGTATTTGAGATTCTAATCTCAATTTTGGAGAGTAAAAATTTCCGTAATTTATGGTTTTTAGACGCATTTGTGTTAAAAGGCTTAGTTTTATCTAAGAAAATGATCGTTTTCTTTTGAATATGACTTCATTTTCACTTAAATAAGCATTTCGCCTAGTGTCTGAAACTTAGTATTAGTACACATGCAGAAGGAAAATCACTATAGAAAATTTATGAGGAAAAATGCGTGTTTTCAAAAGCAATATGTCATTTTCCGTTATTATTCCCCTAATATAATATACTGCTCCTAATGGGATTTTGCGCCACTAAACCCTATACAACAATTTTTATCAACAATTTAGAATTTTTATCAGAAAATAGCATGAATAAAGTTTAAAATACCTCATTATTTCTCTCTTGTCTGCAGCAATGAAAGCTATCTAATTTTCATCATTTGGAAGAAATTTTGTAAAATGTTTTTAAAATTAAACTATAAAAGTGGGGATATTTAAAAAAACCGATAGTGCGACCACATCTACAAAGGAAGAGCTTTCAGTTAAAAAAAATATATATTAGTAAAATTGGTTCAGCAGAAAGATCAGGGCAGATGACTAAAAAACACACTTGTGTTTTAAATATATAGATTATATAAAATTAGGAAAAATTAAATTAAGCAAATTATGTTATTTTGATAAAATTATAGTAGAATGTCCTAAAGAATAGCATTAAAATTTTATTATTCGAGAGAATTTTTGATAAAAACTTCAGGAACACGATATTATTTTAAACCACGAATTATTTGTTTGCTTATCTAACTCGGCGAAGCCAATCCATCCAGGCGAGAATCATCAATTTCTGTAATATAAATCGCTATTATTTGCATGTCACCTCTCTTTTATAAAGACACTCTACATTTTTGTAAAACATTGCGTTTATCAGTGTGTGCTTTCGGTTACATTATTTTCAAAAGTGAAGCATTTTCACCTGTGAAGAGTTTCAAAGCAGATGGGCTGTGAAAATGACGCACTTCTACAAAACATAATTCAGGTTTAAGAATTAAAATAAACGCTTTTTTATAAAATGACGTCATTTGCATCCGCTAAAGCAATCTACTTTTACAACCCAGTCTTAAACTTCGTCTATTGAAAAGTGTGCATATGACGTCATTATCACGCAATAACTGACAATATTCTTGACATAGCCCATGTTTTATATTCAACTATTTTTTCAGGTTTTATGAGAAATGGCAACAGAAAGATACAGTATCTCCTATTTTCAACTATTTTCCGTTTACTTTCAATGACTTTCAATAGAAATGAGGAACTTTTGTTGCCACGATAAAAAAAATGGTATTAAAAACTGCAAAAAAATTAATATCTCAAAAATTAATTGAGACACAGCTTTCAAACGAATTGCATTTAAAAGAGCATTTTTCTCCTTATACGACGGTGTAAAAATTTAAAATGTGCGATGTTTAGAAGTTTAAAAATTTGCAGTAGAGAAAATTGCAAAACCAAAATTTCATTTCAAATTTCAAAGTGTTGCCATTCGCAAAATGACGTATGCGTTACGCACAGATATGTTTGTCCTTTATAATATAGATAGGGTAGATATAAAGGTCGGGACTGGGCGCTAATCCCTCCCTTAATTTACATAAATGGGTTCTTTCTAAAGAATTATCCGGTTTCCTTCAAATTTCGTACACCAGTTTATTTTGATAATCCTCTTCTCTAATCATATTTGGAGGTTCATTGGTTTGGTTTTCATAAAGAGCGGAACGGAGGATAATCTTTCCCCTTAATCAATATAAATGATTGTTTCATAAAGAGTTATGCGATTTACTTGGTATTTTTTTCAAATGTTCAATCCGATAAAGAGCATCCCTGACTATCTTTGGAGTTTCATTGGTTAAGTATAAAAATGTTGGCGGGATCTAATACCCCCCCCCCCTCTTAAATTAGATAAATGGGTTTTTCATGTAGAACTATAGGATTTGCTTCAAATTTGATATAACGGTTTACTCTGATAAGCTGCTACCCTGATTATTTACCGTCTTCTATTTTATGAATGACAGACATAAATGAGAGTATAATACGTGGGTGGTTCAATAATTATTGTCCCTAATGTATATAAAATATTTGTACTGCGATGTTTGATGTGGAATATCGAAGCCTATTCTCTTAAATGCCTATATGCTCAATTTCAGAACCAAAGCTGCTATATTAACATAGTTTTGGAGGGAGGGGTGAAGTTATAAAGACCTATTTTGGTGGGAGGTTTTAAGAAGGGGTGGGGGGTAGGTGAAATGTTGGTTCGGAGATTATGAGGCTACATTTGGTCGGTGGATGAGATGTGGCTACATCACTATGATACCGAGTCCAAACGACAGTAGTTACGTCTCATCCACTGCCACAAATCTAGACCCATAAGCTAAAATTCAGCCTTTCACCCCCACTCCTCCCCTTTCACTCGTACCTCCAAAACTATGTGAATATTACAGCCACGGTTCTGAAATTGAGCATATAGGCATCTAAGGCATTAGGCTTCGGCATCCCGCAACAAACATCGCAGTATAAATATTTTATATACGCTAGGGACAACAATTATTGAACCACCCTCGCATACTAGTGTGAATAGGATGTGATCTCAATACCATCTGTTTAAATGAATACCCTTCTTTTTTAATTCGATCGTACCCACCATGTCATCCAATGTGTTTTGAGGATCACGGAGAATGCATGATTATCCTTCTTGACCGGTAGCTAGTGTCATGGGAGCACCACAATGTCATACACCAGCCCCGTTTGAGATATCGCACTCAACAGCTCATTGAAGATTTGATTGCAGATGTGATTTACTAGGCCTCTCAAGTATGTTCGCTTTAACACTTGTTCCGCATGGCCCAAACATTTCTGAGCCGGATTTGCGAGACACATCCAAAGTTACACCTGAGTAGAATTCAGTTAATGTTGCTGATGATGGTTTACTGTGTAGTAATTTAGATCACTCAATCTGCACATTCCGATTTAACTGTATATCAGATGCTGTCAAAGAAATGAGCTAAAATTTTATGCTTCAGACTAAAAACAAAGTAAAACGTATTATCTCCAAAATGATTTACTTCACTGAATGTAGTATAAGAACAAGGTTTTATCTCTTACATTCCACAGGATATTATTATATTCTCTGAAAAGAACAAACTAGATTGAATTAGAAATTTCGTATTAAAAATAAATCACAGATATTAGGGGGTATACTATTATAAACTAAATAATTGAAATAAGACAGAAATAGGTACAAGCATGTCTCTGTACTGCTATTCGTAAAATGTTGAAATCGGTGAATGGCATCAAAATTTACAAACAAATTTCGAAATACGAAAATGCTTTTGTTTACTTACTCAATAAAAGGAAAATTTTCATTCCAATATTCACGTGCATTTAAGAATGTGGCATTTAAGAATTAAAATTAAGTGGTTCAAAAATGAACCACAGCCCTTGAAGGGGTTAAAGTGGTAAACTGTAGTAATTGTAGTAAATTGTATTATGTCAATCGTTTTATAACGCTGTTAAAAAATACCGGGAGGCAAAGATTCTGTTTACTTAATTCATTTTATTTTAGCTTCCTTTCAAGTGTTTTACTGGTTTTCTTTAATCAATCACGAAAACAACCATTGGATGTCTTAACAGCAACTGATTCGGCCTTAAAATTTCGCAATCAATAGGAATGGAATGGAAACCCGTTTACAGGGAGATTGCTATATGTTTTTTTTTTTCATAATAATTCAATCTTCTCTAATCTTTTCAAAACCGATCAAATTAGCGAGCTTTTAGATCCTGCTCGGTTTCTGAACAGGGGTTGTCGAGCGTAGCTTGCAGGGGGCTGAGCTCCCCTAATAAAAGTATGAAATCGTATCCCTAATGAAAGATCTTGAAAATATTTCAAGAGCGTTACAGATGAACTGATAAAAGTTTCAGATGGATTTGTGTTCCATTAGAGCTTCGGAGTTTTCTTAAAGCTTCGGTGAAATGAAAAGGATGAGAGGAGTGAATAAATCATAAACCTCTCAAAAATTCACTCAAAATAATTCAAACAAATATAGAGATTTGCGATATCAAGGAACTTTTAAAAATTTGAAGTTTCATGGATTTTTGACGATATTTATATATGTGTTATCTTAGCATTACAAAGAAAAACATTTTTAAACCTGCCTATTCAACGAGCAAAAGAAGTAAAAAAGCATAGACTTCAAATACATATCCTGTACTTAAGAATAAACACAATTAATTTCTGTTTGAGTGAAGCATGCTACTAAACATTACGTACTTAACACTCAAATTGCCCGGTGAATTGTGATACTAAATGCATAAGAAAATTAAAAGTGAAAGAAAACCAAAACATCTATATATCTACCAAATATAAATCCATTACAAATAATCACAAATGATCATTAACAATATGGAAACTATAAATGAAATATTATGCATAACAAAATTGAAGTTTTAATCATCATGAATTTTGAAGTATATAAATATATGTATATATCCAAAAACTATACTATACTATACAAAGTAACTGAAATGATTCTAAATAAAAATGAATAAACTGAATAAAATGACAACAGCATAGTTAAATTATAAACAATCCCGACATGGCACAACACCAAACAAGCAAAATTTAAACAATATGAAATAATTTAAAACTTAAAAAATCAATCTAGTGAAGACAGGTGGAATGCTTGGTGACATGCTCAGCGGGGTTGGACTAGTTTTGTGTGCACAATACACCCCAATACTTGTTGAAACCAAGTGGAAAAAAACTAAACATTTGAAATAACAAAAACAGACGAAAACAAAATCGAATAATCAACAAAACTACACCAACGTGCACATCACCACAAAACAATCAAACTGGCAGCTTATTGATCTGTTCGCCACAACAAATCATCTATATTTTTGCAATAACTCTTATATTTTACGAAGTTATACTACAAACCCTTTATATATTCTCCAGAATAGCCGTTGTACAGTGCCTGAATATACCATATGTAAAGCTCTCCAATCTTTTCATCTGTATGTGAGGTCAACCTTTTATGCAGTTTAACCCGTTAATAAAAAAGGTTCTATAGATGGAAATATGAACATTTGAACCGAAATGAAACAATTTCAATTTTAGACTCTTCAGATAGCAGTCGAAGTCATTCTTTTTCATATCGTTAATTTAGCTATTAAATTATCGTCAATATAACGAAAACATTTTATTTCCTGGTTTGTTGCAATATATTCCTCATGAGTATATAAGTAAATATTGGCCAAAATTGACCACAGCTTCCCCCGCCCCGCTCCCATTGGAATGCCTTTAATTTCTTTACATACAAAATTAAACAAATCTGTAAAAAATTATATATATATATATATTATATATATATTTACGTTTTATAAGCTAAATCGGTTTTCTTGGATTTTGAATTGGTTGGTTATATTTGTTTTTAAAGCAGTTTTGATTCGTTAAAAATTTTTTTATAAAATAGCTTTGTTATGTTGTGTTTTTGAAAGTTTAAATCTATTGTTATACTTTTGGAGTATGTGGGTTGGCCATATCTTGCGAAACCCGTGAGGATCCAATTTCTGTTTTTGATACCTGCTTTTTTCACTCCTCCCACTTTCTGAAGAGCAGGGAGTGGTTTGTTTGTTGTTTTTTCGTTATAAATTTTCATGGATTTTTATTGTTGTTTTGCACCCTCTTTTCATAATAATTTTCATAATCATTCACTTTTAATAGAGCTATATTCACTTAGTGCATATAAGAAGCTGCGTTGCGCCTGATGCACTGGGTTATTTGTTTTTAAAAAAATTTTTTTGAAAGCATTATATATATATATATATATATATATATATATATATATATATATATATATATATATATATATATATATATACCACATTATGTATGAAATGCATTCGGCAGACCAAGAATCTCGCACCGTAATTATATAAGAATAAACAACAAACATCAAAGAAATTGTAACAGATAAAATCTGAACAAGAAAAATCAACTGAAAAGCTGTGTCCTCGTCGGCAGTGGGTATTTTATAAAGCTCAGCAAAGTTTCAGATTAATTACCACACACAGCAAACTATTATTCAGTAGTGGCGGTGTGTTTCGGCCAGAGTGTCGCAAATCATAAATCAAATGCATAAAAACAATTGAAAGCATATCACGAATACTTCCCCACCGGACCCGTCGCCAGAATAAACAGCACATCTGGAAGATACAGCTGATTCAAAACGTATGTGTAATATACTCTGAAACAGCAATAAAAATTATTTTACACAAACTTGAGCCAAACAGCCACAAAAAACAATAACTAACATCCTGTGATCCAAAATTTGTCCATGCTAGTTCCATGTCTGTTGCCACACAATTGCAGACATCCTTGTAAAATGGTCCAGAAAGGCTTTAAATGAATGAACAATACATTTTTTTTACGAGATAATAAAAGCTGTGTAAACATGAAAAGAAATTTTATACTTTCCTAAAAAAAAAAAAAAAAAAAAAAAAAAAAAAAGTAAACCCTTAATGAATGTCCAAGATACTTTTAAAAAAATATATAATATATGTTTTCATGGAATAAAATATATGCGTAATATTTTCATAAAATTATAAATTTGATACCCTAAATCAATTACCAAGATATTTGTTAAGAGAAAATAAAAGCTTTTTCAATGGAAGAGAAATATGCGTTATACCCTTTTAAAATTTTAAATTTAAAACTCGTAAAGTATGTCCAACACAGTTAAAACAAGTTTTCAATTAGATGTAATGTGTGTAATACATCTATAAAATTTTCAATTTTATACACTTACTGGATGCAAAGGGACAGATAAAAGATCTGATGACGAAGAGATTCATTAGAATATCAAAGTTTACTAAAAACAATTTAAAAAAAGAAAAGAAATGAAAGAGAAAATGACTCATATGTAGAATAAACTGTATTATATAGTACAATAAATTATAATAATGAAGCAACCTTTCAAAACTTCACACAAAAGATGATAGATAGAAATATGAGATATCACAGAAACTTTAAAAAGTGGGAGAATGAATCATAACCTTTCAAAAATATACAAAAAGTAAGATAGAGAAATATATAAATACGAGATTATGCAAAAGGTTTTAAATTCCGGGCAGTAGTGAACGACGAATTTTATTTTTGTTTTATCTTAACATTATCCACAAGATTTCTTTAGAAAATGATTTCATAATCAATAAAATCAGTGGAAAACTTTTAGAATTTACAGTTAAATATTAACGATATATGAATCTCTGATATTTTCTTTGTCTTTCTGCCAACTTTTTTATGCTAATCACGTGATACATCCGAAAAAGATTTAAAAAAAAACTCACTTTTAAAACCACAGAATTGTAAAGAAATCACTGAAATACATGGAGAAGATTGCAATTCCGTTTCGTTTTAATAAAAGACGAAAAGTCGCCTTTAAAAACAAGTAAATAAAAAGCATAAAAGTTTTGAATGGAAAGGATGGTACATTAATACGTCAACGTTTTCATAAATCTTTCTTAAAAAAAAAAAAAAAAATGAAAATGACAGATAAGGTTTCAATGCGTCATTTTAAACGAAAGGAAAAAAAGGTGAAAACTTACGATAAGAAAAAAAACATTTTTTAAAGTAAACAATTATGTGAATTTTAAGAAAGAAATTATTGTAGCTGAGGAAACACGTACCATTTGATATACGCTGCTCAAAACAATTAAAGGATATTGCAGTTTTAGGTGGATTTTGTATCTGGTAAACTGTTTAGCTGATTGATACATGGTCGACAGACATAGTAGGTTATATGAGAATAAATTACACATGTTTGGCAGAAAAAATGCATTTTATTGCGCATTTGTGTACTAAAGGAAAAAAACACAATTTGTGCATATGAGAAAAAAAGAATAAGAAAAGGTGTTTTCTTCAAAGAAAATCATTTTCAGTAGGGGGTATGGTTTCCACGGGCGGCCAGCAACGTTGAACACCTTTGAGGCATGGACTCAATGAGGCTATTAATGACGAGTTGGGGTATTCTGCCCCACTCTTCCAGAAGAGCTCTTTCCAGTTCTTGGAGAGTTTGTGGGGGTTGTTGGCGACCAGAAACTCGTCTTCCTAGAGCGTCCCAAACGTGCTCGATTGGATTCATGTCTGGAGAACACGCTGGCCATTCCATTCGAACGATTCCTTCCTCGAAAAGGAAATCCTCCACCAGGTTTGCACGATGTGGCCTGCAGTTATCGTCCATTAAAATGAAGTTATCTCCGATTGCTGCAGCGTAAGGGACTACAATAGGTCTGAGGATCTCATCCCTATATCGGCGACCAGTCAGAGCTCCATCTCGAATGATGTAGAGGTCAGTGCGCCCGTCAATGGAGATGCCACCATACACCAACACTCCTCCACCGCCAAATCTGACACTTTCGTGCACGAACGCAGGATTATTCCTACTGCCACGGTCCCTCCAGATGAAAATACGCCTATTATCCGGATGCACAGAAAAACGGGACTCGTCAGAAAACAGAATATTGCTCCATTCATTTCTCCTCCAGTTGACATGCTCGGTTGCCCACTCCCTGCGGTCGCGACGATGCCTTGATGTTAATCTAACACATACCATCGGTCGGCGAGCATACAGACCTACAGCATGGAGCCGGTTTCGGACAGTCTGAGTTGAAATCGTGGTGCCTGTAGCCGAGCGAAGGTGTTGTTGGAGAAGAGTAGCGTTCATGGTTCGGTGTCTCCGAGCTGTTAACGCTAAATACCGATCTTCATTGGGCGTTGTTGTCCATCTACGACCCTGCCCTGGTCTTCGGCATGCACATCCACTCTCCAAAAAACGGTTCCAGATCCTGGAAATGACACTTTGTGACACTCCAATGGCTTGCGCTACTTCGGCTTGAGTTTGGCCCCCTTCTAACCTACCAACAATTCTCAAAGCTTTTGAATCTGTCAAATGACTTCGCTGAGACATCGTACTCATCGAAACAAAGCAATCACTGAATGCCGATCATCCTTGTCTTCATTCTCTTTTATCCAGTTGAAAGTCAAATTTCATTCACTGCCGCTGAAGCGACGTTTTTGACGTCGAACTCAAAATTTGCATACTCCACAGTTTGAAAACCAGAAAAATTTGCATTTGTGATTCTCTTCTTCCATTTTCGGCAAAAAAAATTTCGTTTATATCTTTATTTTATATAAAACTTCAAATATCCTTTAATTGTTTTGAGCAGTGTATATTGGGCAAAAATCAACTGTGTTACCTATCAATAGAGAGATATATATTAAGTGCCAGTCGCATACAGGCATCTAATGCTGAAGAACAGTGCTTTTCGGAATTAAGAGCTTACACTATCACTCAAAAAGACCCGGATGATAATTTTAAACCTATAGGGAAGTTATTTTCAAATATCCCGCTTGAATTTGATATTTCCGAATGATTGTTTTTCCATAGGATAGCTGAGGACGATCTACACGGGGCTAGTTTTTACTTTTTTGGATTTTCATTATAGTTTTTTATATTAGGATAGTTTTAATTTCAGAACCGGTTCAAACCGGTTCCGAAAGTAAAAGTACTTAAAAAATATATGAAACCAAAATAAAAAAAAGTAAAAACTAGCCCGGTTGCAAATCGCCCTCAGCTATCCTATGCAAAAATAAATAAATAAATAAATAAAAGAAAAAATAAAATAAAATAGAATAAAAATCATTTGAAAATATCAAAATTCAAGCGAGATGTTTTAAAATAACATTCCCATTGGATTAACATTATCATCCGGGTCTTTTTGAGTGACTAGTGTAGCATCGTAAGGCGATTGTTAGTCACTACTTTAACCGTCATTTTATGAATCACATCCAAATAAAGATATGTGATTTATATTTACAAAAGACAATGCGCCGATATCTGATATTTATTAGAAGTTATATGAGATCCCCAAAAATCGGTGTAACTATATAATATTTAATCTCAGCCGACACTTCTGTTTTCATTGTTTGAGTGCTGTGGGAATATTAATTTTATAAAAAAGTACCAGAACTACCCGGCTTCGCCCGTGTCAATTATAAAAAGCCTTCCAGGTAAAATAAATTAAAACGAAATAATACGGAAATCACAATAACTGAAATTTGTGCATTACCATCCACAAATCGTTATTAAGACAATCAAAAAACATGGCGTTATTGTCTTGCAACCATAGTAAAATCCCTGAGATTTAATAACAGAATGCACGTTTTCTTTGGCGGGTAAAGAGAAAAATATGTGATTTTCCTGACAATACGAAAAAAAGAAATTCCTCCAAATTGCGCAGCACATAGTGAAATTCTCGTTTGTATGGTATCATCTACATTATAAAGTAAAAACACTATGTCAGTGCCCATAAATTGTGCCCCATAAATTGTAACCCATAAATTGTAACCCATAAAATGTGCTTTTACTGCAATTTTTCTAACTTTTAAACATCACACAATTTCATTTTTTACAATGTGGAATAGAAAAAAGTTCTCTCAAATGAAATTTGTTTGACAATTGTACCTCAGTTTTCTGATTTTAATGGATTTTAAAGTAATTTTTAAGCATGGATATTTTTAAAGTTGAGTGCAACCCGATTACGAAAGATGAACCTGTTTACCGTTAATGCAATAGTATAAAGAAAAAAAACATGTCTATGAGTAACGCTGGTATCATATTCATATTTTCGGTGGCAACAACCTAATACAACAAATTTCCCTTTTATTGCAGTTTAACGTCTAAACATTGTACATTCAATTGTTCCAACGTAATTTAGAAAACAAAAGTACCTTCTGTGATATTTGTTTGTAATGTTTATCTCAATTTAATAATTTTTTATGGGCTTTGAAATAATTTTTAAGCATGCATATTTTTTAAATATGCTTGCAACCCAAATACAAAAGATTAACTCAATTGTTCTAAAACATTCCAAATAATTCAGAATTTGTTTGCTTTCGCGTAATATTCAATATTTAAATTGGCAAACGAAATTAAAACGCCAAAAATAAAATAAAATAAAACAAGAATTTAACAGATATGAAATCAAACTACTCAAAATAACCTGATAAATATATAAAATTCAAATGGGAATTTCGTTCAGGGTGCATATAACTTGAATTCTTCAGAACGGATTTCCATGCGACTTGCGCTATTAGTTTTTCAGGGAAGATTATAGTGCGTAACATATTGTTTTCGGTTGCTTAGTCATAGAATTATAGGGTAAAGTTATATAATCATGTGAACCCAATTATGAAGGATTAGTCTTATTAGCTGAATGAAAAATGCAGAACTATTTTTATCTCTAAGTATATTGACTGGTTTATCTTCGGTAATGGAGCTGTGCGCTAAGGTATTCTTATTTTAATGAGTGTGTTTGACACCTATTATGGCATTCACCTTTGTTTAAAACATTATAGAATGACTTATTTTTTAACGACTATCTGGCATGCAACTTGATTACAAAATACTAACCTGCAAATGCTTAAGGTGCTTGCTTCTCCAGTTCCCTGCTCAACAATGCGAAACTTTCTGACACATTTTCTGACTCATTAAACGTAAAGGCTTAAAATTTGTAGGCCTGGCTATTAAAGCAATTTGGAATTGAAATGAGTTTTTCCTTTTTTCATAAATAAATTACTTATCGAGTTGTGAGCAATTGTGGTTGCGTGACGGCCGGTTTTTATCCTTTATTGCACTGTTGCGTCCGAAATTCAGTTCAAAACACCAACTGAAAGATCTTATACCTTTACCAACAAATGGAAATTATCTTTCGATTAGATAGTTTCTAAATAAGGACTCCTGTCAATTTCATATCTTTCCGAACAAAAATTAATTAAAAAATATGTCAGAAAATAGCTCCTTTGGATTTGAGAACAGCCTTAACTTTATGAACAGCCTTAACTTGAAGTTTATGAAAAAACTCACATTTTTAGTTTTAATTTTGGAACTAGCGAAAATTAAATTCAGAAAAAGTGTGTTCTTAAACATTGTGGTAATTTTTTTAACTTTTAAAATTAAAATACGTTTTCTTTGGCAAGCGTAACAGAAGTATACAATATTTTCACAATACGGGGGAAAATGCAAAAAAATACATACAAATGAGGTAGTAGTTACTAAAATTTTATTTGGAAAATTAGAAATTTTATTGATATTAAATCTACAATGATTAGATGAAATGATGTCATTTTCCATAAATTTTAAATCAAGGCATCTGTCAAGATTTTTTTTTGAAAATGTAAATAACCGCTCTCTTTTTGCTATAAATCAGAGAAAATGTTAGCACTGAATCTAAACCAATACAACACTTAGCGATAACGTATAGCTATAAGATATGACTGTAGTATACAATCGAAGTAGTAAGCAAAATATAGGAGCCATATGTTTACATTGAGTTTGATTACGCGTTGAAAAGATTTGATATAGTGTGACGTCATATCTAGCCCTTTTTTTCTTTTTGTTAAATTGTTTTCATGAAATTTGACTGTTTATATTAAAATAGATGTTTTAATTGAAAAAAAAAAAACATTCAAATTGAGGTGCTACGTTATTTTCCTGCTATTATATTTAAAGTTTTTATTTTATATACAAAAAAATGTGAAATTTCTGTTTAGAATGACGTCAATATCAAACACGCAAAAATATAGCAAGAAAATCTGAATTTTTATTGGCAAATAGAAACAAAATATTATCCTTATTTTTTTCACATTATTGTGTCATTTTTTAAGGTTTGGCAACAGGAAAGAAACGTTTGAATTTAAAAAAGATTTAAAAAGAGATATTTCTATAATGTTAAATTATGGAAGTGGTAGAAAAAAGGGATAAATAGTGTTCTGATAATTTTTTAAAGTAGACAGTGATCTTTTCCACGTTCTAAAACGTATGTACATCGAGTTTCGTGCAAATCCGTCAAAAATTGAAGATTTGTATAAAGGTTATACACACAGAGAACGGCTTTTATATATATAGATTAACATATATAATATATTTGTAATTTTTCTGCGAAGAATCAATGTACCAATAGAAAATAGAATGTAATATGTGTTTCCCAACTTTTTCATTTTTAAAACAAAATGTGATACTGGTAAATTATTTGGTTTAAAATTTTGGCAATCATTTTGAAATATTTTCAATATTCAACATAAATTCTACATATTTAATTTCAAACTAAAGTAATATTTTTCACGAAAATTTAAATAATCGATTGTTTATTTATTGTTACAACAATGTAAGAAACATGGAATACCGTAAGGCTGCCTGTAGAGCCATTGTCCCCTGCTTAGATTTTCAAATTTTATAAATTAAATTTTTAATTTTTGTATACATTTGATGTACAAACAGTTTAATAAATTAAATTAAATTGAAAATAAAATTTAATTTTTCTCTTCTCAGAATTAAATTAAATTAAATTTATTTCGCTCACGAATAAACTAGTTAGATGTGAAAATATCAAAACCTTCTTCATTGTCATACATATTAATATTTCAAAAAGTTGTTACACATGTTAGTACTTAAATGTTATAACTTCAGTAAGACAACAACTTTCATTTTCCTCTTAAATTTCTTCTTAATATTAGTAACCGGAGAAAAAGAATGGAGTAAATCTCGATCATGATATTTAGTAAAATCGATATTTTCGTTATTCTGTTGCACGTTGCACTTTCTAATCACCAGATTAGCTGGATGCAAAGTTCCCGTCCCAGCAAGATAGGCCGATGTAAAACAGAACTACGAAAAAAAATAAGAAAATCGCTATCAGAGAGACCCCATCTGGGGGAATATCTCCATTTTTAAACGGGGTCATACGTCTATAGTCAAAAACTTATATATGAAATTTGGTTTAATTCTATGCAACTTCATACACTGTTATATGATACAATAATGCAAACGCCAGAAAAATTGCTATTTAAGATCCCTTTCCTGCGAAATATTAGATATTCAACTAAGACCAGCTGGACAAAGTAAAAAAAAAAAATGAAATCTGCTTCAATTCTCTGCATAACTTTATACACTTTTAAAATGTATAATAATAAAACGGAACAAAAATCGCTGCTACAGCAACCCTTGAGGCGGAATATTCCCAAATTCAAGTGGGAGCTACTGACCATGGCCAAAACAATGTACAGCGTGATAGGAAAACAACTGGCAAATTTTTAAATGGTGGTAGAGGGGACCAAAATAAGTATTTTTTGTCAGCGAATGTTTTTCCAGAAATGAAGCGTATGAGCGCATCTATTGGCGCTTATAAACTATCTTTCAATTTATTTTTCACAATTTTCTTCGTCACCAGCGCTTAAATTCGCCATATACGGACACGCATTCTATGGCGAAAAATATTTGTTTATATTCCCTCTAGCACCCTTTAAAATATGGCTTGTTATTTTCCGATCAACCTGTACTTGAAATTTGGTTTAGTTCTATGCATAACTTCACACACTTTTCGGTGATACAAAGATGACTTTGATACACTTACACACAGATGGACAGACTGCCATTTTGTATAAACTTGTAATTCGGGATCTCTGACATTCATAACTTGTAAATACGGTGAAAGTGAATAAAAATTAGATTACGATACTTTCCTATTTAGAAATTAGGAAGTATCCAAAGTCAAACTTTATTATAAATTTTTTTCTACTCAAATAATTTAATGAACTATTGTGATTCAAAGTGATGTTTACGTTTCTAATGAAGGGTCGAAAACGGGCTTTTTTACTGAGCAATATTTTAACCTACAATATAATATGTTTTTTTACTTGAAATTAAGTATTTAATAAAATCGATATTATATTATTTTTCGTAAACGTATAGTAAACTAGGTTTACATTTTCAAAAAAAAAAAAAAAAAAAGGCAATACAATTTAAAGCAATACACCGGGTTGCTTTGCCACCTAGAATACAATAATAGCTGCTTCCATAATTGGTTTGCTTTCGTTATTTTAAGGAATGGAATGACTCTATGCAGGGCTGCCACGGACGATTATTTTTTTAACTCTACTTGGCACCACTTTTTAAAAACAAAAATAATTTACTTAGGTTTTCACAACATTTTCAAGAGAAACGTACTACAAAGCGTATTTTTAAAAAGTAGTGGTGCGCACAGAATATTGAATTTGTCGCCCGTGGCCGCCCTGACTATAGGATCACGTTAGACAGTAGTATGGATAATTTTCAGACAAAACTTTGTGACGTTATCTCTTCGCCGTAGCCGTTATCACGGAAAAAAGCGTCCCGGAAAAAACCGCAACCAAAAAAGCGCACCAGAAAAAGCGCATCCGGAAAAAAGCGCATCTACACTAAAAGAAGGGTTCACTTTGAAAAAAATCACTCTGTAATTAAAATATAAACTATTTTAATTAAGATAAAAACATCCCTCATAACGTTCGTGAATTTTAGGTCAAGTATAAGATGTTAGGGGCAACCCTCTAATTTAGTTAACAATATTACTATAGCTTTTTTGAGAAACAGCGTGTATACGGTGTTCCATAAAAAAATCCAGAAGGTATGCCGCGAATACCACCATATACCCTCCACTAAATCCCTGTATACCCAGCAGCAGTTTTAATGAAAGGAAATCGGTCTGAGACGAGTTTCATGGCCGATACGAACCCATGAAGATTTCTAATCGCTATTGAGATACATATAACATAAAACAATACAAAATTAAATTCTTCAGTATAATTATGATTTTTTTATTATTACTGTTTATTATTAATACATTTTGGTGAATCATCAGTTACTGCAAGAGGCAGCTTGATAGATTTAAACAATTGTAACTAATATTAGCATTGTGCATGTTTTAGCTAAAAAAAGAACTTCTTTCATTGTTTTTTGATTTACTTTGTTTTGTAAGGGGTATTTTGCAGTTCCCTTAAAAGGGAATAACTAACTTAAGGACTAACGACTTATGGGTGTGGTAGTTAGTCAGCGGGGAGATCGTCTCTCTTTCTTTGTCATTTCCTGAAAAGATAAGCCAAAAGTGACCTTAGTTACCGCTTACCCCTTAGATCTTCCGTGATAGACAATGAAACTGAACCAAAACACTGAATAACAATAATAATAACGATTTTTCATTGTTTATTTTTTAATTAAATGATTGAGAAATATTATGATAAGTTTTAACTGTTTATTCGTTTCTTATTAATTATAATTTGTTTTGCGTTGAAAATTGCTTAATTTATTTATTTATGTAAAAATAAATGTGCTAAGTTTTAATTATTTCACGTAATTGTTCATCTTAATTTACGTTGAATATTTATTTTGGAAAACTAGATTTTTGATAATTAATGTCCCAAGTTACACAACATGAAATGTATTTAAAAAATTAAAAGAAAAATTATTAGAAAATATTAATGTGCAAAACTTTATTGCATGTTACTAACTAATGAAATTACTAATTTGTACTTTTTATAATTTTTGTTATTATTACTCATAATTTTATTAATTAAAGCATAAAAGCGTAGCTTACATTAGTAACTAGAGTTTTGTTTTAAAAACCTGCAATTTTTGATAGCTACTCAGTATTTTAACACTTGTGAAAATCATAAAGAATCAGATTTATTAAAAAAAAATCGGATTTTAATAAAAATAAAATTATATATTTTTTTTGTTACGCTATTTAAGCAAAATACAATGACTACAAAATACAATGCAGAAACATAAATCACATGTTTTAATCCCTAAACCTTAGCCGTTAAGGTTATATTTAAAAATATGAAAATTAATAAATTCATTTTGTAAACAAGTCTTTTTCCTTCACATGTTTAAGCGTGTAATTTATTTATTTTTAAGCATTAACTATCTAAATTTGTCCAAAATATAAAATAAATTTGCATCGATTTTTTAATGCACTTTGAATTTTTATTTAAAATTGAGATTAAAAGTCGAATTGGAAAAAAATAATTTCAATTAAAATCCTGCATTGATCGGATTGAACACGAAAACTATATTTAACTTCAACCGGCCCGAACCGAATAAAAAAATTTCTTCAAACCACAACGTTATCCGAACTCAAAAAAATGATTTTTGTCAACACACAACCCAACACATTTCAACCCGAAACTGACCCGCAACCTGAAATGAAAGAAATCTTGTTTAAATTCAATTATGAAAAGAAATCTTAAATTATATCTCTTATACCAATTTTATGTTTTACATAGAAATATGTCATATCTTTATTGTTTAATATTCAAATATAGTAAAACCCCTGAATAGCGGATTCGGGACGGGTAGTACCTACTCCTCCCCCCCCCCCCCCCACACACACACATACACCTGGTTGTTATGTTTTTTTCTGAGCAAGGCAAAACCAGGGAGGGGGTCCGGGTGCCAGAAGGAAAGGCGAAGGGGGCGTCAAGTAAAGCTTTTTAGTGTACATATATATGAAATACAAAGAAACTCGCAAACTAATGTTAAATTTCAGGGGTATTCTTTTTTTTCAAATTTTTTGCTTGCATTTTAATTTTTTTTTTCTTAGGATAGCTGAGATTGATTTTTAGCGTTGCAATACCTTTATTTTCAGAACCGGAACTGAAAGTGAAAGTAACTTTATAAAAATATCTGCAGCCAAAATCGAAAAAGTAAACACTAAACATGTTAGAATAAAAAAAAAAAATCATTTAAAATTATTAATATGCAACCGAAAAAAATTTAAAAGAACGCTCCAATAAGTTTAATATTAGCGTTCCAGTTTTTTCGCATGACTAGTCCAAGCTCTTAACGCTCAAACTGTATGCTCAAACGTAAGCGATAGTTCTGGAAATAAAAAAGTCCTTCCGGCCAGTGCCGGGAGGAAGAGGTAGCTTTCAAATTCCTTATTTTAAAAAAGCCAACTTAAATTATTCAAACACACGAAACTCAATTTAGTGGAAACCGAATATAGGAGACTTAATACTAATTTTATCAATACTAAGTCATTATGAATGAGAATTTCACGAAATTAGTCAGTTTTATCCAAGCTGCTTTTATTTAAAGTAACTTATATTTGACTGAGATGTTGATGTATACTATCCACATGCCTTCTTACATGGAAATAGGCGAATACGTGTGTTATCGCGTGACAAATACAAGATCGTTTCAAAATGTTAGCAATACTAGAAATTCAAAGTGCTATAATTCAACCATTTTTTAAGATATAAACAAAAGAACAAATTTTCAGAAACAAAATCTGCTCCGGAATCTTTGTATCAAGGCCAAACACATAAAAAATCTTTTTCATTTTCCAATTTTTTAATACCTCATTTTAAATTTTAAATTTAATTTTTTTTTAAATGGCAACCCTTTTGAAACAAGATGGCGAATGAAGCTGGCCAACGAACTCGGTCGAGACATTGGTATGTACTATGTACCGACCAAGTAACATACAAATCGGTTCATAAATACGCTTGTTATCGCGTGACAAAAATCAGGTCGTTTTAAAATGTCAGCCACAATAGAAATTCAAAATCCTATAACTCAGCCATTTTTTTAGATATAGACGAAACGAAAACTGTTCCGGAATCTTTGTGTTAAGATCAAACACATACGAAAAAAATCTTTTTCATTTTCCAATTTTTTGGTATCTCATTTTAAATTTTAAATTTTTAAATTTTTTTTGAATAGCGCCATTTTGAAACAAGATGGCGGATGAAGCTGGCCAACGAACTCGGTCGAGATATTTGTATGTACTATGTACACACCAAAGTACATCCAAATCGGTTCATAAATACGCCTGTTATCACGTGACAAATATCAGGACGTTTCAAAATGTCAGCCACGCTAGAAATTCAAAATGCTATAACTCAGCCATTTTTTAAGATATAGACGAAACAAAAACTGCTCCCGAATCTTTGTATAAATGTCAAATACATAAGGAAAAAATATTTTTTCAATTTTCAATTTTTTGGTACCACATTTCAAATTTAAATTTTTCTTAAAAATTTAAATGGCTGCCATTTTTAAACAAGATGGCGGATGAAGCTGGCCAACGAACTCGGTCGAGACATTGGTATGTACTATGTACAAACGAAGTTACATTCAAATCGGTTGATAAATACGCCTTTTATCGCGTGACAAAGTTCAGGACGTTTCAAAATGTCAGCCACGCTAGAAATTCAAAATGCTATAACTCAGCCATTTTTTAAGATATAGACGAAACAAAAACTGCTCCGGAATCTTTGTATAAAGGTCAAATACATAAGAAAAAAATATTTTTCCTTTTTCAATTCTTTGGTACCACATTTCAAATTTAAAAATTTAAAATAAATTTTAAATGGCCGCCATTTTGAAACAAAATGGCGGATGAAGCTGGCCAACGAACTCGGTCGAGACATTCGTATGTACTATATACATACCGAATTACATCCAAATCGGTTCATAAATTCGAGAGTTACAGTATGACAAAGGTCAGATATATATATATATATATATGGATATATATATATATGGATATATATATATATATATATATATATATATATATATATATATATATATATATATATATATATATATATATATCAACTTTTGAACGGAGGGTGGTTTCGGGGTCTGGGGGTCATGATCGATGAAAATATACCAAAATTTTTTGAAATCGCTTTCCTCCGAACGGCTGCAATAGGTAGCTTTTTGTAATGAAAGCTACCTGAAAAAATTGTCGCACTGAAAATATAATTCTTGTAAATCAAGTTCTAATTAATTGAATGAAAAATAAAAGCACAGGTCACTTATAAATTTCTTCCAAAAATCATTTCAGAAAGTTTCATATTTTTACTTTGAAAAATGAGTCTAAAAATGTGTCAGAAAATTTCGAGTTGTGGAAAGATGAAAAATATTTTTTTGAATACCGATTGATTCTGATAAAACAAGCTCTTAAAGAAAAATGAAATGAAAATCTCGTCAAAAGCGGCTAAATAAAATTGTTAAACTGGGTATATCTCTAATCTTGAATTTGTTTTTGTTAGTGAAATTAGTACTTAACCTCGAAATCTACCTCTGCCTGTAGGCCGAGTCGGCAGGGATTTTTTTTCTCTGAATATCAAAAATATTACCAATATTTCGTTTAGGATATACACAAAAACATATGTTTAAGTCGGAGTATATTGACACACACACAAGTTAAGTGCGTGTAGATTCCGAAGTGTCTACTGTTTAGAGGTAAAACCATACAAATATACATAAGTGTTAGGAATTGAAAAAGCATTCACTAAATAGACCTGTTTGCTATTCGGAAGCATCCATGAAGATATTATTGTCTATATATTTTCCATCTGAAACAATATTTTTGACATTCAGTTGAAAAATTAGATAAACTCGAATGCGACATGCGTGAGTCAAAACGCATCCCGAAACCACCGAATCCCGCAAAAAGGGAAATTCAACCCGACCGTAACAAAAAAAAAAAAGGTTCCATCTCAATCCGCGAGTTGGGTGGAGTCGGGTAACGCAGATGAACCAGACCAGACGCAAGACTGTAAATAAATTGGTGTTGATTAGTTTTTGGTGTAAATCTCTTAACGTGGCGTTCCGCAATAGCGCAATCACCAGAACTGATGCACTGATTTTCATCAAATTTCAGATTCAGTTAGTCCTTGACATGAATTGAAGTTTTATACATTTTGGTGTAAATCGGTCAAGTGGTGGCTCTCCTATGCTGCATTTTTCACGAATTCTGCAATAGCTCAATATCAAGAACTTATCCACGAATTTTCATCAAACTTCAGATTCAGTTAAACGTTAACACAAGTTGTTGATAATTAAGTTTTGGTGTCAATCGCCCAGTAGGTGGTGCTGTTGTGCTGGATTTGTAGCGATTTTCGCAATAGCCCTATCTCAAAAACTAATGCATGGATTTCCCCGAAACGTCATATTCAGTTCGTTAACATAAGTTGTTGCTGGTTCCCAAGGAGTTCTGGAAGTATTTTAAATAAATAATTCCCAAGTTCCAAGAAATAAGTCCCAAATTCTGGAGTAAATCACCCAATAGGTGGCGCTGCTATGCTTTTTTATGGATTTACACGTTTTCAGCAATATTCATGTCTCAAGAACTAATGCACGGAATTTCATTTTTTTCGAATCATCATGATGAGCGTTGAATTTTCGCACTGTAATAGCGAATTTTGAAGTATTAACATGTATGAGATAGAAGAAAGTTTTAAGATTGATACATCCGACTAGTTTTTTAAAGGTGTGAATGATTTCTTCAAAATTTCCAACAAAAGGTTTGGTGTTTGTAAAATTTGTACGATATGAGTTTTAGCTATAGTTCTAGCATTTTTTACGTATACTTCACATTTTTTTTTTACTTCTACACTGCTCAAAAAAATCAGGGGAGCAAGCAAACAAGTGAAGAGAACAGTGCAAAACAACAATGTATGTGCATAAAATGGATCGTATACATGTAGCAATGCGCAATAGATAAAAAAAAGACGTAAAAAATGGTAAGGGAGCTTTTATTTTTTGAAAAGATGAAAAGAACATGAAAAGATGGTTTAGAGCAACAATTTGGTTTCATGTAAATGATAAAGAAAAAAGTATTGTTTAGAAATAATGCAAGATTTTTAACATGGTGTGTGATCTCCTCGAACAGCTAAGACTGCTGCACACCTGTTTTCCATGGATGCGATGAGGTTATCGATAAGACGGTGGGGGATACTCTTCCACTGCTCACGAATTGCAATCTCCAAGTCCCAGACAGTAAAAGGAGGCATCGGTCTTGCAGCAATGCGTCGTCTGAGTATGTTCTAAAAATGCTCGATTGGATTTAGGTCAGGAGAGCATGCTGGTCATTCCATACGCCGTATTATTTTAGCTTCAAGCATGTTTTCCACAAGACGAACTATATAAAGTATGGCATTATCATGCATGGAAAAAAGAAATCTCTAATTTCTGCCACATAAAATACGACATGAGGTCTTCGTATCTCGTCTGTATTACTCCGGTGTATACAAAGTGTCATTCCGAATGATATGCAGGCCCGTACGCCCACCTATGCTGATTACAGGCAAGAGCATCAACCCACCTCGTCTTTAATGTGATCTTTCATGAACGAATATGGGAATATTTTAAGTGCCTCTTTCTCTCCATGCCAAAACACATCAGATGTCACATCCAGACTGAATCGGGACTCGTCTGTAAACAGAATTTCACCCCAACAACGTTGCCTCCAAACTCAATGTTCAGTTCCCCACCTTCTTTGGGCCGCACAGTGGCTTGAGGTCAATGGAATGCAGTCCATTGACTTACGTGCATAGAGACCATCCTGATGAAGCTTATTTTGAACTGTTTGGCTGGACACCCTTCTTCCTTTGGCCAAGAACAACTGTGTTTGAAGCTGAGTAGCATTGCCCGTTCCGTCTCGGCGGACTGTTAGCAGGATATATCGGTTATCAGTTTCTGTGTTAGCACATTTTTGACCTTGCACTTGTCGATGACTACAATTCCATGTGTCTAGGAATCGATTCCACAGCCTTTCATGGACACCTCTTGCGAGTTCAACAGCGTCCACTACATTTCGTTGTGTTTCCCCAAATTCAACTGTACCGATAACACGACAAACCATGGATTGCGGTAAATCATGTTGTTGTGACATTTTCAAGCCACCTTTTCTCAAAACACAAGCTGAGCAATTGAATTTTACAAGTGAGGCAGCGAAACAGACGTTTCTGCAAAATCCCGATTTCTGCACTTATCACCTTTTTTCCAGTTTTTGACGTCATAAACTTTAATTTACGTGTGAAGTTTCTTTATATGTTTTCTACAGCACTTTAAATTATGGATATTTTATTTTACGTTACTTATCGGTGTAAATATTCGCGTAATTTCGTTAAAACCATATGCTCCCCTAATTGTTTTGAGCAGTGTAGTTTATACAATTATAATTTTCATTTCTTTTTAAAAAATATATTATTAGTTGTTATTTATTCTCCTCGTGGTATCTACTGGGCAACGCTAGTAGGTTCAAAAATGCAGAAATACATGCTATTAAAAAGGCTTTACAGACTTACATAGTTATTGTTTCGTTTTATTTTTTAGGATTTTACCAATATTTTTAATTTATTATATTTATTTTTCAGTTTTTAAAAAAAAGCTGAATTAGTGACAAAATAAGAAAATTAAGGCTAAAATCCTGTGGCTTCTACAATTAAAAAAATTCATCTCAAACTTACTATCAATAATAATAAGTCTAAAAATAGGAATCATAAATTAAATCTGAAAATTGTTATCAAAATAACAATTATGAAAATTAACTGGAATTAAAATGTACGGGTGAAGGTGTTAAAGATGGGGACAGGTTTCATCTGCGCCGTGAGTCATATTTATAATAGTAAAAATTCTGTTTCGTTCTTAAAAACTTGTTTTAGTCGAGACTATTTTTTTTATTCATGCGGGGATGAAAATTGTATCTGAATATTGCCATAAAGTTTAAACAAAGATCTAGATTTCGAGTTAAAAATTCACAAAGACTAGTGTCAAACATACTTCAACGTGAAAGCTGTCAAAAGTAAAAAGAGGTGATCTATATATTAGTATGCCAGAAAATTTTCTAAATTTTATTGCATTTTTCTTCTTTCTTTTTTATATTTGAAGTAAGTAAAAAGCTAACTGGAAATACCAAAAAGTGTGTTACAATTATTTAATTTTTTACAGGCCTAATGAATTAAGTTTATAAATAATTATTTACGTTAAGCAAAACATCTAAAGTTTTCAAGTAATTTTCATCTTAGAAAGTAACAATTCTTTACATATTTTTTTTAATGAAGAAGATTTGTTCACAACCACCCTTCCAACCACCATTGTAATTGAAATAACCCCTACCCACCGCCTGGGAGGAAGGAAAGTTTCAAATTAAAAGAATCTCATCAGATCTGATGTTTATATACTTAGAAAACATCCTGCCAAAATTTTATCATCTGAAACCGTGATAGATTCGGAATTTGAAGACCCTCTCCCTCCACAGCCGCACCCCAGAAGCACAAGGAAGACTAAATAAAATATATATATATATATAAAAGTACCGGATGTTTGTATTCTGTTTCTTCGTTCCTTACAAAATTTTATCATTGAGGCAATGCAAGTTTTGAGATACCTTTTAAAGCCGCCTCGCCCCTCTCCGTCCCAAGAGAGCAAGGACGCCAGATTTCAAAAGATAACTCAATCTGGTGTTTATATTCTGAGGTTTATAATGTGTATTATTATCAGACTTGTTTAATATGTGATTTGTAAATGGTGCGAATTTCCGGGGCGTTTTTTTTTTTTTTTTTTCGGTGGCGCTTTTTTCCGGCCCACCTTTTTCCAGTGCGCTTTTTTCCGCCTAACGTTTTCTATATCGGCTGATATTCGGCACTTTGGATCCATAGATATCGTAGGCATTAGGCGTCATTCTATCGACATCTCCCATACCGAACCAACTGTGTATCTATCTGGTGAACGCCAGCCTCCTTGCGAGTCAAAAATGTTTCTAAGTATTTTCGACATCGCAGGAAACTGCTAGATGCTGTCTGCCAGTGGCTTGCCTGTGATTTCTCTATTAAATAAGATGTTAGTAATTGGGTTAAAAAAAGTATTTTCATACTATATATATTAAAATGGAAAAAACGTGTATGTGCGTGACGCTAACGTTATCTTGGCAGTGGAAACAGACGGTTAAATTTAACTTTTATTATTTTTATTGCATTATTTTAAATTTCTAGATACTGCACATTTAAAATTTTTACACCTTTCAATAGACAAAAAAAAAGTACTTTCAATGCAATTTTTTTGAAAACTATATCGAAATTTGTTTGAAAATTGTATCGAAATTTTCTGAATTATTAGTGTTTTTAAAATAATTTTCAAACATGATTTTTTAAAATCTCTGTCACTTGTAGATGAGGATTAAGAAAGATAAATCTGTGTGCCCTTAAATAAATATAAATAAAATAATTCAGCGCTTGTTTCCGGCTAATATTTCGCACCAAAATTACAACTTTATCAATCCATAATTGAAATTATATAATATAAATAAAACACAAATTTAGACATATAATTGAACCATTCTTAAATCACTGAAATTATCAGAATAAAAAAAGCTAGCGATCTTCGACGCTTTCTTTTACTGTTAATCCCTGGCATGAGGCCAATACGAAAATATCACTTTAATAAATTTCAAAATTTTATTTGAAAACATAATTGCTATTTTTCGTATAAAAATGATTGTTGTTATTGTTAGCGAGAAATCTAAAGAAATATATTAAGTGTAAATAATCTGCTAGATTTTCCATAAATAAATATATAAATATGTAATTTATGTAAAATAATTATATATAAGGTTTTCACATATGTTCCGTAAACCGGAAACCGCGAGTTGGAACTCCTTGTATGGATAATGGTGAAAGTCTGACATTTATTTTTAGTTTGATCTAATTACTAGTCAAACAATATATTTAAAAATTGATTATGCAAAACATAAATGAGCAGAAAAATGTTAGTCCTCACAGTAAAATAAATAACACCTAAATATGAACTTTCTTCAGGTAAAGTTTATGTTAAATCAAATATCACTCTACAACACGTTTTTTACGCCAGTGTATGTCAGACACATTCCATAAAATGTAGTTTCGTTTATTTTAATAAAATAGAAGAAAAAAAATTAAGTGCAGATAAAGGTAACTGATAAAATTTCCTGATTATGAGGAGTTCCATTAAAGTTTAAAAGTTTTTAAAGATTCCTTGAAATGACAATGACAACGAGAAGGGAGAATGAATGATTATTTTTTTTAAAAAGTCATATAAAATTAAGTAAATAAAATAAATTATTTCTCGTATGGCTAAGTTTTTTAAATATAGTTCAAGATATTTCAAAGTTTTTCTGTTTATCTCAGTTATAATCAAAATATCTAAATTTATTTCATTTATCGTAGGTTCCAAATCCATAAAATGGTATTCACTATTAATATAAAATGATCGTGGTATTTTTAGGTAGATTTCGTAAGAAATACTACCTATTACATTCTGCACTACGTTGGAATTTCTGTAAAAAATATTTGTAGATCTACTCCGATCATGACCCCTGGAACACAAAATCACCCCCAGTTCAAAACTATATATATCATGGAAGACTACAATATTCCAAGTGACGCAGCCTTAAACCTAAAATCGTATCGTAGAATTCGTAGATGGCGGTACTCATATATACGGCTAACTCGACATTAAGGTAAACGTGAAAAGTCGCCATTTAATAAGTCAGCAGATATAGCTCCTATTGTTCTGATTTTTTTAGAGCAGTCTTGTATCTTCAGTCTAATCGTATTCTGAAACTTTTACATTTCTACGTGCAGTATATTTTGAGATCTAAATACACATTTTTAAAGCAAAAGTGATGGGACAAATTCCTAATGTCAATTTCTAGAAAAAGGCCCGAAGCCAAAACAATCCCCATTGCAATATATATATGTATATATATATATAATATATATATATATATATATATATATATATATATATATATATATATCACCTTTTTAGGGACACGATAACCCCAATAATTCTGCAAAAATCTATTCCAAACTCATACATAAATTCAAGGGGTAGAAAATCTCGTCCAAGTTCCTTAATGCGCAACATCGGATAAAGGGGGTGGAAATAGGGAGGGGTTTTGTGAAAACCGAAAACCCTCCATAACTTCTTAATTATAATACATATCAAATAAGTTGAAAGTTTTTTTTTTTACTTCTAGGAAAAGGGCCAAAAATTTATGCGTCACAAATTTTTGATAAAATTAAAAATTCGCCTTAGGGGCGAAAAAAATAGGGATTTAGGGAGAGAAAATTTCATAACATCGTCAGTTCACAAGATATCGAATCTGCTTAATTTATTATACATCCTCTAAATATTATTTACAACTTTCATATTGACAAGTTTTTGATAGGACCAACTCTTACAGCAAAAACAAATGAAATAATAATAGAGCTTGGCAAAAAAAAAAATTAACGTATTAAGGGTACACAAATCTAAACGTCATTTTCCTGACTCATTTTTAAATTCATTTTTGCTTTTAAACTCATCCAATCATCAGGTTCTCTTATTCAGAAACTATATAATGTGCTGTATAGGTCGATTTTTTTATAAAGGCAGAATATATTTCATAAAATGCTGTCGAAATGGGCATTTTGAACCGAATTTCCCAAAACGATAGTGCTGGAAACGAAATAAATAATCGTACTGAGAAAATAATGGCTTGTAAATCAAGTTCTAATTAATTGAACAAAAAATAAACACATAGGTAACTAATACATATATACTTGTATATACTTGCAATACTTGTATATCTCTTTAAAAAAAACATGTCAGCAAGTTTCATGTTTTTACTTAAAATGAATCTGAAAATGTGTCAGAAATTTGTGAGTTGTTGAGCGCGGAAAAATATTTTTATGAACACCGCCTTAGTATGATTCTGCTAAAACTAGATTTTACAGAAAGAAATTAAATTAAAACTTCGTCAAAAGAGGCCAGATAAAATTGTTAAACTGAGTTTTATCTCTAATCTTGATTTTTTTTTTTTTTTTTTTTTTTTTTTTTTTGGAAAATTAGCACTTAACCTCGAAATCTGCCTCCGCCTGTAGACCGAGCCGGAAGGGATTTTTTTTCGTTTTTCACTTGAAATAGTATTAACAATGACAACACTAAAATCATCCGTTGACATGAGTAGATATTAAATTATTTAATTTTAATTTTTCTAACGCATCTGTCAATGTAACAAAACTAAACCATTCGAGAGAAATATAATGTCACTTCTTAAATCTATGATAAAGTTAAAAAAATCTGTGAAATACATTCATAAAAGTATAAATTCATTCCCCTTAATGAAAGACCAGGAAACTGTTTTAGGTGCAAATAAAAGGAATTGATAAAAGTTTCAGATTTCACGGTGTTCCATTAACGAATTGACGTTTTCAAAAAGCTTCTTTGAAATTTGAATGAAACTGAGAGAGGAGAATGAATCAGAACCTTTCAAAATTATTACGGAAAAAAAGATAGATAGAAATCTGATATTTAACAGAAAAGTTAAAATACTTTACAATGTTGGATGTTTGAGGTTTTTAATTTTTGTTTTGTTTTAGCACTAAAAAGAAAATTCAAATCAGAAAAAAACCTCTAATCAACACCCTTAATGTAAACAGTATATAAATTTTCGTTAAGGCTTTCATAAAGTATTTTCTCATTCAAATGACGTAAAACATTTATGGAAAATTAAAACCTCAGTTTAAAAAACTACGACAGCGGAAAATAAATCTGCGAAATATATTCATAAATTTTTAAATTCGTTTCTCTTAATGACTCCCAAAAACGTTTTTAGTAGCAAATAAAAGGCACTGATAAAAGTTTCCGATTATAAGAAGTTCCATTATGGCATCAAAGTTTCCTAAAACGATCTTTTCAATGAGCCTTTAAATGAGAGTGTAGAAATAAGAAAATATGAAAATGCACATAAAATGAATCAGAGAAATATATATATCAAATGAGGTATGACAGAAGATTTTTAAAGAGCAGACAGTACCGGATATTTGATATTTTTTATGTTAATCAGAAAATAATTGAATAAATAGAATATAAAATTATGAGAACTAATAGCAACCGTTTGTGATAAGTTTACTTAAATTAATCCATTATAAAGAGATCGTTTTGTGCTATTTATCTGAAAAGCCCAAAATTTTCTGTGCGAGAGTTTAAATAATAATAATAATTACAATTTAATGTTGCCTTTTAAACTTTTAGATTATTTTGAATTTACCTTTGGATTATTACATTTAGTTTATTTTGAAAGGACACTATGCTTCAAATCCTTCTCTATCTGACAAATGTATCTGTTTTGATCTTTTTTTGTAAAATATAAAATACATTATAGAAAAATTTCAGCGATTTCAAATCTTTAACTCTGTAATAATTGCACAGTAGAAAAAATCATGTTGCCACCAGTAGTAATTTTTCTTTCCAATCTTACCACTATATAGCATACGTATTTTTGAATTAAAAACAACTTTCCTAATTTCGATGAATTATTCAATTGTGGATGAATTGATGTGTAATTTAAGGTTAAACAACAAAATGTATTAACACTATGCCGCACTATGCCGTCCGGTGGCAACACGTTGGTGCCATGCGGGAATTATCGGGCAAGCGCCGGTGGTGGGTCTACTTTGGTGTTCATAACTGTTGATTGCGAACTATATAATAGATAATAGATTGATAATACTACTAGGTATTAGATTGAACTAGATAATTGATAATAGATAACTAGATAACACTAGATATCTAGATAATAGATAACTAGATAGTAGATACTAGATAAGAGATACTAGATACTAGATAATAGATAATAGATACTAGATAATAGATACTAGATAATAGATGCTAGATAAATACTAGATAGATATGTTATAGATACTAGATAACTGGATAACAGATTAAAAATAGAGGGACTTGATTGCGAACTTATGGGAACTGACGATAAGATTACTAAACTTGCCGATTTATTGTATCTCAAGAACTTCGAAAAACCGCCGGCTATAAGCGAAATGCTATAAGTCAGTTCTACTGGCGCGACATGAAAGAATCTATATTAGACGTGCGGACAGCATATTGTTAATTGACATACATTCGAATCAACTGAAATCTACAACATATATAGTTGGGACTATTCGATATTGGAACGTTTTTAACTTTTTAAGTACAAAATAAAATAATTAAAATACTTATTATAAATATTATTAACATTACTGTTTTATTTACATTCAATTTTAAAAAGCTTTAAATATGATAAAAATGTTAATCATTTAAAAAAAATTAGTTTATTTGAATATTTTGTAAATTTTATGAAATATTATTGAAGTTAACCACTAGAATCATTTTTAGTAGATCAAAAATTTTGGGAAATTCAGAAGTATTATTTTCCCCAAATCTTCAATCTTTGTCCCGTGATTCCCCTTTTAAACAAAATTACTTTGAAAATAAAGAAGAAACATATCAAATAAAACTGTATTTATATTAGTATGCGAAATTTTGCTGCAAAAAAAGTCACAATTAAATCGAAGATACAAATATATCAGTTCTTGTAATAGTTTTTCTGATGAAAAAAAAAAAAAAAAATGTACGAAATGAATTTTCTCCTTAAATCTGTATTATTACGTTATTCTTTCTAAAGAAAAAAGCATTGTAAACAAGATTTTTTCCGACTTTCGACGGATTTACATGTTTAAGTGCTAAGAGATCCCGTAAAGCTTGTTTATACAAAATGTCTGTCTGTCCGCCTGTCCGTGTGCCGGATTTGTGCCATCGAAAAGTTTATAAAGTTATGCACAGAATTCAACCAACTTTTTGTTGTATGCTTTGGCCATGGCAATCAGGTCTTACTTGAATTTGGAAATATTCCGCCGAAAGCGGGCGCTGTAATATCGATTATTGTTCTATTACCATTTATTCCTATTATTGTAGAATCGAAAAGTGTATGGAGGTATGCATAGAGCTGAACCAAAGGCACAATTGGGAATTTGAACCGACTCGACAAACACTGAAAACCGCTTTAAAAAATGTCTGCCAAAAGAGACATTTCGTCGCAATCTGTGGATGTCAACGTGGATAAATATTAGACTTTATATAGTATATATATATATGGTGCAATATTTTATCTACCGCCGATCTTTAATTTCTCAACCGTTGGTCGTAGACATATAGTTCCAATTACAAAAACGTTTCAAATGAAATAATTATTCATGTTGTGGCATTATTTAAAGTAAGAAATAAATTTTATAAAAATTACGAAATCTAACTTTTTATACGGTCCCCCAGTCCCTATAGTTATATTTAGTAAAAGCTTGCACATATCATAACAGATATAACACAAAAAGTTTGACTTCTGTACTACAAAAATTGACACAGTTATTAAATTTCAAAGTTTGAGATTTTTGCACTTGATTTTCTCTTTCATTGAGGAATCAGTTAAAAGATGAATTTAAATAATTCGAGATCAAAATCAGGGTGCAATGCCCTTTTAACGGCGAAACCACCTTTAGCTGGTATCGCCAAATCAGGGTATCACCAAAGAGGGTTATTTAATCTAAAAATTTGAGCTGACTTTTAGGGGTCGTATACAAAGCGAAGAATGAAATATCGAAATTAAACAGAAAAATAAATATAAATCTATTACAATATCAGAAAACGAACTATTATAAAATATGAATGCATAAAACGTCACTCTACCGGACCACCATATCCCAGGGGCTGTTGACCGAATTCGGTGGCCAGATACGTCCGGACGTTAGATGTTTTATGCGGAGAAGGTCCCATCATGTTGAAAACACACCCGGCATGTATGTCGGAGAGGCAGCTCATCATACCAGTCACGTACCGTGTTATGTAGCAGATGCAGGTAACGATCGCACGTTAAGGTCCGATTGTAGAAGATGTGTCCAACGATCTGTGTTCTTCATATACTGCACCACACGTGTTGTACTGTACGGGCGATGTGGAAGTTTTCCCGAGACCAGTAATGCACATTGTGCGCTTTTACATTTTTGACCCTGCGTAAACATTGACTCATCTGTCCACAGAATGTCACAAAGGAACGACGGATTTTCCACTAAGGTGTTGAGCATGAAATTATAATAATCAAATTGGTCTGTCTGGTCACCCAGCGATAATGCTTGCACTAGTATAGGATGGTATGATGTGCATCATGTGCATGTAACAAATACCAGAAATGCTTATCACATGCCTCGCTTATTTCCGCCGTGATCAGTTGTGGAATTAAAATGGCGAATGCTAGCACATCCACCGGTATTACTCGAAAATTACACCTTGCCCGTCTACTTGTTCGTGGTCGTGGTGAAAAAGAGCCGGTCTCTCTAAGGCGGTGCAATGCATCAGTTATAGTTTCATGCGTTGGATGTAGATCTTTAGGGAAACGTTCTGTTTAAACACTCGCACCCTCTCTCGCATTCCTTTGACATTCACCATAAATAAGTATCATTTCGGCATATTGCATGTATGCGTAGCTTTCCATCACGATCTCAGCGCTGAGTAGCATGTCCACTGGTAGATGACTCGTATTTTATCCCGAACGTGTGGCTTTACGGTACTATTGTAATTTGCATAATCCCAATTTTCATGCTCGTTATAGCTTGGCTTTTTTTCTTTTCATTCCGCTGCCATTTATCCAGTTTTTAGTCAGTAGTGTTTTATTTTCCGGTTGTCGATTCCACCTACATTGATATTTGAATGTTGTTCGACCCATAAAAGTTAGCGCAAAAAGTTTAGATGAAATTTTACATTGCCACCAATGTAGAATACTTTGAGCAGTATCACTAGTGGATTCCGACGTTTTATGTATTCATTTTTAATAGTAGACCGTTTTCTGATATTATAATAAATTGATATTTATTTTTTCTCTTTAATTTCAATGTTACATTTTTCGCTTTGTATTACGACCCCTTAAAATCAGATAAAACTTTTAGATGAAACAACCATCTTTGGTGAAACCCCGATTAGGCAATACCGGCTTAAGGTGGTTTCGCCCTAAAAAGGACATTGCATCCTGATTTTGATCTCGAATTACTTTAATTCATCTGTTAACTGATCCCTCAATGAAAGACAAAATCATGTGCAAAAATCACAAACTTTGAAATTTAATAACTGTGTCAATTTTTGCAGTACAGATGTCAAACTTTTTATATTATATTTTTTATGGTATGTGTGAACTTTTACTATATATAACTATAGGGACTGAGTTACGGTATAAAAAGTTAGATTTAGTAATTTTTATAAAATTGATTTTTTACGTTAAATAATGCCACAACATGAATATTTACCTCATTTGAAACGTTTTGTAATTGGAACTATATGCCTACGATCAACGGTTGATAAATTAAAGGTCGGCGGTAGATAACATATTGCACCCTGTATATATATATATGAGTTCTCATGGCGTGTGAGACATCCAGTTGTTCTAGCGCCGTTCTCAATTTGTGTTACTGTATCGATTATTTCTTGATTATTTAATGGAATTTAAAATATAAATTATTTTTATTGACTGTATTTTATTATAGTTGAATATTGAACTTTTGAATATACTTAGTTTTATCGATATCCAGTATTGCTTTCAATCCTTTTTTTTTTATTCTTACTTACATGACATACAAATTAATAAATGAATTTATTATCACAAATTTATTGTAACTTTTATAACCAGTGAGGCATTAATTACATTAGAAAATTACTATTCCACATAGATTCGTTCTAAGTGCTTTGAGGATTAGAGACTTATTGCAGATTACAGGTCATGTGTATTTTGTATTACATTATGCGTATTTTATTCAGATTTAGAACAAATTTCGATTGTTATTGCTTAAAATAATTACAGACATAAATTTGTAAATTAAGTAAGAATTCTTTTTGAAATAATTTATTGTTTTTTTATATTTTTTAAGTATATCAACGATAGTTGTTTGTATTAAAACACGTGATTTATGTTTATTTATTGTTTTTTGCAGTCTTCTATTAATATTCATAACTAATATCAAAATTCTGCTGAACCCAACAATCTTGTTTTCAGAAATATAAATATCATTTATAAAATATTGTAAATATGTGTATAAGTATTAAATATGAATTTATTGATATTTTTATTTATTGACATTGATTAAGAAATCAGTTGCTTGGTTATTGCATAAACTCTTTTATCATGAATTCGGTAAATTATTATTATTTCTAAATGAGAAATTGAATATATTGTCTAAGTAGCAATCTTCATTATGGAAATATTTTTGAAGTAAAAATATTTAGAAACTTTTTACCATATATATGATTAGATAAATAAAATAATTGTATACATACAATTATTTTTAATTGTAAAAAAAATAATTTTAATTGATGTGTTATAGGTATGTATTCTACATAAGTGTAACACTGAAGTTAAAAATTTCACGATTGAGAAATTATTTTTTAAGAATTAAATTCTTTGTTTGCAATCTTGCACATAGTGAGGATTGCAAGAGTTTTTAAATAACAGGTTTGCAGATTAGTGGTGCTCTACTGCATGAAATTTTATATATATTAGTAAATATAAATTAAATTATTTTTTTTATAATTGACTGAAACTTACGTTTAAAAGTACAATATAAACAAAAATGACTTTTCCTTCTTGTACTATTTTTTTTTTCACTTTCTTAAACGTTTCAAGTTTGAAGCACTTAACGTTTAAATGCAATCATTTTCCACGAAAAAGTTGCCGATTTGTTTTAAATGAAAGATAAAATTTCTTTGTTCTCTGCGGAAAGATCACATTTCTGTAACGTTAAACCAAAATTGTTTTCGTGAGTAGCATTTTTGAGGATATTGTGAGAAAATACAGCTAGTAACTCTGTGACTTTTTATGAAAGTAGATTAATTTATTTAAGCGTTATTCTATTTTTCTATTATTTGAACTTTTGTTTACTAGTAAAATTTTATAACATTCTCCGAATTATATTTGTAAACTATAAACAGGTGTACTGGAATATTCTTATCAGTTTGTTTTGTTATTTAAGTAAAATCGTTTATAACTTGTAACTCCACTTTTTTGAAAGACACGAACCGTAAAATAAAAATCACATAATTGAATGTGTCATAACTCGGTACGTTTTGATAGTAAAAGTACGCGACATATTTTTAAGTCTGTTTCTTAAACGCAGGGCATTATTAAAAAAATAAAAAGTAATATTTTAAGAAAAGAGGGCCGTATAGAAAATATTATATGTATTTTATTATTATTTCAAAAGTGTACTTGATTTGTATTTTTTTTTCATTATTATTACAAGTATGCGGCTATCACGAATGTTCGAGATTTTTACCATTATCTGTATTTTGTGCCAGCCGGTAGTTTTGTATATCTGGGGTCTCAGGACTCTTAAAATTGGAAAAAAAGACCATTTTCAACATTTAAAATCTTAAAATGCATTCGATTTTATGAAAAAAATTTAATTGGGATGAAAGATATAAGTATGTTCTTTCATTTCAAATATTTAAAAAATTGCAAGATGCAGAATAAGCATTTTCAGGGGGACACAAACTGTCAGACATTTGACCAACAGAAAATCGGCGTAACAGATTACGTGCAAGCTTACAAAATAAATTTTGCAACTTTAGTATGAAACTTTTGGTGCCTACTTATACTTCAGATTGTAATAATTACCCTGGCTCTAAATAAATTTGTACTTAAACATTTTTATATTTTTAATGCAAAGTTGTATTTATCTAATGCAAAATTTAGAAAATTTCAACAATATAATGACCTAAGAAAGTTTTCTTTTTAATAATAAAAAGGAAATTTTATAATAAAACACTCATACTACAATATGTATTAAAACACACATACACACATAAATAACGTCTGCTTTCAACAGTTAAAAAAAATATATAAATATTATACAGACATACAAACTATAAATATAATAAACCCAACTGGAGTGAAAAATTAGCTAGAGCCAGTAATCGAATCCGGGACAACAGTATACAAGACTCCTGCTCTAACCACTGAGCTACTCCGGCCGATACCTGAGTCTGCAATTTCTCACTAATAAACCATGTTGGGGAAGTCACCAGCTATCTATACGACAGCCTTCGATGACCGGATGTTCAGCTTATGCAGACTAACATGAAACATATATTTTAAAAATTCCATGAAAAAAATATTCAGAAGTTTTTTAAATATCGTGCGCGTTACGCCCAAAAACGTCATTTGGAGAAAAATGATTTCAAAATTTCAGTAACGCCATTACCACTACTGAGCCGGTAAAATTCTAAAAGCCATAACTTTTGTTCTAATGGGAATTTTAAGGAAATAATTACTATATCAAAATGCTCAGAAAAATAGGAGTTTAACATCTAAAAAAGTTAAAATTTCGAAACTTTTAAAGCTTTAAGAGTCTTGAGATATCTCAAACATTATGAATCCGTCTGTACCGTTGTTAAATACTTTATTATTTTACGATAAATAATGAATATTTATAAAGCTCTACATAAGTTGTATAGATAGACATTAAATGCAACGCACAGTATCATAAAATAAATTTCTCTTAAATTATCACTACATCATTTAAAGATGAATATTGCACTTCGAAAACTAGGAATTATTTCATTTTTCCGATATCCAAAACCTTTAGAATATTTGTATCAAACGAATATGATTGTGATTATATGTAAAATGAAAAAAATACCGGATAAAATATGCTTTTATGCGAAAGTTTCAGAAACTTACTGTATGCGTACATACGTATAAGAAGAACCATTAAATTATTTCATCTTATTCCCGAAACTGGTTTTAGTTCTATTAGAAAATAGACAAAAGTCATATATTTATCATATATTATAATACGAGTAAATCTTGTGTGCGTGTGCACATAAATGTTATCTAAAAAATGCCTCTAATGATTTTGATTAAATTTTGTACACTGCCATTTTAGAGTACTAGAAAACCATTGGGCTAGGTCACAAGTTTAAGAAAATTCGATTAGTGGGTCTATTTGGGGTCACTACGTGTCAATGCATTTCGATGGGAATGTAGGTTGAAACATTTACAAATTGTTGAACAGTTGTCAGTAAATGAATATTTGGTGAAATATTGAAAACATTGGCGACGTTTGTGCTGTGAAATCAACCTTGAAGATTACCAATGTCAAAAACACGTGCTTGGTGTCAAATGAAGAAAAATGTCGCCAAATTTGAAGATAATTTTCAAAAATTTTGTGACATTTGGCGACAAAATTGGCCTTTACAATCTGAAGGAATTATCTAGAAATTCTTAATATGAACCGAAGACATGATTCAAACAATCACAGAACATAGAACGTTCTCGAAAACAGAATACAATCAATCAGGGTGCGTAGAACTTTCTAAACATATCCTTGTCGCCAAATAAAAGAACGACAACAAATTTGCCCATATTTGATGAAGAAATTGGCTTTCCGAATCTGAAGTATATTTTTAGAAATTCCCAATAGGAGCCGAGATAATTGGTCCAACTAATCAGAGTCCATGGAATTTCTGTAAATAATACGGTTATAAAATAAAATGTTTTATAGCAATAATAGAGTTATACTTTATTGTTTTGTCTAGTTGAACACAAAGCTAATTTTAACCGAGCGCAGGTCTTTTCCGATGGTAATGTATATTACTTTTTTTTTTTTTTTTTTTTTTTGCCAAGTTTAAAAGTATTTTGTATAAATTTCCCTTTTTCGTAATATTCCGTAGATTATACCAGTTTATTATGTCAAAACCTTAGTCTATTAAATTCCATAAGATCATAATCTATCTAATAATAGTTATCCTAAATTACATAAATCTAAAAATGGCTCTAACTATTTATATTTATTTAATAAAACCTTATATTAGTTGAACTTCTATTAAAATTCGCTATTAAATCCCGGTAGGTCAAATTCCCCTAAATTCTTTATTTAATTGCTAAAATATTATAACTCATAATTTATCCCGTCTAAAAAAACTATTTCTTTTAAATTCATTCTTTTATTAAAAATTATCTAGTTATCGAATGGAATATTCCAATGTAAAAATTTCCGCGACAGTACAGTCATTTTCTTTTATCGTCTGGCGGGAGGAAAATATATTGTCAGAAGCAGTATCGAAGACAGAGATTATTTTTTGTTTACACCGTGTGTGTATGGGGCCAGGAATATGGTAAATTCTGGAACATTTTTTTCGTGCCAGGAATCTGTTCACTTCCAAAACAATTCGAGCGGAAATACTAAAAAACCGCCAAAAGCGCGGTTATGATTGGAAAAGAATAATCATCTGATCTTATTCGAGGATGAAGTATCACAGTTGACGTTTATTCCAACAGAGCGAAAAATGTCCAGACCAGGAATCGAACCTGGATACTTGGCGTGCCGTGCCAATGCCTTACTTGTTAGGCTATCCGGACGATAACTGGCTGACATAATTCACTCTTATTTGTTGGACTTGGCTGCAAACTGCAGCGCTAGTTTCATTCATCCGAGCTATAACTATAGCATTTACATTATAAAAGTGTATTTTAACACGGAAACTCCTGTATACCATGTATTAGGTCACAATATTCGTTCCCTTCATTATGATCATCTGATCTTTTTGTACTTTTGCGCCGGTAAAGTATATAGTGATTGCGACAGCCAGATGGATAGTAGAATGTCAGAAGTCAGTTTGTGAGAAATTAGACAGTCGAGTGGAGTCGAGTTCGGAAAAGTGTCATGCAGTAGAGTTCTATTCAGCAGTTTAGAAGCGCATATAGTGTGCGGATGGTGTACGGCCGTATACAGAAATGTTTACCGGACAGCGTGCAGAGTGTATGTGGAAATCAGCGAGATATGGATATCGGCGTATGTAAAATGAATACAGAGAGAATAATGTGGGAGGTCAGCGTTCATATGGCAGATGTTGTAATAATTTGAAAGAGTACGTAAAATTCATTTTTCTTTCACAAATTTCAACTACCAGCGTTAAGTAAATCATATGTTTAGTATCGAGTGAAATGAGCATTTCCCTACAAAAGCTGTTCTTTAATATGCTAAATAAAAGTGGAATTTAGCTCAGTTGACCGTTCTCCATCATTTTTTATTTCATCTGTTTTCTTCATTATTACCAAATCGGCCAACACGCTTGTGCGAATTAAATGAAACTCCACGAAAACATGAGTGTCGCCAAATTCTATTACCGTTACATCACATGTATAACACTACAAAATATCCATATCAGTGATCATAAATCCCACTTTCATACTTTTGGATAGATCTTTTATTATTTTTTGTTTTCATGCATGTTTGCTTATAATTTCATTTTTAAAAGTATATCACAGTTAGAAATAGAGGGCGAAATTTGATTATTCTCATTTATTCAGAAATGGATTTACTGTCACATGCAACCCTGAAAGAAATTTCTACTTAATTTTAGCATACTGTGCAATTGAAATTATAAAACTCTCACTAAACATATATTTATCTATCAGGAAACAAAAAAATGCCTAATTTGCACACAATGTAATTTTTATTTGCGTAATATTTTACAAATAGTTACTCGAACTTTATTTATTCTAAAATAATTCATAGTTTGAGAGCAATTTTACTTCAATGAAATTATTATTCGTCTCGAATGAAGATTTATTTATAATTACATCATTACCAAAGATTAAAGTAGAGAACATAATTAGTTATAGAAAGTGGACCTTTAATGTGAAAATCATTATGCGACGTAGGACTAGGGATTACGCAAGGTAAATTAGGAATATTTAATGCACTTCAGTGGTGCAAATTTTGAGGTGAAAATGGAAACTCTTTTATCGAGAATAATAAAATAAATACATAAAAATGAAATTCTTCATTTTTTTTAATTTACAAGTATAAATTAAAAAATCAGTGTACTCTTTTAGAAAATACATGATACTTTAAATAGATGCAGTTATAATTATCTTGTTGAAAGAAAAATACAATTCACAGATGATGATTGAAACCTACGTGATGTAAAAAATTAAATTTTGTAAATTAGTAATATAGTTTAGTCATTTGTATAGTACTGCATTTCATGATTTATAGTAATAAATTACATGATGTATTTTTAAAAAACACATGATGTATAGTAATAAATTATATGATGTACAAATTTAAGAATTGTTTAAAGACATAGTACTTTACAACTGTACGTATACATATTAAATTGAAAATTTTATTTTTTTTTTAATTTGAGAGTAATTGACTATAACTTATACACAGACCAGGCACATTGCGTGTGAGATATGTGCGGTCCACACAGCCAGCATTCGCTCAAGGAACGCCTTTAAAATATTTATAAATCGCAGCACGTTTGTGTAAACTCAAAATGTTTATAAAAATATTTGATAAAAACATTCATTCATTATCATCATATATTTATTATTCATTGTTAAATTAACATCAATTGCTCTATTCATCACCTTACGAATTAATTGTCAACAGAACATTTATTTTATTGTATTTAACTATTTTATTTCGTTATAGTTAAGTGAATTAAACTGTAGAATATTTTGTAGGAAAACCTTTGTAGCAAATAAATAAACACATTTCAGGGGAATGGACACAAGTACATATTTGAATAGCGAAAACAAAGGATTAATTTTCTTCTCAGATATGTAAAAATTATTTTATTTAAATTAGGCTTTATCAGTGGAAAAGTGTTTATTCTAAATGAAATATATTATACTGGAGTAAAGAAAAGCGTTGTAGAAATATGATTTTATGATTCAGCAATTTTACATTCGTCTGAAAGCTAGTCACTAGGCAAAAAATATTTATTTTTTTATTTATTATTTTCAGAGAACATTGTTATGAAAGAGATAATATCTCCAATGAAGAAAAAAACGTATTATTCCTAATTTTGGTATTAAATAACTATATATATATATATATATATATATATATATATGTGTGTGTGTGTGTGTGTGTGTGTGTGTGTGTGTGTGTGTGTGTGTGCACTCTCCTACCCTCCCTTTTGAGTACCTAAAGTGGTTTAAACACCAACGTAAGGAGTAACCAATTTCAATTCGAGTAACTTTTGCCGGTTACTCGATTTGTTTAAGCATACCATGACGTTCCTGAAGCATTTTTCTATGCATTGCACCACTTTTTTCGAAGTTACTCAGAAAAGCGTTATTCCACAGTCATTCATACACACCGTGTGTTATGTAAAATCTAAAATCTGTATAACGCCATCTGGCGGTGTGTAAAAATGCAGCCTCAAACCCAGGGCGTTTCCTAACGATTACTCGGTAAAACGGTAATAGTCCAATAATGGCAACCCTTGTGTGTTTGGTTTCTTTGGTAATACAGGTTTGCTATATAAGATTTTCCTCTCTATTTAGCGGTTACTCACTAAAGCGGCAATAATCCAAGAAAGGCAACTCTTGTGTGTTTAGATTCTTTGGTAATTCAGATTGGCTATGTAAGTTTTTCCTCTCCATTTAACTACATTTTTGATAGAAGAATATCTGTCTATATAGTTTTTTTTAAATATAACGAAAAAAATCAAATTAGAAATTCCCGATTTTATTAAACGTAGCTTTCAAGCGTGAATTTCTCACGAAATAAAGATCTGAAATAACTTAAAATATTCAATGAATGGAATAAAAATAGACCTAATATTAATAGCGTAAATTGTCAATATTTCAACTAAATTCATTTTAAACATCCCCTCCCGGCGCCAGTCGGAACAATAGGTTATTTCTTCTTTTTTATTCTTTTAAAGATACAATGTGTCAGATTTAATAAAAATTAAACAAATTGGTGTTGTTCCTCCTAAATTTATTATTTTGTTAAGAAAGTTAATTTGAAGCAAAATTTTAAATTTCCTTATGCATATGAGATAGCTGTAGCAAATTTGTTAAGCAATTATTGAAATTACCTAATAAAAATACCCACTGGCTATAATATATTCCCTATTTCATACAAGGTCTGAACACAAATCATTCAATGAAAGACATCAAAATTTTTAAATGTCTCGTCTAGCAAAATAAACAACTTTTATTGAAATCAAAGAATTTTAACATAATCTAATAATGAGTTGATGAATTGAAAATATATTTCCTATAACTGTAAAGTGGTTCGAAAAGTCAAATGACCATTATTATCGAATTGAAATCCCCAAATTTCGTTCTAGTCTTTTTTTTTTTTTTTTTTTTTTTTTTTTTTTTTTTTTTGACGTTCTTGTGGCAACGCAAGGTTATATGATGATACTAAGATACAATTACGATACAAATGAGGTTCGAATGCAAACCATTCAATGAATAACAATAAAATTATTTTAGTATGTCTGTCACCAAAGTAAACAACTCCCAATGAATTTAATGAAATCGTTAGAAATTTACCATGTATTTCTAAAAACTGAACATATTCTTTGACCATAGTGTCTGTCATTTAGATTTTCAAAGGGTCGTTATTTAAAAACAAATTTCCGATTTTTTAAAATTAATGAACAAACCCAATATAATTTACTTAAAAAAAAGAAAACAAATATTTTTCTTTTCCACCTGAGCAAATACAACTTGTATATTGTAATAATTCCTTGTAGAGCAGCGGGTCAAATATCATTTTGAGGGCCAATCTTCTGTCTATCCACAGAAATTGTTCATAAATAGTATGCTTAAGTAACTACTACTAATCTTCATGCCTTTTGTACATATACATAAATTTTATACCATGCAGCATTCACTGTAGCATATGGGATATCACAGTGGCGTACACAGGATTTTATTTCGGGGGGGGGGACTTAAATTTCCCTAATGTTCTAAATCTTACAAAACACGTTGAATTGTGTTGTAAACGGAAATCATTTTTGGCAATAGGGCCGTAGCCAGAGGGGGGAAAGGGTGGTTCTGTTCCGAATTTTCCAAAAATTTACGGCATGGCTTGAGGTTCCGTCAATTTGGACTTAAATATATCCCGATTTTTGACAAATGGTCCCGAAAAAAATATCAATTTCGTCAATGTCTGATGACATTGAATTTTCGGAAAGAACGAGAAAATATAAAACAGGTGTGTCTTGCGGTTTAAAAACGGGACTCAGAATTGTGATAAATGAGCAATTTTTTATTTTTATTTTTTATCTACGATTTTTATGCCATCCGACGTAAAATTTCATACTCTCTCAGAATCTGTCTTTATTTCTTAATTTCGACAATTGGAAGCCAAGATAATAATTCCAGAATTTCATTTTTTGCACGGCAGACTACGTAACACGGAAAGAAAAGGATATACATTTTTACACTAGGGTTTGATAATCGCAGTACACATTTTTTAACTTTTGATTTTACAAATTTGGTTCTTTCGCATCTGAATGTTATTTCATGCGCTGATACATAAAATCTAAATTAAAAAAAAAATCGGACAACAATTTTCCGATTTGCGAAAAAATCGATTTTTAAATTTATAAAAGAGATGCTTTTGCTCGCACAGACAATTGATGGGAATTTGTTAAATTTAGGAAAAGTGAAGAACCGATCGCTTTTAAAGAATGACATAGTTTATAACACATAATAAGAACTTTATAAATTTAAGTTAAGTTGAATTTTTGTTGAGGGGGGGGGGGGGCTCCATCGAAAATCGCCTCCTCCCTCGAATAGTATACCTACTGAGAGGTTGTTTAACAGAGTTTCGGTCAGATACAGTTTTGTTAAGAATAGAGTGCGTTCCCTAGTGGTGGAATGTGGAACTAGCAGTCCGCGCTTTTGTGAAAATTAGGAAACCTAACACGGCGATCTGTTTTAAAATTTAAGATAGTTTATAACACACAATAAAAAAAAATTATCAAAAAGAATGGTGCGTCACATTTAGGGAGGGGAGGGGGGGGGGAGAGTCGCAAACAAAATTAGGAAATATAACAAGGCGATCTCTTTGAAATTTTAAGATAGTTTAGGTAGGGTTTACCATAATTTAAAAGGGGTTCCATGGCGATAAATGTACTACGCGTTTTGAAAGCAATGTTAAACGAAACCCTCTGGGTCGATCTGTGATCACACTTACCACCTGTTTTCTATTTGAATACACGTGGGGCATTTTCCCAGAACCCACAGATTTAAACGGCCCGAAAATTTCTCATGTTTCATATGAATAAGGGACTAATTCGGGAGGGAGCTGTAACCCCATTAGCCCTATTCCAGCTATTTGGTTATACTGTGGTACCACTATGCTCTAATATGGGACTAAAGAGTATGTTGTAGTTGAATGATGGGAGGGAAAATTGCAAATTTCTCTCAAGCAGAAATGTTAACAAATCAGCACTTTTTTTTCATTTTCGACATTTTTTGAAGGGAGGGCCCTGTAACCCCAACAGTCTCCTTCCCCATTTTTGAGTATGCTCTAGTGTCAATGTGGACTAATAAGGACTAACGAGAATTGCTAATCCTCTGTATAACAGAAAATTAAATTACAAATTTATCTCAAACAAACAAAACAAAAAAAATCAGCACCTTTTTCATTTTATTTTCAGCTACTTCGTAAGGAGAGCTGTAACCCATTACCCCCTTTCAACGTCTTTGGGCAACTGTGCACTGATAAGACTGAAGAGAAGTGAGTGGCTGTTCCGTTGAATGATAGAAGGGAAAAAATTATAAATTTCTCTCATCTCAAACAGAAAGAAAACAAATCAGCGCATTTTTCATTTCAATTTCCACTGTTTCGAAAGAGGGCCTGTAACCCCATCAGGCCCCTTCCCCTCGTTGGGTTTACTGTGGTGTAACTGTGCTCTGATATGGGACTAATCAGAATGGCTAGTTTGTTGTATTGCAGAAAACACAGTTACAAACCTATCTCAATCAAAAAGAAAAAAAAACAGCGTTTTTTTTTAAATATCATTTTCGACTATTTTGGGAGGAGGCTGTTGCTCACTTCTTTGGGTATAATGTAATGTCATTTTGCACGAATGTGGAACTAAAGAGAAGAGAGCGGCTAGTTTGTTGAATGATAAGGAGAAAATGCAAATTTATCACAAATAGAAAGAAAAAAAGCACTATTTTTTCATTTCATTTCGACTATTTAAGGAGGAAGGGGCTGTAATTCCATCAGTCCTCCCCCTCCCCCTCTTTCGGTATGCTCTGATGTCAATGAGGACTAACATGGAGCTAACGAGAATGGCTATTCCGCTGTATGACAGAAGAAAAATTTCAGATTTATCTAAAAAGATAAGAATTTCAGAAAACAAAATTACAAATCTATCTCAAACAAAAAGACAAAAAAATCAGCATTTCTTTCATTTCATTTTCGGCTATTTTGGGAGGTGTCTGTAACCCCATTAGCCCCTTTCACCTCTTTGGGTATAATGCAGTGTCACTGTGCATTAATATGGAACTAAAGAGAAGAGAGCGGCTAGTCTGCTGATTGATAGGGAAAAAATACAAATTTATCTAAAAAAAAAAAAAAAAAAAAAAAAAAAAACACTTTTTTCATTTCCGACTATTTTGTGAGGGAGCAGCAACTCTATTATCCCCACTTCCACCTTTTTGGGTATAATGTGGTGTCACTGTGCACTAATTTGGAACTAAAGGGAAGGGAGTGACTAGTCTGTTAAATGAAAGGGGAAAAATACAAATTTATCTCAAACAGAAAGAAACAAAAATCAGCAATTTTTTCATTTCATTTTCGACTATTTCGAGAGGAGAAGGCTGTAATTCCATCGTCCGTCTCCCCAGCTTTGGGTATGCTGTGATGTCAATGTGCAGTAATATGGGGTTAACGAGAGAATGGCTATTTCGCTGTATGACAGAAGAAAAAATTTCAGATTTATCTAAAAAAGTAAGGAAGAAACACTTTTTTTTATTTAATTTTCGACTATTTCGGGAGGAGAGAGCCTGTAACCCCATCAGCCCCCTTTCTCTTTGGTGACAATGTGCACTAATATGGGTCTAATGAGAATGACTAGTCCGCTGCATGACAGAAAAAGTTAATTTGTTTTCCAAAAAGGAAGCAGCAAAAAACAGCCCTTTTTTTAATATCACTTTCGAAAATTTCAAGGGTCGGGGGGGTGGCTGTAGTTCCTTCAGCCCTTTCCCGTGGGTACGCTTTGGGATATCACAATTTTAAGAAACTATCTAGTAGAAAAACTAATAGGAAACTAATAGAAAAATTGATGGATTGGTTTCTGAGATAAAAGTTTGCAAACTTCATTTTTGTTTATCTATGAATGTCACAAAATGTCTAAAAGAACACCCCGCTCCCCCCGCATTGATCATCATGAATTGTTTTAACTTGCTTTGTTAAGAGGAAAACACCAATAATTTAACTTGAAAACAATGTAGTACTATGTTTATAGAATAAAATGTTAACCATTAGATTTTTGATGATGTAGCTCATTCTTTTATTTTCGGGGGGGGGGGGGAGCATGAGCTAAGGAGAGGAAACGCTCTTCCTTAATATTTAAAAGTCTTTTTTGTGAAAGAGAATATTTGTAATTTTTGGCCAATTTTACTCATTATGGCACCCTAATTCCTGCCATGGTGAACTCGATCAAATGAGGTGGCTCTGCATGACCGTGCATTAGTCAAGCTCATAACGATAACTTTTAAGAACACTTTCCCAAAGCCATGTATATTATCAGCAGCATTTATAAACACTATACAATTGAAATGAGTGCAGCTAATATTAAAAACACATACAATACATAAAAATGCACTTTTAGTTATGTAAGTATCGCTCATAAACAGTAATGAAACCTAATTTCTGTCTAATGCTCTAAATGAGTTACTGTTGACATCTTTTAGTGTATCCTTGTAAAATATTTATAAATACCACAGCTACACACTCTACATTTTACAGAAAACATGTTGTAATATACCTCAGTAACTGGATGTGATTAAAGCAATTCCCAACTGGACAGTTGCCCTATGGTCTCTGACTTTTTGGCTCTGAAATTTAGTATGGAACGTTAATAAAGCTGATATTTTAAATCTATTTTATTCTAATGTTAATCTAACTAATCAGGGAAACGCCTTATCAGAATGAACCTATTTACAAAATTTGCAGCAAATCGGATAAATCTGCATGAAAAATACATTTATCTAAATTAAGGGGGGGGGGGATTATACCCCGTCCCCCCTTAATACTTAACCAATGAATGCCAAAAACTAATCTGGGGAGCGCCTTATCAGAATGAACCTATTTACAAAATTTGAAGCAAATCGGATATTTCTATCAAGAGTTATCGCTTTACGTACATACATACATACAGAACCTGCCGGCACATTAGCTCTCCTGTAGTAGCCCTCCTCCATAGATAGCCTGTGAGCTAAAAATGAAAAGAAATTCATCAACAACCTTCCACAGTCTCAGCATTCCCACCTCAATATATATATATGTCGTAGGCTAATTGAGAAATCCGGCTCTTTGCAAACAGCCTAGGCTCTTTGAAAAGAGCCGGGCTAATTGGAGAATCCATCTCCCTTTTTCCAATTAGCCTGATATTTTTCAGGCTTATTGCAAAGAGCCTAGAAAGCGTTAGGCTAATTGAAAAATGACCACTTATTATCCGATCAGGGTGATATTTTTAGATCACAGGCTATCAAAGCCTGAGAGCTTATGTGCCCGCCGATTCTGTATGTAGGTGTGTACGTACGTATGTACGTAACACGATAACTCTTGATAGAAATATCCGATTTGCTTCAAAAAAAAATTTCTAGGTTCATTCTGATAAGGTGCTTCCCTGATTAGTTTTTGGGGTTCATTGGTTAAGGATAAAGGGGGAAAAGGGGGGCTAGTCCCCCCTTCGTTAATTTATATACATGGGTTTTTCATGCAGAAATAATCGATTTGCTCCAAATTTGGTATACCCGTTTATAGTGTTAAGGAGCTTCCCTGATTAGATTTGGAAGCTCATTATTTAAGTATAAAGGGGGAAAGGGGGGCTACCCCCCTTAATTTAGATAAATCGGTTTTTTCATGATGAATTATTCGATTTGCTCCAAATTTGGTATACCGGTTTATTAAGTTAAGGAGCTGCCTTGATTAGATTTGGAGGTTCATTAGTTACATATAAAGGGAGGAAAGAGGGGGCTATCCCCCCCCCCCCCTCCGTAATTTAGATAAATGGGTTTTTCATGCAGAAATATGCGATTTGCAATAAATTTGGTATACCGGTTAATTATGTTAAACAGCTTCCCTGATTACATCTGGAAGATCATTATCATGTATAAAGGGGGGGAAAGGGGGCAATTGCCTCTCCCTTTAATTTAGATAAATGCGTTTTTCATGTAGAATTATTCGATTAGCTCAAATTTGGTATACTGGTTTATTATGTTAAGGAGATGGCTTGATTAGATTTGGAGGTTTATTAGTTAAATATAAAGGGAGGAAAGGGGGGGGGGCTAGACCCACTTAATTTAGGTAAATGGGTTTTTAATGCAAAATTATTCGATTTGCTCCAAATTTGGTATACCAGTTTATTATGGTAAGGAGCTTCCCTGATTAGATTTGGAAATTCATTAGTTAAGTATAAAGGGAGGAACGGGGGGGCAGACCCCCCCCCTTAATTTAGATAAATGGGTTTTTCATGCAGATTAGGGTTATTCGATTTGCTCCAAATTTTGTATACCTATTTATTATGTTAAGGAGTTTCCCTGATTAGATTTGGTGGTTCATTAGTTAAGTATAAAGGGAGGAAAGGGGGGCTAGACTCCCCCTTAATTTAGATAAATGGGTTTTTCATGCAGAGTTATTCGATTTTCTCCAAATTTCGTATACCGGTTTATTATGTTAAGGAGCTGCCTTGATTAGATTTGGAGATTTATTGGTTAAGTATAAAGGAGGGACAGGGGCTAATGTCCCCTTAATTTAGATAAATGGGTTTTTCATACAGAATTATTCGATTTGCTTCAAATTTGATATACCAGTTTATTACGATATGGCTTCCTTCATTTGATTTGGAGTTCATTGGTTAAGTATAAAAAGGGGGCAATTGCCCCTCCCCTTAATTTAGATAAATGGGTTTTCATGCAGAATTATCTTATTTAGTTTAATTTTTTTTCAACCGGATCCGAACTTGAAGGTTCCATTTTAAGTCAATTCGAAAACCGACCACAACCAGGTTTCGGATTGACTTCAATTAGAACTTTCAGGTTCGGATCGGGTTGCCGGTGGACGAAGATTATTTCGTCTGGCTTGCATCGGGTTATATTTCTTTGGAATATTTTTCTCGGTTAAGATTTTGTTCGGGACGGGTTTCAGGTTGACTTCGAATGGAATTTTTAGTTTCTGGTAGCGTTGCGTGTCCACGGAAACTAATTTGTCTTGTTCGGATCCGGTTATGGATCTTTGGAATATTTTTGTCGGTTATCAGATTTGGTTCGGGATTTCGGGTTTTTTCAAATGGAACTCTCAGGTTCGGGTCGGCTTGCGCGTAGACTGAAATTATTTTGTCTTGCTCGAATCGGGGTACGGTCTGTTGTAATTTATTTTTCGGGTTTGGGTAGGGTTATGCGTTAATAAGCCTAATAAAAAGAAAATTCCCCAGTTAAACTGATGGCATTGAGCTCACAGGCTATTCACACTAATTGTATATTATACTCTTATTTAAAAGAATAATGCCCCTCGAAAAATAAATGAAGGTATTAGTCCCGTAGCCCCCCTTTCTACTTAACCAAAGAACCTCCAAATCTAATCAGGGAAGATAATTAACATAATAAACTGGTATACCAAATTTGAAGCAAATCAGATAATTCTGCATGAAAAAACCATTTCACTAAATGAAGGGGGGAGGGGGTATTAGCTCCCCCATTTCACCCTTTATGCTGAACCAATGAACTTTCAAATATAATCAGAAAAGCTCCTTATTAGAATGAACCTAGAAAAAAAATTAAACTAAATTAGATAATTCTGCGTGAAAACACATTTATCTAAATTAAGGGGAGGGGCAATTGCCCCCTTTCCCCCCTTTTATACTTAACCAATGAACCTCAAAATCAAATGAAGGAAGCCATATCGTAATAAACTGGTATATCAAATTTGAAGCAAATCGAATAATTCTATATGAAAAACCCATTTATCTAAATTAAGGGGACACTAGCCCCTTTCCCTCCTTTATACTTAACCAATAAATCTCCAAATCTAATCAAGGCAGCTCCTTAACATAATAAACCGGTATACGAAATTTGGAGCAAATCGAATAACTCTGCATGAAGAACCCATTTATCTAAATTAAGGGGGGGGGGGGTCTAGCCCCCTTTCCTCCCTTTATACTTAACTACTGAACCTCCAAATCTAATCAGGGAAGCTCCTTAACATAATAAACCGGTATACGAAATTTGGAGCAAATCGAATAACTCTGCATGAAAAAGCCATTTATCTAAATTAAGGGGGGGTCTAGCCCCCCTTTCCTCCCTTTATACTTAACTAATGAACCTCCAAATCTAATGAGGGTAGCTCCTTAACATAATAAACCGGTATACCAAATTTGGAGCAAATCGAATAATTTTGCACTAAAAACCCATTTACCTAAATTAAGGGGGGGGTCTAGCCCCCCTTTCCTCCCTTTATACTTAACTAATGAACCTCCAAATCTAATCAAGCCATCTCCTTAACATAATAAACCAGCATACCAAATTTGAGCTAATCGAATAATTCTACATGAAAAACGCATTTATCTAAATTAAGGGGAGAGGCAATTGACCCCTTTCCCCCCTTTATACATAATAATGATCTTTCGAATGTAATCAGGGAAGCTGCTTAACATAATTAACCGGTATACCAAATTTATAGCAAATCGCATATTTCTGCATGAAAAACCCATTTATCTAAATTACGGGGGGGATAGCCCCCCCTTTCCTCCCTTTATATGTAACTAATGAACCTCCAAATCTAATCAAGGCAGCTCCTTAACTTAATAAACCGGTATACCAAATTTGGAACAAATCGAATAATTCATCATGAAAAACCGATTTATCTAAATTAAGGGGGTAGCCCCCTTTCCCCCCTTTATATTTAAATAATGATCTTCCAAATCTAATCAGGGAAGCTGCTTAACACAATAAACCGGTATACCAAATTTGGAGCAAATCGAATATTTCTGCATGAAAAACCCATTTATATAAATTAAGGGGGGGACTAGTCCCCCTTTTCCCACTTTTTCCTTAATCAATGAACCCCCAAAAATAATCAGGGAAGCACCTTATCAGAATGAACCTAGAAAAAAAATTTTAAGCAAATCGGATATTTCTATCAAGGGTTATCGTGTTACGTACATACATACGTACGTCCGTACACACGTAGGGGAGATGGGGGCACATGTGAACAGTTCGCATAAATACAGCTTTTTCTCATAACTGGATTATTTTCGATAAACAAAAACTACTTAATATAGTAAACAGAACTTTCTTTTCCACATGGTATTTTTTTCAAAATCACCTGTATAGTTCTTACATTTTTTAATAGTTTTTTAAAATCAAAAAATTGTTCACATGTGCCCCATCAGCGGGGTAGTTGTGAACACACGTGAGGCACATGTGAACACAAGGAAAAAATATCCTTTAATGTGCTTTTTATTCCTTTATTCATTTGTCATAGTAATCATTAGTTATATTACCTTTTAAATTCACCATAAAGAAAAATGTATATGTATATTTCTCTAGTTTCTGCGTGATATGTTTAAGCAAAAGATTATAAAATGAAAATAAGTAGATTTGGTGGGGAGAGTCTTAGATGATTCATTAAGTATTGTTGCAATAAAATAAAAAAATAAAGAAGCAATTTAAAAAAAGAAATTAAAACTTTTAAATTTTGTTTAAGGGTTTTTTGCTTGAGGGAAATTTTAGGGAGGGGGCATTTACATACTATTTATCGGAAATCTGCTGAAATACGAAAGATTCTCACTCCTGTATTTGCCTTATTTTCTTGTAAATTATAGATAAAGAAGGGTTTTTTAATGATTAAAAAAAATCTCGACTATAACCCCCCCCCAACTTCTTTTGCTTTTGAAAGAGGGGGGGGGGGGGGTACAATCGGGATTTTGCGGTAGTTATCAGTTTAAAAATTGTACTTTCTTAAAATATTACTGGTATCTATCTCCATTCAAAGCATCATATACATAAATGTTTTAGAGATGTAAGTAAGCCATCATTGCAAGGTTAGAACAAATGTAAAAGAAAAATTTGCAAAGTTGTTCAAAGTAATACTTTTGTATTAACAATGCATAAAAAATATTGTTGTAAACCGTTTAGTAAAATAATATGTAACACTTATTGCATTTTAGAAAATATTAAATTTATTTAAAGTACAATTGAACGTAGACGAGGCTGTTGTTCTTTATGTATTTGCTGAAAGATGTGTTTGTGGAAGTTTCAATACAAAATCAACTTTGTGAGAGGAAAATATCTTCAATTTCAGGAAAATTGTAGATAATGGAACTGACATTATCTCTCATTAAGTTAACTGAAAGAAACAGAATTACAGAATGATTATTGGGGTACTTATGAAGTGTTCATATCTGCCCCAACTAGCCTGTTCACAAGTGCCCCACATTGCTGCTTCTGTTAAATTGATGAATAATTAACATTTCTCAATTTTAGAAGAAAAAGAATTTTATCAAACATGTTTATTAGTATTCATAGTATATGGTAAAACACTCAAATTCAAATAAATGTATAAATAAATAAAATTATTCGCTTATGAACTTGGAGCAATGATTTTACTTTTGAGATCTAAAAACAGTGTTTTGGCTACAGAGGACAAACAAAATGTCATAGAGCTTCAAAAAATTTTTACCATATGGCTACAGGTGCTATCATCTTTAGTAATTTTTTTCAAATAAAAAAGCTTATAGTAACTATCGAAAAACTGCGATGTTCACATGTGCCCCGTGTTCACGTGTGCCCCCATCTCCCCTACATACAGAATCGGTGGGCACATAAGTTCTCAGGCTTTGATAGCCTGTGAGCTAAAATATCACCCTGATCGGATAATAAGTGGTCATTTTTCAATTAGCCTAACGCTTTCTACGCTCTTTGCAATTAGCCTGAAAAATATCAGGCTAATTGGAAAAAGGGAGAATTATGTATATTTCGCATTTTGCATCATCTGGTGTTTTTCACCCCTGTTCTTTCATTTTGATACAAAGACTTACGAAAGGGCTCCATTATGAAACATTGGAGAAAATTTACTTTAGATATGTGTGCTTTAAATTGCGTCGATTTTTTACATGTCATGTGCATACTAAAACATGACGTTCTAAACATTTAAGGCGGTTCTTAAATAATAATAATAATAATAACAATAATAATAATAATAATAATAATAATAATAATAATAATAATTCCAGTAATAGCCCGAAACTTTGAAACATTTTCAGACTATCTTTTAAATATAAAAGCTTGCTACTTGCAGACATAGTTCTGGCAGTAATTTGTAATAGATCATTTTTTTTTCGATAAATGAATCACTTCTTTAGTTATAAACGATTGTAGTATTCGGACGATGCTTTTTCCTTTTCCTTATTGTCGTCTACGAAAATCGGCCAAAGAGAGATCGAATTAAATCCTACATTTAATGCAGCGCAATGTACATAAGAACGCATTTTACCTAAAAAAGATTATTCTTCATCTATATATTACTAGCAAGCTTTGCCCGTTACACCGATCGGTTTCGCCAAACTAACTTTGAAACAACTGAAAAATTTGAATGAATTTCACCATGTGTTTTAAAGTAATATGGAACGTTATCTGTCTTTCTGTATTGCTGGAAACTATACGAATGGCATTGTGATCTAATGGCATTGATATCTAATGTGTTAGGTGAAATTTGTTCTGTTAAGGATCGACTCCTTTTGTTGATCATTTATTGTAAATCTGATATAGAATGATATGCAAAATGCTAAAATCTCCCCTAAAATTACCTAATTAACAGTGCAAGTCCCATCAAAACCCATTTAGCAGAATTCACGTTATCAACAGCCGGAAAAATTTTTCCAATTGCATTTTATATATATATAGTAAATATTATAAATCCCAAATATTTCACCAGATGCACCTATTTTCTGTCAAGTAAGCTGAGGTTACTCGAAGATGCAATATTTTACCAATTCCTACGCACAGCTCTTTTAGTTACTCAATAATGCAATCTTCTGCCGTGTGTTACGCAGCAATATAAGTTACACGGTGACACGGTATTTTACCAATTACTATACACAACTATCTCAGTTACTCGATAATGCGATATTTTGTCGATTTATACACACAGTGATATAGTATGTTACTCAATGGTACGTTTTTTTTCTATTCCTACACACACTATCTAAGTTACTCGATTTCGCAATCTTGTACCGTCCTCATCTACCTGACGCCGTTCTACCGTCACAGCAATTTAAGTTACTCAGCGATACGGTATTTTGTAAATTACACACAAATACACACAACTATCTCAGTTACTCGAGAACGCGACCTTCTGCCCATCTATAACACAAAGCCATTTAAGTTACTCCATGATATGGTATATTACCAATTCTTACACTCAACTATTCATTTACTCGATAATGCGATCTTCTGCCCTTCTTTACACAGATTAAGCAAAGTTACTCGATGATACTGTCGTTTATCTAGTCATAATAACGCTGATAATATCATAAAAAGGGAAAAGATTAAGTGAGAGGAGATGGGACTCGCAAGAATTCGGCCGTTTTCGTTTTGTGAAATTTTTGAATGGTCTGCAGACCTACGTCGATTAATGTTTTAAATCGAAATTAAAGGATAAAGCAAATATGAACTAGATATATAATCAATATAATATTTTAAATATTTTAATTGTAGTTGGTCGTAGTTTAAGCGGGCTTTGCCTCTTGAAGACTGAAAAAAAGCTGTTTTTAGCTTTTTTTTTTTTTTTTTTTTAAGAATAGTAATGAAAATTTGTGTTCCGAAATTTTTGCATGTAATTTATTATCATTTGAAGGATATTGCATTTTCTTTAAATCAAAAATTGATGACGTAAATTGAGTTGCGTATGTGATGCGCGTCGGGCCGGGCTCTTTCCGGTCTCCCGCGTCTTCTCCACCCGCGGGTGGAGTCCAGTTGTGGAGGACGGGCGGGACTCCGGACCCTCCAACCCCTATCGAGACGGGATCTATCCCGTCTAGGTGGAGCTTTCCGTGCCCGCCTGGGGTCGCTAACGGCACTTGTCTGGTCTCATTTGACTCCCAGCGTCAAGCCGCGAGGGGTTCCGCAGGTGAGCGGGGAGATTGGGGGGAAAAGCCCGGAGCAGGGACGCTTTACGTCCGGAGGGGGGTTTTCCTGCCCCTCCAGGCTCATCCGCTAGTGGCGCCTTCATACTCCATCGGTTGGCTCGCATAAATGTCTTTGCCGGATAATGGTATTTGATCTTGTGAGCCCTCCGTAAAGTAACTCCGGCTCGGGAAACCTCGTGTAGGTTCGTGGGCCCGGCTCCTTTATAGGTGTCCGGTTCCTGCGGGCTGTCGAGGCGTACCGGGTCGGGAACCGAGAGAAGGGACCATTTGGCTCTTGTAGCTGCGTGGTGAGGATTGTCGTATTCGACCAATTCATTTATCTTGGGAATAACCGGCGTGACGTGCGCTGGGCAATGCGCCGGTCTGGCTGGAGCATCTCTGAGGGCTGCCTTGTTGGGGCTTGTCTGGTGGAGACCTTCGGGACGCGCCGCGGGGCTTGTCTCACGGGTAGTTTCGAGCAGGAGCAAATGGGCTTGAAAGAGCCTGCACTTAAATCAATTGACAAAAAGAGACTATTGATACACTTTCATTGCCAAGCTGAAAATTGTGCCGTTTCGCTGTGGCCGCCATACTATTCCGCTTGGAAACTTGATAGCGTCGTCCACGCGATAACGCGTGATCAACCGTTTGGTAAGAACTCGCATTACACGATTTACTGTGATTGGCAAATGAAAGTGTTAAAGGTCTAAATGTATTATGCAATGCATATTTTAAATATAGAATCCGAGGAAAAGTATGGTTATTTATAGGAAATATTTTAATTTTAATTGATTGTAAACTTTTATGAAAGACATATTAACCGACTTTTTTTTTCCCAATCCTAATTCATGAATCTGGGTTATGATAAGAGAAAAACGAATTTGAGGTGGAATAGACAAACAACTAGAATGGAAGATTATTTTAGAATTCTTGTGCACTTGGGTAGCCGCCTTGAACTTCAGGCAAAAATTACGGTTGTTGGATGAATCCAGTATATTTTCTACTCATTTTTGAATACTTAATAATCACATGAAAAAAAAAATAATTCTAGAAAAATACCTGACACTTATGACCGATGTTGGAAGAATTTGAAGTTAAATCCAGTTTTGTAAAATATTTTACATATATATCTGCCATATACATAATAGATATGCAAGAAACTTAATATAGATACAGTATACTCTCGATATCTCGAAAACCTCGATATGTCGAAAAATTATTTTTCCCCTTGGTATTACATATTTATCTAATGTTAATTTTAATTCTTATTTCGAAGAGTTTTCACTCAAAACCTTGTTATATCGAATATTTTTAGAAGTAAAAAATCAATCAGTTTCTTCTCTGCCGTTTGATAATGAGGAATAACTGGGTCTTTCAGGACCATTACCTAGCATTACTGCGGCCCAAGCTAAAGATGCTGTCCACGTACTATGACGCTTCATAGAATGCTCTGAAAACGTGGAAAACGATAACTTTCAAAAGACATGTCGCAAGGCCACGACACTCGGCTTTTTTTAAGCCATTCTATCAATCTAAGTTCATTTACGTATTTACTAATTCTTTTCAATTTAATGTAATTATTTTCTACTATTTTAAAAATTAAAATTGCCATTGTAGTATTTAGACTTATTACGACTATAATTACATATTTATACTTATTCTCATCTATCATGACTCTAATTTTTATAACATTATTCCCTATCTTGTGTTTTACGAGAATTTTTACATTTGGTTATGACCTCGTTATCGAAAATTTTTAAGTGTCCCTTCGACTTCGAGATATCGAGAGTATACTGTAATTAATATGCTTTTAGATTGCCCACTAACAACTCCAAAAGGCAATTTATATGAAAAATATCAAAACGTATTCAAATAAATTTTGAAATTTATTAAAAGCGATACGTTTTTATTATGGGCATACCTGAATTTGATTTCGCTACTTATAGTAGCCTTTTTTGATTCTGAGCATTTCAGTTGTTTTAACGATTATATAGACTACTTACCTGTTAAATTTGTGTGTTTTTTTTCATATTATTTATACTAGTTTCATTACGGAATACCAGCCGGAAATAAATGCAAGGCTATTTATATTGTTTCATGTGTAAATGGGCAAATCTTTTGCAACCAGAGTGAACAGCGCAATTTTTTAATGTAATTTTTCTAATATAACAGAGTATACTTATATGTACAAACCATAATTTAAAAAAAAAATCCCTGCCAGCGCGGCCTACAAGCGGAGGTAGATTTCGAAGTTAAGTATATTAATTGCACCACCAACAACTAAATCATGAGTAGATATAAATCCACTAGTTTTATCTGACCGCTTTTGACAAATTTTCATCTCATTTTTATATAATAGCTGGTTTTATCAGAATCATGTTAAGGCGGTATTAAAAAAAATACTTTCCCATGCTCAAAAACTCGAAATTTTCTGGCACATTTTCAGATTAATTTTTAATAGAAAAAATACGAAAATTGCTGACGTGATTTTTGAAAAGATTTATAATCGACATGTGTTTTTATTTTTCTTTCAATTAAATGAAACTTGATTAATAAACAATTATTTTCTCAGTAGGGCAATATTTTCGCTTCTAACACAATCGCTTCGGGAAATTCTGTTCAAAATGCCCACTTTGACATAATTTTTTGAAATATATTCTGCCTCTATCAAAAAATCGATCATTACGGTACATTATATAGTTTCTGAAGAAGAGAATCTATCAATTGGACGCGTTTGAGAGCAAAAATTAATTTAAAAATGAGTAAGAAAATAAGCAGTTTGGATTTGAATACATTCTTAATACGATGATTTTTTTCTTCAACCACTATGTATTTTTAATTTGTTTTTGCTGTAAGAAGTGGTCCTATCAAAAGGCAATGTTAAGAAGATATATGATAAATTCATTTTATATCTTGTGAATTGACGGAGTTATGGAAATTTTTCTTCTTCAACCCCACCCCCCCAACCCCCACCCCCCCCCCTTTTTTTTTTTTTTTTATTTTAATTTTGGTACGAATTGATCTTATAAAAAACTTGTAAATATAAAAGTTGTAGATAATATTAAGGAGATGTATAATAAAATTAATTGGATTTGATATCTTGAGAATTGACGAACTTATGATTTTTTTTCTCCCAAAAACCCTATTTTTGCGCCCCTTGAGCCCATTTTTAACTTTATCAAAAATCTGTGATACATATATTTTTCGTCCTATTTTTACAAGTAATAAAAACTTTAAACTGATTTGATATGTACAAAAATTAAGAAGTTATTCGAATTGGAATTTAGAAGTTTTTCGGTTTTCACAAAACCCCTCCCTATTTCCATCCCCTTGGCCCGATTTTGCCCATTAACAAACTTGACCGAGATTTTATACCCCTTGATTTTATGTATCAGTTTGAAAGAGATTGGTGAAGAATTGTGGAAGTTATCGTGTCCAGGAAAAGTGATATATATATATATAGATAGATAGATAGATAGATAGATATTTAGATAGATAGATATATATATATAAAGTTTTTTACTGAGGGTGGTTTTGGGTTCTAGGGGTCATGATCGGTGTAGATCTGCAAAACATTTTCAGAAATTCCAACATAGGAACGACGCCAATAGGTAGTATTTCATACGAAATCTACCTAAAAAGAAAAACTAAACAATTTCAAAAACAAAAAAGCTTTCGAAAATTTCAAAATACTATATATATAATCTATAAATTGATTGATAAATTTTGCCAAAAATTACTACATATTTCTACCCACATTGAAGCTTAAAAAATATTTAAGAAAGAAAATATTTTTTTCTTAATTAAACAAATTTAAAGAATATTGATATGGAAGAAACATTTATTATTTTTATTTAGCGATAAATTAATTACATTTTGAGTTAAACTACTTTTGTTTCATAACGACATTTATAGGGTTGTCCTATCTAAAAATTTAGTTCAAACTGGCAATTTTAACAGCATTTTATTAATGATCCCCTTCCTTTACCGTAAAATGGAAGGAAAAAAATATTTATTGAGCTTCGAAATAAGAACACGTGCCAATTTCATGTGTTTACGTAAAAAATTGAATTGATGAATGCGTCTTAAAACTGCCAGATTTATTTGAGAATATTAATATTATCAAATGGAGAAACTCAAAAGGTGTTTGAAGTGGAATATTGCATTCATTTTGGGTTAATATAGATAAAATAATTAATAATTTACTAAACATGTGCAAAAATTTACACGAAATAATTTCCTCATATATAAATAAGTTTAAAAAACTTCACCTATTCAAATATGATATTAAAAACATAAATAAAAAGATATTAATATGATTCTTAAATAGGGGGTAATGTAAATTCTCATAAAAATCCATCGAGAAATGCATGAATAAATGTCGTTCCAGAATTTTTGTATTGAGTTAAAAAATGTTTCTTATCGGTCCGGAATTTCCATATGCATTAAATTTAACGTATGAAAAATAACAACAATAAAAAAAATAATGAAATGTTCTATAATCATCCCCACCCCGCGCCAGTATTATATTAAACATTTCAAAAATTTTAAGTCAATATTCTTTACTAAAAGCTGAATGACCTATTTCGGTAAACTCTGACAATTAACTCATAATAGAGCCTTTGTGATTCGTGCTCACATAAATAAATACTTTTTTATTTTAGAAAATTAACTAAAAATAGATATAAAATGTATCTTTATCATGGTGTTTCGTTTTATCTATAATGCACTTTATAATTGAAATTGATGCATCTTTTAAAAATTTTCTGTGATTACAAGTTTAAAAAAAAAAGAAAAGGAAAGAAACAAGAATTGAAACAAGGCAAACGAAATTTAAATTAAAAAAAAAGCCCCACCAGTGGCCGGGAGGTTCAGCTCTCGTAGATGGTAGACGGGAGGTGCTGGGTTCGAACACAATCGCGCCCGTCGGTTCAATAGTTCGGAGTTTTCCGTGTTTGTGTTCGAACCTTGGATTTCCTTGTGTAAATACGTGTTGGGTTCCCTTAGAAAGACACCCAAGGAAGGCACCTCCCCTTTCTGGCATATATCCCTCGTGTTGATAATTGCTCGTCTTAAAAAACACACAATTCATGATAAAAAAATATGACGATATTATATGAATTTATCATATTTGATGTATATTCATATCTTAAAATGGTGAATATGTGAATGAATATGAATGAATATATATCAAAATCTTGTATTACTTCGATAAAAATTATTTTTAAAATACGAATTCCCATTTTGATTTGCTTTTTTAGTTGGGTTCGAAAAATCCTTACAAGAAGAGATTTTGTTTTAACCAAAAAATTTCAAAACTTTAAGCTGTTTTGCTAATTATTCACTTGCATATATATATTTTTCCCCCTACCACACTGCAAGTCAAGACATAGGTTTGAGAAATTCCGTCCTTTTGTCAATGACTGTTGGAATGACCAGACTATATTTCCGCTATCTATTCGGTTTCCATCATACACAAAAGAAGAAGGGAGTGAAAACGGGTTTCAGATCATTAAAGTACTGCGTGTACATTCTTTCTGGTATCAGAATATTTCTTCGAACCCCATCTGGCTGTAAAGACTGAACAAAAATGTACACTGAGATTCCGTTCAGATGGAAGAAAATTCTATTCGTTCATTAGAAAATTTTGGCTTCGTGCTACTTTCTTTTTCTTTTCTTTTCTTTTGTAATTTTCTTCATATTACTAGAATGAACAAGAAATTTTGATATCTTACTTTGGCAAAAAACAGTGTCGCGTATTTTAAAAATAGTCACTCTTACTTACAGATCTTATATTTTACGGACATTTACGTAATCCTTCTATATGTAAAAAAAGTTTTGATTTGGAACTGGACCAATGAAAATCTGCGTAGATAGTCCCGGCAGATCGGCATCCAATTTGAATGCTTAAGCATGGCCTTTCTTCGTTAACATTTTAAAAAAAAACTGTTGCATACAAAAACATGAAAATCGGTAGTATTGTAGAGAAATGTTTGATAAACACGCTGATACAGAATATCAAATCGAAGAATTATTTAAAGAGGTATTTAATGCCAAAGTTGGACAAAATCGTTCCATTAAAAAAGTTTTATAGGAGCAAAAATGTACATAGGAATTTAATCATTTTTAGATCATTTTATGCGTCAGAATTTCCCGATGTGCAGACTGCACTTAGTTTTTTAATTTGACTGATTTTTTGAGGTTTTATTTTTATTTTAAATTCAAATTTTCAGCATTTCGAAATATATTTTTTACGTATTTTAGAAAATTGTATTAATTTAAACTGTTGCCAACTGCATAAACAGCGCAAACAATAATGTTTGCTTCAAATTAAAAATTTATTTTACACGTGACTATTATAAACAGAAAATATAAAAAGCAGGAACTCATTGAAAATTACGTCATAAAAACTATACTTACACATGAATTTTAAAAGAGAAAGAATATTGTAACATAAGAAATTCATTAACATGAGTTAGAAGTCTTAAATAGGAGAATTTGCGTCACATTTGCGTCACATTACACTTATTATGTAAAATGAAGAAAAAATAATATTGCAAAAGAGTTTAAATTAAAAAATTGCGCGAGACATTTATCTCAATTTTAAGATGATCATAATATTTTATTTCTAACAAAATTATTTTTACGTGAATATTAAAAAGAGAAAGAAAAGTTTGGTGAAAATTACGTCAGATTATAATTGTCAGATTCAAATTATAATTCAATCTTCCGAAATCTTTTTAAAGCCGATCAAATTAGCTTGCTGTTAGAGTTTGCGGTGTCTGAACGGGGGTTGACGAGCATAGCTCGTAGGGGGCAGAGCCCCCTAGTAAATAAAAATAAAATGAGTTCTTAAAAAGACAAAAACCAAACAAACTAGAAACTGCTTTGTCAGAATTTAGTGATGTACCCGGTGAAAAAATATATAAATATAGGTAGTACAAAGCATATTTCAGCTTTAAGACTTAAAATACCCGCTTTTACTTTATATAAAATGATGTTATTAGCACCCGCTGTTGATTTTCACATTTACGACCCAATCTTAAATAACATGTATAGAAAAGAATCGATATGACGGCACCAGTGTTGAATTCAGGGGGTGGCCCGGGGGGGACAATCTCCCCGGAGCATCGAGATGACCCCCCCCCTGAATATTTGAGATTTTGTGTATTCAATGGTCAAAAAGTACAATTTCCCCCCCCCGGAACTGTATAATGCCCCCCCCCGGAGCTACAGAAATCCCTCCCAGAGAAAAGTGTCTGTATTCAACAAAGGACGGCACTATAGCGGAATAACGCACAAACTCAGCAAAAAGCCATGTCGTCATTCAAGAAACTCGAGAAAAAAATCAGTTATCGATTCACAAGCCTTTCATTTGTTTGTAACTTTAATATGGATACTGAAAATTAATACAGTTTATAATAGCTCCATGTTTTATCAGTAATCATTCATTTATATTTTTTTCAAAATTCGGAAAACATTATTATACATGGATTAATAAAATTCGAATTAAGCAAATGCGGAGAAAAAAAGAAATACATATATACTTCAAAATACATTTTTATAACAGACGATATTCTTGGCGTAGCACTTATTTTATTTTTTTTAATTAGTTTTTATGAGAAAATGGCAATTAAAAGATATAGTAATCTACAGTTTTCCCTTTACTTCCTACAGAAATAGAGTACTCCAGTTGCCATCATTACAGAAGTGGCTTTACAATTTACAAAAAAAAAAAAAAAAAAAAAAAAAAAAAAAAAAAAAAAATCTCAAAAAATCCCTGCCGGCCCGGCCTTCAGGCGGAGGTAGATTTCGAAGTTAAGTATACTGATTTCACCAAAAAAAACTAAATCATGATTAAATATAAATCCACTTTAACAGTTTTATCTGGCCGCTTTGACGAGTTTTTATTTCATTTTTATATAGTAGCTAGTTTTATCAGAATCATGTTAAGGCGGTATTTAAAAAAAAAAAAAAAAAAAAAAAAAAAAAAAAACTTTTCCATGCTCAACAACTCGAAATTTTCTGGCACATTTTCTAATTTATTTTTAATAGAAAAAATATGAAACTTGCTGACGTGATTTTTGAAAAGATTTATAAGCGGCATGTGTTTTTATTTTTCTTTCAATTAATTAAAACTTGATTAATAAACAATTATTTTTTCAGTAGGGCAATATTTTTCGTTTCTAACACAATCGCTTCGGGAAACTCTGTCCAAAATGCCCACTTCAACATCATTTTTTGAAATATATTCTACCTCTATCAAAAAATCGATTATTACCGTACATTATATAGTTTCCGAATAAGAGAATCAACCAATTGGATACGTTTGAGAGCAAAAATGAATTTAAAAATGAATCAGAAAATAAGCAGTTTGGATTTGAATACACCCTTAATAAGATGATTTTTTTCTTCAACATCTATGCATTTTTAATTTGTTTTTGCTGAAAGAATTGGTCCTATCGAAAACGTGTCTGTATAAATGTTGAAGACAATATTAAGAAGATATATGATAAATTCATGGGGATTTTATATCTTGAGAATTGACGAAGTTAGGAATTTTTTTCTCCCAAAAACCCTATTTTTTGCGACTCTTGAGCCCATTTTTAATTTTATCAAAAATTTGCGAGACATAAATTTTTGGCCCTATTTTTAGAAGTAATAAAAACTTTAAACTGATTTGAAATGTACAAAAATTAAGAAGTTACGAGGTTTTTTTCGGTTTTCACAAAACCGCTCCCTATTTCCATCCGCTTGGTCCGATTTTGCCCATTAACGAACTTGACCGAGATTTTATGCCCCTTGATTTTATGTATCAGTTTGGAAAAGATTTGTGCAGAATTGTGGAATTTATCGTGTCCAGAAGAAAGTGATATATATATATTTTTTTTAAATTTGTTTTGTTTTGTTTTTTGTTGGTGGTCAGTAATGTTTAATTAATGGTTATATATATATAACCATTAATTAAACAGTACCGACCATCATCAAAAACAGCAATATTGTAAAATGACAATAAAAATGGATACCACAAACCTATAATATAGAACTGTATGTATAAAATAAAGTGCCTTATACATAATTACAAGAATTAATATGGAAGGAAAAAAGAAGAATATGGATACCAAAAAAAAATTGAAAAACTTATATATTGAATTACGTTTTCAAGAGTACAGAATTCAATGATGTAAGCAAATCGGTTGTTTTCTGTGAGAAAAAACTAAAAGCTGAAATTTTTTTTCTCCTGCACCCAAACAACCAATATGATCAATAGAATAGTTTCAAGATGAAAACAGAACATTATCAAATGGCATAAAATTGAAAAAAATATACAACCCATTAAATATTTAATTTATAGCATAAAAAATAGAAATATTACACACCATACCGAATAATAACCCAGTTGATTTTCAAAATATCCACTCGCACATGGTATCCGAGCATGATAAGATTACGGTGAATAAAACAGTTAAGTTAACACAGAAATTAAAACTATGGATTCAGTTAATTTATTTTGAAATACCGTGATAAAAACTAATATAATATAAATAGAAAATAATTACACTATTTAAAATACTTAAAAAAACACTTTTAAATTGTTTAATTTCAATTTTACAATATTACCAATATTCAGCGTTTAATACCACCTGGTGTAAAAAATTAAAATTATTACTTTAACAGAAGCTTTAAAAGACAAAATTTTTTATTGCTGCCATCTATTATATTATTTTAGAAACAATTATTATTATTCAAATGTCACAAGAAGAAAATAATAAAAGCTAATGAAATTAAAATATATCATCTGCATTAACACGCTAATCCTAATGTATAAATAATAATCTACAATATATCATTATTAAAAAAATTAAATTAATTAAATGTTAATAAAATACTATCAATATATTCTATTACCAAACCCATTTAATCTACACTGAGAAAGTAAATAATTTTATAACATTGATAATATATAGAATATAGCTATATGCTATAACATAAAATAAATTATATATAATATAAATATAAAAACTTTAAGAATTACTATTAAATTTAAAATCTAATAAATTAATTAAATGAACAGGGAAAAAAAGCTGTTTATAGAAGATTGTCAGATTCTAAAATTCCCAATAGCCTAAAGATTACAAATATAGTGTGTGGATTACCTTCATATTAGCCAAAAAAGCTAAAAAATATGATTGTGACAATCAAACACATTAAACCGATAATTAATCATGGAATACAAAGTTGAAAATAAAACAATATTAAAAAGTATAGAGGAATAATAATAAAAACCAATTACCCAATTTTAATACATACAGTATAACAATAGTTATATCAAATAAACTTATATGCATATTAATCACTATAAAGATGGTATACTATTATTAATTAATATGACATTGTCCTGAGTAGACTAAAATTTTAAATCAAGTTAATTTTGAAATTGATAAAATAAGCTAAATTTAATATGAATTGAAATAAAAAAAAGAAATGTCACCATTTACATATAAAACATCCAATCAACATCCATATAATATGCGTAATAGAAATATAGTTATAATACAAAAGCCCCATCATTTTTTAAAATTAACCATTGCGTATTATCCAAACAACTCCACCCTCCTCCGTACTCTAACATTTACCCACCCAACCATCCTATAGTAATTTTTTATTATTATTTTACAATTTTTAATTTTTTATATAAATATCTTTTTTATTTTATAAATTTTTTTGTAATTTCGTTTACGCATGTGTTATTTATTTATTTATTTATTTATTTATTTTTTTTTTTTAAGATCCTGTAAATACTAATTGTATATTAATGACTATATGAATTTTTTGGAAAACCATGATTTAATGCTTCATAAATTAGTTTTTTAATATTATTGTTAATTAGATTAGAAGAACATAAACATTTTATTCTATATAAATGTTTAAGTATTATATTTCGATATACAGAATGATGAAGACAAGATTTAAAATTTGTAAATGTATTAACTTTGAATTTAAATTCTTTACGTTTATCATATAAATCTGTTATTGTTTTGTTGTCTTTTATTGTAATTTTAAGATCTAAGAAATTAATTGTATTGTTAGATAAGAGGTTTTCCGTTAATTCCAAATTAGTGGGATAATCAACTGGAAATTGAGAAATTTTAGATTGATCAGTGGCAATTAAAATTATGTCATCAATATAACGATATAAATGGAGATTATTATTAGTAAAAGTACGTTCATAGTGATATAAGTATAAGTCTGATAATAAACTGGATGTACAACCACCTTGTGGTATACCGACGTGCTGTAAATATAATGTGTTATCTTGCAATATATAATTATTATAGATAATGAAGTTTGTTAAATATTTATAATAAGCGATATCTATATTAGATGGTAATTCCAGTTTTTTATAATACTTTTTAAATAATGCATTTATAATATTATGTAAATCTAATAAGTCTATATTATTAAAGAGATCTTTGAAGTCATATGTCGTTATATTATATACACAATGAAGATTTTTTTAAATATTGACCAGTTGATAGCTATTTTTTATACAATGTGCACTGTCATTGTTTGTAGTAAGTATATATAATTGATTAACAATTTTTAATAGAAGTTTATTGACTTTATTATTATATGTATTGCAACCAATAGTTACAGTCCTAAATTTAATTGGAGTTTTATGAAATTTGGGAATAAGAACTAAATAAGGATAATTAAAGTTAGCTAATATAATATTTAATAGTTTATAATAACTTTGAATTTTACGATTATTTACAATTACATTCTCATTAGTTTTTTGAAAAGATTTATTAGAAGAAATACAGGTTGTAATAAGTTGGTGATAATAAGATTTACATATGATTGCATAATTATTAGGAGATTTGTCTACATATGTAATAACGTAGTTTTGTTGTAATTTAGTAATTTGTTGGAAAAAATGCTTTGTGTTAATAGAAACCAAATCAGAAATATTATTTTTTAAAGCCATAGTCAATTTTTCAATTACTAATATTTTCCATTGATTAAAATATTCAATAGGTTTATTGTAATAGATTGAAATTTTATATATAAAAATATCTATATCATATGTAAACTGTTTGTTAATAGATTTAACAGTAAATTTAGATGGAAGTCTATATTTAGTACCATAACCCATTAGTTTTTCAATTTAAAATCATTAACAATATTAAGATTTCCAGTGATTATATGTCCATGATCATTGTTTATATATTTTTTTAGATTAGGGTCATTGCATTTACGCTGAAAATTACTTGCAGCAGATGTATTTTTTGAAAATGTATTGTAGTTAAAAATCTTTATACCAATTGTATTCGGATATTTAAAGGATTTTGATATATGAAGATTATTAATAGGAAAATAACAGTTTTTATCATTAATTATAGAATTAATATTAATTTTATTAAATATATGATTTGAAAAAGTTATTATCATTTGAGTATTCGTGTTTTGAATTTTATGTTTTTTTTTTTTTTTTTTTTTTTTTTTTTTTGTAAATTAATATTTAAAAGATTAACCCTAGTCATAATAAGATCAAAATAAATATCAGAGAAATGTTTAGAGAAAGATTTACTTAGAAATACATTTAAATGTTGTACAATCTGTTTCTTTTTAATAGCAAATATGTATTTTCGAATTAATAACCAGTTATAATGCTTTAAATATTTACTTTGAAGATCATTAATTTGTTTAGTGATATATTTTTTGGAAACTACAACTGATGATGAACACTTTCCACGTTTGTTTCGTGTTGTTTTACAATTTATATATATATATATATATATATAGATAGATAGATAGATAGATAGATAGATAGATAAAGTTTTTTACTGAGGGTGGTTTTGGGTTCTAGGGGTCATGATCGGTGTAGATCTGCAAAATTTTTTTCAAAAAATTCAACATAGGAACGATCCCAATGGGTAGTATTTCATACGAAATCTACCTAAAAAGAAAAACTAAACAATTTCAAAAACAACTTTTTTTTTCTGTGTGACGGTATGAAAATTAAAAATGTGTGATGCTTAGATGTTAAAAAATTTGCAGTAGAGAATATCAGTATTTAACAGTACAATGTTAAATCTGCTTCGTTTTACGGCTGGCTTATGTAACGTAACGTTATTTTGAGTGGACGACACTTTAATTGCTGCCCAAAAGAAATAGAATATCGGGGCTTAAAGGAAAAAGAAAAACACTTTTTTAAGTCTTCAATTTTTATCTTAACCCTTTGTACTTGAAAGGTGACTCTCCGAGCACTGGTGTTGCCAGGCGCCCGCGTAAATCAGCGCTTCAAACGCTCCGGACACCATTAATTTCTTACAGTTTATTTCGACATCTTTAATCGCAGATAATTATGACATGAGATAAGGCGAAAAAAATGACTTGGAGGCCCGGATTACGCGAGACACCTGGAAACACTATTGGTGAATGAGAGTCATCTCCCGAGTAGAAAGGGTTAAATTTCAGGCCTGGCCTTGATTATAAAAAAATTCTCTGCCTTTTTTCAGCTTTAGAAAACTTTAGGAAACGAGTGATTTTAATAAATATATATATATATAAGTTATATATATATATATATATATATATATATATATATATATATATATATATTATACTTATATATATATATATATATTATAAAATATATAAATATATATTTTTTACTTTGTTCCTTTTTTTACATTAGCAACATGAATAGAAAAAAGCATTATTTAAACTTTCTAATCTAAGGGAGGTAGGGTTAATTCGTTAATTGGGATCAGGGGTACTTCAGGGATAATCTGTAACACATTTAAAAAATTGACCATGCTCATTATGAAGTCAGACCAATATTCTACATGTGCAATTTTGTGCAGAGAAAATGAATGTTTCTGCAGAAGTAATCACTGTTTTTCCAGAACACAAAGAAAAACGTCTGTCAAGGTGAGAATGTTTTAATTAAAAAATCCCTGCCGGCTCGGTCTACAGGCGGAGGTAGATTTCGAAGTTAAGTACTAAATTCACCAACAAAACTTAAATCAAGATTAGAGATAAACCCAGATACTTCACTAAGAATGAGTTCTAGGGAGCTAAACTTTTTGTGAAAATTCTAATATACACGAAAACACACACGCATGTATATGGAATAGGTTTAATAATGGATACAGCAAATTCAGAGAACCTTAAAATGTTAAAATATGTTAATATTTCCATAGTCGGGTTTTTATCATGTTTTAATACGTTTCTTCAAACTCATATAACGTTACATATTCACCTGCTGAGGTCCATTATATTTCCAGTATGACGCAATATACATATTTTTTTAATTCGTCAGACTATTTATTTTATTTTAAGTTTTCATGCAGAAATCTTGCTCTAGAAAACTTATGAAGACATATGAAATTTCATAAATTCCAAATACCCCCCCCCCCCCCCCCACTCTCCTCACCCTCCTAATTTTTTTACCCTTTTCACAAAAGTTCCAATTATAAGCACCCCTTAAAATCATTAGAATTTCCTATTTGCTAAAGAGGGGCTTACTTTCGGTACTTTACGGTACTTAATGTAACTTATTTTAGGAGCATTCTGATTCATTTACTTTTATAATTTAAGAGAAAACTATAATAGCTCTGCCATTTTTTAATTTTTATTTTTTATTTCCAATCTTAAGGCGATTCTCTAACTCTTTTCTCAAAAATGGGACACTTTTTGACACATTTTCTGACTCATTTTCAAGCGTAAAAGCATAAAATTGGCAGGCCAGGCTATTAACATAATTTGGAATCGAATGGCGTTTTGAATTTTTTGATAAATAAATTACTTAAAGTGTTATAAGCAATTGTTGATAGCAGATTTCCTCTTTTCCTGTGCTATCACGTCCGGCAATTCCGTTCAAATTGCAAACTTACGCAAGATTTTCTGAAAGATCCTCTGCTTTTACCAAAAAGTTGAAAAATACATTAGAATACATAATTACATAATCATAACACTTACCAATTCCATGCGTTTCCGAACAAAAATGAATTCAGAAAGGTGACATAAAGTATTTTCTTTTGATTTGAGAACAACCGTAATTCTATAAAATTAAGGGCTCATTTGTAAAATAAGTAAATAACAAAATCTAATTTCGAGATGTGAAGACTCGAGTTTTTTAAAGAAAACTATAACTATCCTCTCGTGAACTATCGTGATTGTTTCGTCTAAAACAGCTAATGTGTTAAAGACTGTATTCTCAACATCCTCAGTTGCACTTATGTACCACACATTTTGTATGATTCATTTTATTTTATTGGATTTATATGCAAGAAGTCTTCTTTTCTAAAATTTATAAAATTTATGGCATAACTTTTGAAACTCATATGTTATATTATGATATATATGATTCAAAAAGAAATCTTGTACATTTAAAAAGATGTCATGATGTAGTTAACGGCTTTACACGAGAATAATAATAATAATCAAAATTCACAGTTACCATTTTTTACGCCCAAATCCTTCATATATGTTCGTCTTCAATCAGTGAATTGAATATTTCTCTGAAGTTATTGCTACTGCTCAGTTCAAAGTCATATTTAGAGCTACCAGCTTATGTTAAAAGGATTTCGTTAATAAATATGTAAAGTAGCATACGTTACAAGTCTGATTGATATGTTGCTTTTGTATCTAATTTTATTCGGTCTAATATACTTAATTTTTTAACGCTTTTAGGCTGTAGTTTCATAGCTGCCAACTTTTATACTTTTTTATTACCGCTATTTTTTTAAAAGCATTTTTTGCATTATCTATCGCCAAATTTCGAGAATTAAATAAAGGGAAGATTGTATTAAAGTAGAGTAGCAGAAAAGCACAAAAGTTGGCAGTTTTATCGCTACCATATCTACTTTATCAAACTACCTTTTCTATGTTAAAGTTGAAAGGCCTATTAACTTAAAGCATTCAACATTTAAATTAGTATTTATTAATATCCGAATAATTAATTATAGGAATATGTTAAAAATTTATAAAGGATTTGATTCTGTTACAAAGTAATAGATTTGCTCCAAATCTCTCAGTGTACTCCTAGATTTTTTGAGTATTTTTCGGTTTCTTATTTTCCTGGTAAATATTTTATTACTAAGTATTTTAGGTTAGTGATGTTTGACAACTTTCATTTCTTTATCTAAGCATGTCATTTTATTTCTTCTTCTTTTTTTTTTTTTTTTGTGTGTGTGTGAGGGGGGGGGGGGGGGGATGCTTTTCTTTCTTTTTTTTCTTCAATGAAACTAGCATGCCGACTTTTGAAGTTGTTTTCTATCGAAGTACCCATACCAATAGAAAAAAAAAAAAAAAAAAAAAATCACATGTGTTTATTGCTTCTGTTATTTCTCTTTTATTGATGAATACGTTCTTTTTTTATAAATCCTTGAAACATCTGAATGCTAAAGTTTTGCCTGCTGGTGCTACTTATTATGTCGATTTTTACAAGACAAGTATTTAATAAATATCAAAAAATATAAAACAATACCCTTTGCAACTGAATATCATTCCTGGGGATTTATTATCCAACACTTACAATTACTGTTATATTGCCACAGAAAAATACTTTCAAATGGCTCTGCAGAAAAAGACCTGATTTTTCTTCTTTTTCTTTCTTTCTTTTTTTTTTTTTTTTTTTTTTTGTGCAGGATAGATGGGAGAAATCTCCATATACATAGAGGGTAACGCTTATACAAAATACTAAGAGAATAATACTAATATTGCATTAATATAATGTTGAAAGTTGATTTATACCATAAGTAAGCTATGTTAAGTATAACGTTTGTATCAAAATAAGTCTAATTTTTGCTAAACAAAGACACTTCCGTTATGAATATTAAAGGCATAATTTAACAATGCAATACGACTTACATTATACAAAACTGTTAGCTGATTTTCAGCTAATTATATTTTTTCAAGCATGAAACATGGCCAATTTGATTTTGAAAAAAATATATTTGACATATTAAAATAATTTCGTATGGAGTTAAAACGGCAATCGCTAATCTTTAATAAATTTGATAGAAATTTGAAAGAAAAATATTGGAGAAAGATCTAATGAAATGACGAATTTGCTGATTTCTTTTCTTATGTATTATTTCTTTTATATTCATGAATAGAAAAAAAAAAAACGCTACTGATGTATATTTTTTGAAAGCGCAGTTTCTGAGACTTCCTAAACTTAAAAAAATAAATATGCAATATTGAGAACCAATACACATTTTTAATAACTAACTCATGGGTCCACAGAAATAAAGTCAGTAAAGCCATAAGTAGAAATAAAGTCAGGAAAGTTATATTGACAACATAACTTTTTCATTCGAGAAGCCTGATTTTTATTTGAAACAATTGTTATATAAATCTACGAATCGCTTTACCAACATGTCTGCCCATAGAGAAAGGATCGAAATACTACTTTGGTCTATATTTTCTTAAATAAAATTAGATAAAGAAAGGACTATAATTTAAAGTTGCAAACTTATTAAGTTAGAAAGCACTTGATCTAAAATTTTTGATACCACGATATTTTCATTAATTACGTTCAAGTTGAAATAGTAAAATCCCGATCTCTTAAAATAGATTTCGCAAAAATGGTGCGAAAAGAAAAAAAACATTTATGCATTCTAAATTTTCTTATACCAACGTTATTCTGGGAACTCTTCTACTACAAGTTCTCTAGTTTTACTTACTGTCGACTTTACTATGTTTTTCAAGTGTAAAGGACAAGTTTTCTTATCTTGGAATTGGAGAATAGATAGGGAATATGCTGTTATCTATTATGTTCATGAACGGGTTTGCAAAGCATCTGCTAATCATTTAAAGGGTTCTTTTTTTAAAAAAGGGGAGGGTGTACGCCATAGACTTCTAATATAACCCAATTCCTCCTCTAAGGTGTATGCGCATATTTGAAAATTATCACATGTTCTACAGAGAGAATCCTTTATGGTTTGAGATTTCAAAAATTAAAGCAATCTGGATTTTTAATTTATGATTGCTTCAAAGGAATACTTACAATAATATTTTAAATGTATCTCATAGAGTCAATGGTGTATCTAATAATCCTAATTTCGCGTTTTTTGCTTATATATTCTTTTAATTTTTTTCCAATGACATTTTAATTTCATTATAATTATCCCGCAAGATTTACTCATAATAAAAAAAAATAAGAACGTACCTTAAATTTTGAAGATAAATCTACAAATTCCTTTTTTTTTTTTTTTAACATCCTGATCTTACTTCAAAATTTAGATTAATTGCATTACAGATATTTTCGCATGATTATAATTCAAACAATGTGTATAGATTTTATGTGGAATTACTCAATTTATGTATGTATGCACTTACCATCAAATTAAAGCTCTTGAATTTGATTTGTTTAAGATTAAACTTTTATTTACAATATCTCTGTAAAAACGGAAAATGAACTGCGCTAAAAGTGTAGTTACCTAAAAATATAATTGAAAGTAAGTTGTAAATGAATTTGAACATAAAATTTTAGTGAAAATAAAATAATTTAATTTAGAATGCTTGACATTCAATAAGAACTTTTTGAAAACTAACAAAGTCACTCTTTCAGTTTGAGAAAATATTTTTTCTCTATTAATAAAATATGCATTTGAATTAATATTTCATATTTATTTATTTATTTTTTTTTAATTTTGTCTATAATTTGATTAAGTGTCAAATTAAATAAATAAATAAACAAAAGAGAGAGGGGGATACAAGAAGTCAAGAGAAGAAAGGAAATTTTGAATACGTCAATAGATTATATTGCGGCGAAGGTCAAAGGACTTTTTTAAGTGCGATGAAGAAGGGGGTGGGGGGGGGAGGGATATAGTAAAATTTTATTTATTTCAGTCTACATAAAATTAATTTTCCATTTTGATTTTTGATTTTCTTTAAATAATTTTTCCCTTATAAGAGATTCTCCAAAATAATTTATTTGTTGAGCAAATGGTTATGGTATCTTTACTCTCTATCGGTGTGTGTTTTTATTCAATCAGTGCTTCTTCAAGGAATAGATCAAGGAATATCGCTAACGGAAATGAATATGGACGCTAGTAAGACGGAAAAGAAGTACAACATTTTGCATTTCAAAAATAGCACATAATTTTGCTGTCCTAAATTCGTCTTGAGTTACACATTACTACAATGCAAATTAGTTAAAATGAATGTTTTTCTAGGGATCCATATTTAGAAATTTACTGTTTTAATAGATGCTAAACTAATGCCAGGTATGTAAAAGTTACATAATTATAAAGTTTATAATGTTAATATTCTGTGGGGGAGGGGGGGGGACCAAAAGTTTATAGGCATATTTTCATCTAATAAGACAAAGTTAAATTAATCTATGAATGTGTATAGATTAATGAACAAATACACGTGATTTTATCTTTTAATTTAATGCAGATTTAGTTAGGGGTTCTTTGACAGTTATGACAAAGTTACTAAATTTCAAAGTTCAATAAATCACAAAGTTACAAAATTTATAATGTTCATATTAAAAAAAAAAAAAAAAAAAAAAAAAAAAAAAAAAAAAGTTTACCAAAAGTTATCCGCAGTTTTTTTTTCTTCTTATAAGATAAAGCTAATCTCTAAATGTGTACATATATTAATAACCGTGATTTTATCTTTTATTTTAACACAGATTTAGTTAATTGTATGCTATTTATGCAGATTATTTAGGAGAATATTCAATTTTCTAGCAATTTTAAAATTCTGCCTCTTCTATAATTTATATGAGAACGTGAGTTTCAAAACTCGCCTTATACAAAATTAAAAATATCGCATTTTCCCTATCAATATATTCTAATGGTAAATCTGCACAGCAGAACACAAGAAAATAACAAGAAACACAACTATCTGCCAAAAAGCTGGATTTATCCTGTATTTTTCTATTAGATTCTTGGTTTATTTGATTTTCTAGATAAAGTTATTTTTGAAACTCACCTCCTCTCATATATATATATATATATATATATATATATATCTTTTTTCTTTTGTTTTATATTTAGGATGACCATATTTCATTAAACTAGTTGGATATGCCAATTCCAAAACTTTCTTCTATCTTATACATAATATTTCAAAAATTAGTTACACGTGATAATACTTCAATATTATTAGTTCAATACTATCCCAACTTTGATTTTCATCTTAAATTTCTGCTTCAGTCAATTAAACGAACTAAAAACGAGTTAATCAATATCATGATATTTGTTAAAATTAATAGTTTTTGCTTATTCTGTGGTTATCAGATGTTTGCGAATAGCCGGCTTAGCAAAATGCGAGTTTCCGCGTCTGCACGCGCCGCCGATGGACAACAGAACTACGGAAAATCAAGAAAAACATATAAAAATCGCTATCACAGAGCCCTTTTACCGCGCAATATTTCCAAATTCAAGGAGCGCCTGTTGGCCAAAGCCAAAAACATGCAAGAAAAAATTTGGTTCAATTGTATGCATAATTTTATACACTTTTCGATTGTACAATAAAGAAAATGGTACAGACATCGTAATTATAGCGCCCCCTTCCAGCGGAATTTTTCCAAATTCAGGGAGGACCTGCTTAACATCAAAAACTTAAAATAAAAATTTGGCTCAATTCTATGCATAACTTCATACACTTTTGGATGGTACAATATTCAAAATCGCTGTTACAGCGCCCCCTACCGGCGATTTTTTCCAAATTCAGGGAGGATCTGCTTGCCATAGCCAAAAACTTAAAATAAAAATTTGGTTCAATTCTATGCATAACTTCATACACTTTTGGATGGTACAATATTGAAAAATCTCAAAAAAATCGCTATTACAGAGCCCCCTGCAGGCGATTTTTTTCAAAATTCAGGGAGGATCTGCTTGCCATAGCCAAAAACTTAAAATAAAAATTTGGTTCAATTCTGTGCATAACTTCATACACTTTTTGATGGTAAAATGGCGACAGACAGACGGACACACGGACACAGACATTTTCTATAAACATGTTTTTTGAGATCTCTGACCCCTAAAACGTATAAATCCGTCGAAAACCGGAAGTCGAAAAAAATTTCGATTACAATACTTTCTGCTATTGAAGATAGAAGAAAGTAAAAATATAGGGGCAGCAAATAATAAATGTTGATAACTCATCACTCTCCCTTCATAGAATAAATAGAAAAACCTTCATGATGGAACCTTTATTTAGCGAACAATCTATTTTTAATCCACAGCACATATTTATGTACTTTTTCTCTTTAGCAGATTTTGAATTCTGAAGCAAATTTGAAATTTAAAATTAATATATATACTTACTATTTCAAAGCAAAAAATAAATAAATAAATAAATAAATAAATAAAAATGAAAATAAATTAAGAAAGAAACTTAATGCTATACCTTTTTCAAATTTAAAATCACTATATAATTCTGCCACTATTTCACAAAGATAATTGCATATTATGTGTTAGCTTCTCGATAATGCTTCCCCTTACCATTTACGGAAAAAAAGGAAATAAATCAGATTGTAGAAGAAATTTGCACATGTTGGAAAGTGCATTTATATTATAAGCAAAGATAAAAACTGTCTAATTTTTATAGACTTACATAAGACCATTTTATATCATTATTGATAATTATAATACCATTAATTTTCATTTGAATTATTACTTTTTCTTTAGAAGCGGTTAAAAGAACAACAAATTTCAATAGCACTATTTTTGCAGCTCATGAATAATAGAAATGTGCATTAATCAAATTAATTTCTTGATTTTCTTTTACTGATATTATACAAAATAAAGGTGGAACCTTTAACTAGTAATACAGAATCAAGCACAATATCGCTGATTCACTAGCATATTGCGGACGATAAATCCATATAAACATATGAAAAAACACCAAATATATATATATATATATATATATATATATTCGCTTACGATTTTGCAGACCTCTATAACACAATTGATTTGACAGATTTAAAAGATAAAATAGTAGATTTTTATAATACAAATAGTACTTTGGATGTTCATAATGATTTTTTCATAAATTTATTTCAGTTAGTAGTACAAGAAAACTACCTTTACGAAGGAAATACAATATTTAAACAGATTCGGGGTATTCCAATGGGGGGGAGTTGCAGTTCCATTTTGGCAAACATTTACTTACATATATATGAAAGAAATAATAATTTAAACAGTAACACATTATCCTACAGGTATATAGACGATGTTTTGATAGTCAAATTAAACAATGATATTGAAAATATTGATTTTGCATATTATCCTACGTCACTGAGTCTGGAACCCTCCTCCCAGAATTGTAAAAATATTAATTTTCTAGATGTGAACCTAAGCATAGAAAGTGAAAATTTGATATCTAAGTTATTTGACAAGCGAAATGATTTCAACTTTAATACCTTAAAGCTGATATATTTTGATTCCAATGTGCATCTTTCGATTAAAAGAAATGTACTTAGAAATGGATTAATACGAATCGAAAGACTGAGTACTAGAGTTAAAGATATGTTTAGTGATATTTTAGAGTGGTGCCGCTTGGGATTCAAGCATGGTTATCCTCGCAATTTCATCAGGAGAATAACTAGTGATTTTATTAAGAGTAGCAGGTACGGAACTGAACTGAACTCAGTGATGGATGAGAATGGAGGTTTTGATGAGTTGATTGATCTAATGAGTTAGAGTGATATTTTGGTGGATGTTGTAGTTCTGTTTAGTTTTTCATAGTTTTTCATTTTTTCAATTTTGGTCTTGGCGAGTGAAGGGGGACGTAGCATGCGTAAAGTCTGACTTAACCCTGCAGTGTATGTCGTTAGCCATACCGCTCGCCTTCTGTCCTGTTCTGTTATGTCTTGCAATTATATATATTTTCTTTAGTTTGGTTATTTAGTTTGATTTTAAGAGTTAAAGTTTATGTTGGTTATTATAATATTTTCGATGTGAGTTTCAATGCAGCTATGGTGAGTGATGGATTTTGATATTTTGTTTGTGGTTTTAAATAAATAAATAAATATATATATATATATATATATCATATTTAGTTTTAAAAAACGCGATTTTCCTAATGAAAAAAAAAAAATACGAAACTTTTTAAATATATTTTTAATTGTAAAGAAAAAAATATTTTTAATATGATTTCTTATATCAAAAATGCCATATGCTTGTATTTTGTTGGTAAAAAATACAATGTTAAAATTTTGAAAGCATCAGTATTAAACCGACGATGTTCATTTAGTCTATACCAGAAAAATCAAATTAAATAAAAAAAGTTTAATTAGCATTTTGTTTTAATAACACATATATGGGTGATATTAAAAAATGAAATTCCGCAATACAAATAACTCCAAATTTGATTTTAGGATAGAAGATTTTGATCGTAATTTTCTCATATTAATGAATAATGACACAAACGCCTTTAAAATTTAGCAATACAAAGTGATAAAAAATAATCATAACAAAAATCTGGCAAATAAGAAATGGTAGCCCACACCAGAACAAACTATTTTTTATATAGGAAGCCAAGATTGAATGACATATTCTTCTGTCAAAAATACAGGGTGTCTCTCCTCCAGCACCACAGCAAATCCATTTGGCGCACGGGGCGGAAGAGATTGTGAATTGTGATATACCATTGGCGCATAATGATAACTGACAAAAAAAAAAAAAAAAAAAAAAAAAGTAAATATTTCGGATTGAGCATCGGTCAGGAATGTTTATATGGGGTTGTAAAATTTATTTTGTTGGTTCAACATTTTTTCAATTGGGGAAGAGGGGTTCGATATTTTATTAAAGCTTAACATGATGGTATTAAATTGAACATTTCAAAAATCATAAAGGTAATATTCTTTATAGAAATTTAAATAAACTTTGATAATTAATGATTAATGAAACCGATCGGGTTCATACTCACATAAACATGTGGAGGGCTACTTCATTCTCTCGAAAAGACCCGCTCGCTAATGCTAATCCAATGAAAGAAATTTATAATGATACCTCGTTTGCATTTCAATATTTTTAAATGATAAATATATATCATTTTTATGATATGATATTTTATGACCCATATTTGATATCGATCTGTACAAAGGCAATCATTTATTTTTTCGATTTTGATTGGAGATTTTTTTTTTTTTTTTTAATGAGGATGCTTTTCTTTTCGAAACCGTTTCCGAAAATGAAAGTGTCCTAATTAAAAATACCTGTAAACAAAATCGAAAAATTAAAAAAAAAATTCTCTTTGCACAGATTTATCTCAGCTATCCAATGAATAAAAAATCAATTAAAATATTGCAATTTATTTTTTTTTTCAAAGAAAATAAATAAACGCTTTATTTGTATTATTAATAATAATTTAAAATGTCGTGTTCCTTTACCATAATGTTTTGCTTTATCTGTTACACACATTTAAACATCAGTTAGATAATCGATGCATCTTTTTCACAAAGGTTAAGATTCAGCCAAATGAAAAAGGGGGAAGGGAAGAACAAGAAACAAGAAAAAACTCTCGATTTTCTAATATTTATTTTTAAAGTTGAAATTTATCTAAATATACAATAAAATCATGTATTATTTTAATAAAAAGTTTCTGGAAAATATGAATTCTTATTTTGAATTGCTGTCCTAGTTGGATTCGAAAATCCACTACAAAAAACAATTTTTGTATTGGAAACAAAGGATGAAAAACATTTTCTTCTGAGAAAAATACAGGGTGTCTCATTCCAGACTAAACACAAATTTTCTCAAAGGTTAAACACTGAATGAACTATATTACAGTAAAATTTCAACAGACTTGAGTTGCATTGTTAAAATGCAAATATAAAACGCGAATTTGTGGAAGCTGTTGCCCTTATTTACCTCCAAACAATATTGAACTAGATGCTCCGTTATTGGAAATATATTTCACATTTCATACGGTGTCACTGACCGACTTACAGATCACTCCCAGAACCTTTTTTTAGCGCCATTACATTTTACATATAAAATATAAATCAGACAAAAAATTCTAAAAATCTTTATTATTCCGTTTCCCGTTCTTTCAGGCATAGACAGACACTCGCGAGCTAATGTTAAAGCTTTGGAAGGTTCTTTTCAAATATTTCGTGTGCATTTCAACTTTTTTATTTCTTTTTGCATTGAATACTTGAGGTCGATCGCTTATTCACCCTTTTTTCATTTTGTGTGCAATTTTTTAAAAATATATAAAGTTACTCTTACTTTCAGAACGGGTTCCGAAAGTGAAAGTGTCATCATAAGAAAAACAACTGCAGCCAAAATCGAAAAAATAAAAATGGGTGAATGTAAGGATCAACCACTGCTATTAAATGCAACAAAAATCATTTAAAAATACTGAAATGCAAATGAGATATTTGAAAAGAATCTTCCAGAAGTTTAACATTCGCTCGCGAGTGTTTTCACCTGCCGAGACGGGAGCCTCATCTTATTATAATATGCTGTTCATTTTTTAATTATAATAAAATCCGAGAAAAAAAGCTGGCTGTGGAAAATTTTAATGTTAATAGATAATAAATTTTCATCTGGTGGTTGGATAAATAAAGTACATTTTGTGCTGATTTTCGAATACTTAATAATCACATTAAACAACATGAAAAAAATTAAACCAATGTGGAAAAATGCCTGACAGAAATAATCAATGTTGTTAGAATTTGCAGATAAATTCAGTTTTGTAAAATATTTTATAAATATATCTATAGTACATTTTCATTTCATGAAAAAAATTACTTAATAAAAGAAAGAAAGTTATTTTATTTTATTAGTTTTTTATTTTAGTTATTTTTTATTTTATTAGTTTTTTTTTAAATTATTTTATTATTATTAGTGTTTTTATTATTACTAGAAGATCTAATCCGGACATCGCGGTTACAGAATATTCGTAAAAAATCTAATATATTTCTTCCAATTAATATATATTAAGATTGCCCACTAGCAACTCCTAAAAGCATTTATAAGCCTAAAAGCATTATATAATATTTTACTTATTTATTTACAAAGTTTCATTTTCGTTATCGAATTATAGTTAGAAATAAATACAGGGCTATTTATATTGTGTAAATGTATACATTAAATGTAAATATTTATGTGTTTCGTAATCTCAAAAGAAAAGCGCAATTTTTTAATCTAATTTTTCTACCAATATAACAATATACTATACATACATTTCCTTCAGTCATTATTCATTGAAAAAAAAAAAAAAAAAAAAAAAAAAAAAAAAACACATTTGATCAATTTCAGAAACAGAAATTATTTCGACAATTTGAAAACACCATGTATATATACTCTATATTATGATTAATAAATTTTGCCAAAAGTTACTGCAGATTTCTGTTGACAGCCAGGCTTAAAAAATACTTAGAAAAAAAAAACATTTTTTTCGTAATTCAACAAATTTAAAGAATTTAACAGTTAGGAAAATATTAAGAATGTTTAGTGAGTTTCAACATTATCTATAAATAATTAATGCATATGTAATGTAGTATTGCTGATATTAGCTATTAAATAAAAAAATATATATATAAGCTATTTTTTTTTTATATCTGAGTAACTGTAGCAAAATTTACATGAAATTTGAAAAAAAAGATTATGATTCCTATTTCATTTTTCTTTCTTTAAAAAAAAATTAAAGAATACATTCTGTTAAGGTATTATAATAAAAAAAGACATTATATTTTTCTTTATTTGAGACCCCTTTTTAACGAGCATTTTTTGTTCACCACATGAAAATATCGTAAAAGTAGTAATAGTAATAGTTTAGTTATTTCCGAGTTCTTTGAAAAATATCTCAGAATTTTAATAGATGTATTTAAACAGATGTTCTTTATTACTCCCTTTTTTAGTTCTTTAGTATCAGTTCAAGTCCTTTGCCTGAAGCGATATTTGCACGTCTCCGCACTCCTTTGTCTACGATATCAACAGGCATCTGGTTAAATCAGCGGGATATGGTCAAAAAATGTGCGACGCTAGAAACTCCGTTGAAATGAATAAGATACTGCTATTAGGAAACACGTGTAGAAGGACATTCAGAAAGACTTTTAAGAGAGTTTTAAATACTGTTTTGTTTTTAACATTATTAAATAATAGAATTTTTTTAATAACATTAAAGTATTTTAGTATTAGTTAGATACATTAACGTTTCTCTTGTTCTTAATATTCCGTTGCAAAATGTAAAACTAATATCAATTTTTTTTTCTTTAAATATGCATCAAAAACAGTTTTAAACTATAAATCAAGATAAAAATTGCTATAAGTGACTTAAATCAAAGAAGTGAAAAACTTAGACTAGTGTCAATATCCTTGTTGATACAAACATTTTAGCAAAAATTTTTGAAAATTTCGCCGGTTGTGCGATGTTTTCATATTTAAACATATGTTGATCTAAATAAAGGCATTATGACTTTTAACTGTATTATTTTTAACACTTTTAGAAATTTGTAACTTCATTTAGTTGATTACAAGTGATTTTCATGCTTGCTTTTATAACAGTTTTAAAGTAGAATTTATAACATTCTGTATTAAAATTGACAATATTAACGAGATATTTAAAGTCTTACTCTAACATGCAGTTCTTTTTTTAATTATAGACTCAGAGAAAAATTAATGGTTATTTGAGAAAATTATTTAATTCTTATTGATAATAAACTTTTACGAAAGATATATTCTTGCTCTAATTCGAATTCCATGAATCTAGGTATAGGAATAAACGAAATCTCAGACAAAAAATTATGGTGGTTCGATGAATACTGTACATTTTCTACTGATTTTCGAATATTTAATAATCGCATAAAAAATCAAGACCCCCCCCCCCACCACCACCACCACCACACACACACAAAATCTAGAAAAATGCCTCACAGCTACGACCACTATAGTCAGAATTTGAAGTTAAATCCACTAGCTTTGTAGAATAAGTTGCATATATCTACCGTACTATTTCATTACATTAAAAATACCACTTAAAAGAAAATCCAACGTTCTTTTAAATTTTTATTAGAGGATCTAATCGGATACCGCGGGTCACAGTACATTGGTGAAAACTTACTGTTTAACTGTAATAGATTTCTTAAAATTAATATGTTTTTAGATTGCCCACTAACAACTCCAAAAATAATTGTGTATAAAAAATATCAAAATGTATTCAAATAAAGTTTTGAAATTTATTAAAAGCAATATTTTTGTATTAGCACCAAGCCAGATATTAATATCCGAAGCAATCGGTAAGGATTTTGTTAATTACAGCAGCCTTTTTTTTATGATCATTTAAGTGGTTTTAGTAAGTAGTTAGATTACTTGTTTATTAAATTTGTGCGATATTTATATTATTTGTACAATTTTTTTATTTATTTATTAAGTTTCAATTTCGTTACGGAATACTACCCGGAAGTAAACGCTAGACTATTTATACTGTTTCGTGTGTAAATGGGTTAATTTTTCGTAGTCAGAAAGAACAGCACAATTCTGTTATGTAGTTTTTTTATTAATCTAGCAATACACTATATATATATTTCCCTTGGTCATATTTCATTAAAAAAATCTGTTTCAACAATTTTAAAGACAAAAAAAACTTTCGACGTGTATATAATCTATAAATAGATTAACAAAATTTGCCAAAAAGATGCCTACAGTCAAGCTTAAAACATATTTAGAAAAAAAAATTCATAATTCAACAAACTTAAAAAATATAACAATGAAAAAAATATTAAGAATGTTTATTGTCATTACGTTTATTTGTATTTCTTCTTTTTACTAAAATATCTAAATGAATTGCATTGCAATACTGTCGGAATTTTTAAATTGAAAATATTAATTTAATATACTAAAAAAATAGATCAAGTGATTTTATTTTTGGAATTATAAATTATTTTAGGTATATTTAGCGCCATGCAGTGTCATGCCATTTTTCGAGCACACAATATTATTTTTCGCTTGCGCTGTTCTCTTTTCCGGGTGTGCCGTTCTATTTTTGACGATGAATAAGGTCTCATTCGGAAGGTTTAAACAGAATTTTCATATCGTACATTCACGTATCAATTCATATTCGCCTGTTTGAATAAAAATTAATAAAAAAAATTTTATACAAATAATTCTAAATATTGCAGTGTGAAAGGTTCACGTGGTGCACTTGTAATTTAATAATAAGTAGAGTTGTATCTGTACAAATTTTAAAAATATTTTTTATGTTTATTTAAGAATGGTTTGTTTCTAACAAAAAAAAAAAAAAAAAAAACAGAAAGAAAAAAAGAAAAAAAATTGAAATTAAATACTCTGAAGTTCTAGCTATGAGATTATTTGAACTTCTTTGATTTAATTTAATCACTAGGACTAGGTTTCGATAAATTTCCACGGAAAAATGTTTCAAACAAAAGAAAAAAGAAACATAATGTAAGTAAGCCGAATTTTGACTTTCTTGCAAGAAAATGAACAAAATTTTCACACAGATCATTTGGGGATCATCGCATATGCGTAGAAAAGGTAGAGAAAGCAATTTGCCTTCATTTCCCCCCTCCTAGTAGTCTTCCCTTTTTAAAATATAAGTAAGCGGAATCCAGGCTTTTAGTCATTCCAAGCATAAAAAGCGTGAAAGTTTTAGACATAAATATAGAAGGAAAAGAAAACCTCCATTTAATAACTCCAATATTTTCATTAAGAGTGGACTTTGAGGGGAGGGAGATAAAATATCAGCAACTGCAGAGATTGAAAAAGAAAAGAAATAATGGGAAGGGGGGTGAATATTGATGAACAAAGGGTAACTTTACATTGTGGAGACTTTCCCAATAGGGGGTGGGGATGAAGCAGAATTAAGGCAATAACATTAAAATTTAAGAAGAAAATATTTATATTTTGAACACGATTAATAAGTTTTCGAAGTTTAATGAGAATATTCCTTAATGCCTTATTTCTTAAAGGGAAGCTTAGAAGGGCAATTAATGGGTTTAAAACTTCTTCCAGCATACTCAAAAACTTATGCAGTCAAAACTCATTGCATTAAGATAAATACATGATGCGTTAAAAAACGGAAGGAAAAACATAAAGAGCACCCACCTTATCTCGTCCCCCCTCCCCCCAAGTCAACAGAAAAACATTTTTTTTTATTACATATATATAGTATGTTCAAGAACTACTTTAAAACTTTATAATAAAAGTCCCTTTCTCAGTGTAAAAAACAATGAATGAAATACGTGTGAAATAAAAGCAGCCAAGTTCGTGTGTTACATTTTCTAATGTTACTCACTCCTATTCTTTTATTGTCATGTATCTCTCTCTGTTTTAAAAAAAACGTAACTAATGCTGTCACCTCCGCAGTAAATGAATTTTTCGTGACCTAGGGCCTTACTTCGCTAATATTAAGAAAACTACTGCACACAAAAATATGAAAATGATAGCATTATAGAGAAATGTTTGATAAATACCCTGCAGAAAACCGTTTTTACATAAAAATTTTATTTTAAGAGGTATTTAATGTTAAAGTTGGTCAAATTCGTTCTATTAAAGAAGTTTTATATTAGCAAAAACTATACATAAGAATTTAATCCTTTATTCTACACTGTAAAAAAAATCACTGTATCTTTACAGCAAAAAATGCTGGCAATATGGGTGCCAGCAAATTTTGCTGTCAATTTACAGCAATTTTGTTTTCCACGGGTAAACAGCAAACTTGTAAATTTACAGCACTTTTACATTTAATTTTACAGTAATTTTGTTTTTTAGATTTTACTAAAAATTGTATTTTTTCAGCATATTTTGCTGTTAATTTTACAGCACTTTTAACAAGATAACAGTAATTTTTTAGCCTTTATTATTATTTATTTTATATCGAAATAAAATAAAAAATTGCTAAAAAGGTGCATTTAATGTCACAAATATAAAAAGATGTTAATAAGATGTTGTTACATAATAAAACAGTTTTTAAAAACTTAAAAATCTCCAAGATTTCGTGCCGAGCGCTTTCGATCACTATCGCTATTCGATCAGTAGGTGATCGAAAGCGCTAGGCATGAAATATTGGAAGTTTATAAAAACTATTTTATTATGTAATAACATCTTATTAATATCTTTTTATATTTATGACATTAAATGCACCTTTTTAGCAAGTTTTAATTCTATTTCGATATAGTTTTCAAGGTGAATGCGACATTCTAACTCCATATGTTTTTGTTTTCATATATATACATTTTGTATTTATTTTATTTATTATTATTATTTGTAGATATACGTTTGCATCTTCCTCCCCCTCCCCTCCCCGCCCTGCAATGTTTGTTTACTTTGAATTTTTTTTTTTTTTTTTTTTTTTTTTTTTTTTTTTTTTTTGTATACTATGATACATCTCTTAAAAACTAAGAGCTCTATAAGTGTTATCTTTATGTCTACTTATATCATTGTTTTAATAACATTATTATATAATAAATTCTGTTATACATGTGTAAGATACAAATTTAGCACCATAAAGCAAAATAATAAATAAAATAGGAAAATACACCGAAAAAAGCAATAAATCGTAAATTTTAAACTATTGTAACTCATTGTAAAGAATTTTCCTTATGTGAATTTCAAATGTACTGCGTAATATAACATACATTGAGAACATTCAAAATATCTAATTTCAGCATCTAGTGCTAATTACTTCTTATTGTTCGATAATTGTCAAAAGCAAAATGCGATCTGCTGCTTTTGAATGCTGCGACAATAGTAAGCAAACTCTTGGAATATTTTATGGATCAATAAAGAAGTGTATCCAGCTTACACACAATAAATGATTTAAAAATTACATATAAAAAATGTAAAGAAATGCGCGTAAAAAACTAGCATCTATGAAATGTGAATAACTCCGACGGTAAATCGGACCATAAGTCGTAAAATTGTTTTTGAAATTTTAATAAACTATAATAATACATTAAATAAATAAAAACATTTAAATTAGTACAAAAAGCGCACTTAAATCTTTTAGACAATTAAAAAATATTGTATAATTTAGATTAGTAAGGTATGTTAAAATACAAATAACGGAAAAAATGAAATTGGGAAAAATATATAATAGCAAGGCAAAACATATCTCAAAAATATTGATTTTTTTTTTTTTTTTAAATCTGGTACTTTGACACATAAGTAAATAATAACTAAGTCCTATGATGGAAAAAAGAAAAGAAAAATAATAATTTTTTCAAATGTAAATTGGAAATATTCTCTTTTGTTATAATTTAAGACAAAATATTTAACCCTTATACAAATGATTCAAAGCTACTGTCAGTCAACGTTTATATATATGTACGCAAATACAAAATTTGTATCTTACATTATATAAGAGAACTGCCTATTTGATACAGTTATTAAATCAATGATACGAATAAACATAAAAATAAAACTTACTCTGATTTTTTTAAAATATGTAATCCAGAATTGTATATAAGTATCCAAAATCGCCATTTTGAATTCATAATAGGCACATATTCACACCGACGCTAACATTCGTACGACACTACTTAACGCTAATAATAACCTGCTTTGGCTTGACAGTGTGCCTGTAGGGTAGGTATCTCATCTGGAATGCAGTCCAGGCGGTTTTGCCATTGTTGAAATAACAGCAGTTTACTGTAAATCGATACGGAAGTTAATAAAACGCTGTATTTTAGCGATTCACAGCCAAATCAGCTGTAATTTTTACCGTTTTTTTTTACTGTGTAAGGATATATATTAGAAGTTTCCGGTGTGCCGACTGCATTTAGTTTTTTAGTTTGACTAATTTTTTGAGGTCTTATACCATTTTAAATCCAAATTTTCAGCTTTTTGAGAGATATTTTTTACATATTTTAGAAAAGGTTATTATTTCAAATTGTTGCTAATTGTAAAACAGAAAAAACAACAATATTTACTTCAAATTAAGAATATATTTGCACGTGACTATTATAAACAGAGAAAACTTTCAAATTAGAATTAAATGATTACGTATTAAAATCAAGAAAATATTGAAAATTACGTCATAAAAACTATATTTACTACGTGTGAATATTAAAAGAGAAAGAAAATTTTAAAATAATAAATCCATTAATCTGTGTTAAATGTCGTAATTGGAAGAAATTATGTCCTATTTAAAATGACCAAATAATAATATTGTAAAACAGTTTAAATCAAAAAATATATTTACACGAGACATTTATTTCATATTTGGAAATAATCTTTTTAACTGTTGTTGTGAATTCTAAGACAACGCAAATATTTCCTTTCTAACAGCAAAAGTATTTTTACGTTAATATTAAAAAGAGAAATAAAACTCTTGTGAAAATTATATTAGATATAAAACGATACATTTAAAATGTCTTATTAAAAAAATTTTCTTATAGCGTTGTTAAAAAATACCAGGAGGATAAGACTATGTTTACATAGTTCATTTTATATTAGCTTTTTTTTTTCGAATGTTTAACTCATCTTATTTAATCAAACATGAAAATAGTCAGTAGAGGTTTAACAGCAGCTGATCCGGCCTTAAAATTCCCAATCAAAAGGAAGTGAATGAAAATCCGCTTACAAGGAGATCGCCACTGATTTTTTAAATTATGTTTTCGTATTCCGCAATATTTTTGAAGCCGATCAAATTACCGTGTTTTTAGAGTTTGCGGTGCAGGGCCGTAACCAGCAAGTCACGTCAGGGGGGGGGCTCTGAAAATTTTTGGGAGGGCTAACATCTTTTAACAATCTATATCTCTTTTAAAATTAAACACAGTAAAACCTGTGGATACGGGGTTGTCGGTAAAGAAACCCGGCTATAACATAACCTGTCTATTAAAAAAAAAAAAAAAAAAAAAAAAAAAAGGTCTATAACCTGTCTGTAACGAATTTCTTAAACGAAAAAAAGTTATGATTCTTTGAAAAAAGAAATACAAAACAATTAGAGGCATTGTTTGGAAAGTTTCTACAGGTATTTTGACTTATGAATACATAAAAAAAGCTTTAAATAATTGTTTTTAAGCTTAATTCCAGACTGTGGAAAAAAGTTTAAGAACAGTAATTTTCTAAAAAGCCTAGTTTTTATCTAACATAAAATAAAAAGGATTTTATTTTAAAATGATATTTAAATCTAATATAAAATGCAATGTTATAATTTTCTTTTAGTAATAAAATTATTCATTCTTTTGTATAAAATAAGCATAGCAAGTATAGTAAATTTCTGCAAGTAAAAGAATAAAATAGCCATAACCTCATTTTCGCATTCTACTTTTGTAACAATAAATTTATAGCAGATAAAGAAGAATTAAAGAATGATATCGGCTGAACCGCTATTGTAAAAGAATATATAAGAGAAAAAGAAGCAATTGGTATAAAATATTAAGCACAGCAAAAGCTTCTTCAATAAAGGTTGAATAAATGTTTGTTATTTAAAATTTTTGAACTCATATATACCAAATAAAAATTGCTAGGGATTAAAAAAGCACCAAAACTATTTGAAACACTGAATGCTGGGAGAGCCCACTGAGTGCTGATAATGCTACTGTTTATGGTTTGAGGATTTCAGATATAACTTGCATGCAGATTATATGCAGATAAGGTTATTCCTTATATTTACTCTGTATGTGTATATGAATGGGTTAAAACATTTTCATATTTTATGCTAATCCCAAAATATTTTTCTGGGATTAGCATATGCATACATGTGTGTAGGTTCAGATTTAGGCGATTAACAGTACAAATGAAAAATGAGCTGCAAATAATATTTGTTAGTTTTGCTATTTGTGCTACTAATTAATGAAGTCACTTATTTGCAGTTTTTATTAATTCTGTAATTATTTACTCTTTTCTCTAGGTAATTTTTTTAGGGTGCCACAACCTGTCCTTTATGAAATTGGCAGAATGCGCCCCGCCCTTTTAAAAAATAGTGAAATTCATCAGTAGTGGTAGCCAGGGATTTCTTGTAAAAAAACTTCCCCATTCCACAGTATTTCTAAATCCATGTGCCCAAGACTTTGCAAAAAGGATAGAACTTTATTTCTTTAAAAAAAAAATTAAAACTTGTTATTTAATTGTATTTTTCAATTTGTAATTCAAAAATTATTAAAATTAATGACACTTTATTAACGACACTTAATTAATTAATGACACTTTATTATACTAAGAAACTATATACTTTTTTTCCCCTTATATAATTACTAAACAGATGACTAATATATTTCCTCATGAAATAGCGCCCTTTTTTGGGACTAGCATCCTGCCCCTTTTTCTTTCTAAAATGAATACTAAATTATTAAAGATCATTTTAGTAATTAAAGCATAAAAATGTATATTATGTTCCTAATTACAGAGTTAATTTTTTGTTTAATAATCATTAATTTTAGTGTTAAACAATTTAATAGTAAATACAGTTATTAATAATTTTAATAAATGTAAATATCACTAGTTAGTACTTAATACAGTTTTACATAATTATTACAAAATGTTAATGTATATAACATTATTGTATGCTACTAATTAATGAAACTACTAATTTGCAGTTTTTATAATTTATGTAATTACTAATTAATAATAATTTTATTAATTAAAGTGTAAAATCACAGAATATATTAGCAATTAGAGGTTAAATTGGTTTGGAAACCTAAAACTCTTGGTAGCTATTCATTATTTGAGCGCTGGGAAAAAAAATCATAAAAATCCGATTTAAATAAAAAAAAATCTGATTTTATCAAAATCCGATTTTTTTTTTTTTTTTTCAAAAAAATCATGATTTTTTTTATACCTAAAAATAGGTGACATAAATAATTATAAAAAAAGAGAAATGTCAAAGTTTACGTTTGGCTGGGAAAAAGGTACAAAATGCATACCCAACAAAGGTACTTGCTTATCACAGCTTATTATATTTAAAGTCGTATCTCATGTTTTAAAATAAAATCCAATCTCCACGCCTTTGCCGAAATACTATCACAAAATCTTTAAACATCTCTATAGGAAATGTAAACAAAATTATAAAATCTGATTTAGAGCTAATAAGGGAAAAAAAAAATGTTCATCACCTAATGCGAAATCATGTTTATCAGCATAAAATTATGTAGAGATTTTTCCATGAAATTTATTTGGCAGGAGAAAAATGGAAATATGCAGTTACAATTGATGAGGCTTGGATATGTTTACCTGACTGCAATAGAAAAAGACCTAAAATGTTGGTTCAGTGAAAACAAAGAAAGTTTTGCTATAGGTTTTATGGTTACTGCTAGATTCTCTTATAACAGAAACCTTAAAATAAGTAAAAAAGAAAAAAAAAAGTCAAAATTTACTCGGATTACTATCAGAAATATGTTTTAACAGCTGCATTCAAAGAAGACATTCCAACACTTTACCCAAACACTGTTCACTGAGTTAAATTCCAAAAGTATAAAGCTACCAGTAGGGCCGGATTAGGGGGGGGGGGGGCTACGGGGGCTGCAGCCCCGGTCCCCAACTCGCGATTGGTCCTTTACCAGTGGGTTAAGTTGTATAAAAATTTCATTTTAAAAATTACTTAATTTCTTAAAAAAAAAAAAAAAAATAGAAATTCTGAAATGCCGAGAAAAAGCCGTGTTTCAAGGGTCAACATCCATTACCTTTTACTTTTGCAATTTTAAAGCTTCGTGAGACCGATAGTAACTGTTGCTAAGGCATCCGTTTAGTATTTTTACCCTTTTTCCCCGAGACAAAAGCAGAAAAACATCTTTATTCATCTCCCTCTTCAGCCTCAAAAACACATGTACTCAGCATTAAGTTTTCCAAGAAATTACTAACGAGCACAGACTCGACACCCCACTGCCTTTGATAACGATTTGTTTTTACACCTTTTCTTCTCCTGCATAAAGTTACTGTTAAAAGAGACAAAGAAGTGTGTGTTTTTTTCAAAGGGTGTGCTTTTTCATAAACTTTTATTTGAATATTATAAGAAGATTTCAGGAAATGTAATATTTAGAAATTGTTCTTACTGTTCTTAGCACTTTAGATCTCCAATTAGTCGAAATTAAGCATAGGGTATGGATTAGTCATTGGAATAAAATTTTAAAGATATGCGGAAAAAATAGGGGGATGCTTAAAACAGGGCCCTAGGGTCCCAATAAAAATCTGAGAGTGTTTTGTCCGGGGAGAGGAGTCAAAGACTCAACTCTAAAATTTTGCATTGAGAATGCCAGAAAATTAGGGGTGAAAAAAGCATACCGCACAAAAAGTTCAAAGGGCCCCGAATCGGGCCCTACGAGACCCTAGGATGCCCTGGGATTTCGACTGGAAACTAGAAACGGGACAATAACTAAATGGAAAAAAGGTTCCAAAAATGAATATCGGATTAAGAAGGGGTAGTTTATTAACAATTTAGGGTGCAAAAACTTCAAGGGGCCAGGGACTTAACTGGCATGTAGTTCAGTATAAAGATACTTTTCAGTAGTTTTTAAAATAATCAGAGGATGCTAGAACTATGTTAAATAAAATTGCAAGCAATTCAGATCCTTTTTAAAGAAGCTGCACCAAAGGCCCCCAAATAGGCGATTAATATTAAAAATCGGTGGTAGCTGAAGTCAGCGAAATTTTTTTGTCTTCTTGTGGTAGCTGAAGGAGCTAAGAAATTGTTAGAAAATAAAGCTAGTGAATCGGACTATTTTTAAGGGACCTGTAATAGGGGCCCAAAAGGAGCCAACTGATAGTTGAGAGCAGGGCCCTAACATGAAATCATGTTAAAATGTTTTAGTACTTCGCGTTTTAGATCTTCAATTAGTCAAAATTAAGCATAGGGTATGAATTAATCCTTATAATAATATTTTAAAGAAATGCACAAAAATGGGGGGGGGGGGGTATAACACTTAAAACATGGCCCTAGGGTTCCAGTTAAAATTATGAGAGTGTTAGTCCAGGAAGAAGAGTCAAATATTCAACTTTAAAACAATGCACTGAGAAGGTGAGAAAATTAAGATTGAGGAGGGGAATGCATGACACACAAGAAGTTCAAGGGGGCCGTACGGGAGCATAGAGGGCCCCAGGTCTTAACTGGAATGTAGAAACGTGAGAATAACTAAGTGGAAAATGAAGATCGGATTAAAAGGAAGTAATGTATTAACAATTTAAGGCACAAAAACCTGAAGGGGCCCTGTACCGTGTCCCAGGTGTCGAGGACCTTAACTGGAATATAGAAATGGGGGAATAACCAAATGGAGATTTAGCCCCCAAAACGAAGAAGATCAGATAAAATGGGGCATGTTATTAACAATTTAGGGCATAAAAACTTAAAGGGGCCCCGGCCCTTAAAATATTAAAAATCTGTGCCTCAGGTGCATCAGGACCTTTCTTGGGCTATCCTCACCTAAATTGTCAGACTTATACATGCGATAGATTTCCCTAGCCATCGCGAACAGACACACACGCACACAGAGCGAAACTTTCTTTTATTAGTACAGATTTCATTATTTAAATAGACAGACATTATTTAAATACACACATCCTTATTTTATTAAAATTTCCATATTCATGGATGTTTCCTTTTGTACCATTTACTAAAACTCAAAACGTATGGGTTAAATTGTTTAAGATGCTCACATTAATTTATTTAAGGTGGTTTTCAAATTGCTAGCTCAACAACGCAAAACTTACTGAGGCATTTTAAACTGGCGTAAAATTGACAGGTCTGACTATTGAAGCGATTTGGAATCGAATAACGGTTTCCATTTTTTATAAATTAATTACAAAGTACAAAGTTATAAAGTAATAAGCGATTCTTGTCATGTGACAAATATTTTACCCCTTTCTCGTGCTGCTGCATCCGGAAATTTCGCTTGAAACATTTACTTTGACAGTATTTTCTGAAAGACCTGCCTTTATCAAAAAATGGGGAAACGCCATTCGATGACATAGTTTCTGAATAAGAATACCTGCCAATTTTATGCGTTTCCGAAAGAAAATGAATTCAGAAATGTGTCAGAAAATAGTTCCTTTGAATTTGAGAACAGCCTTAATAAGATTTATCATACTTTGCACAAAATTGACTTATTTCATTAAAAATGAAAAAATTTAGCACTCATATTTAGAACTTTTAATTCATTCTGAAGATACGGATTGAATTAGAAAAGTAAATTTTCTAAAAATTTTGAATTGAATTTTTTTTTAATCAGGAAAAATTGTTTTTTTCGTAATAAAAATTTATCTCACAGTTAACATTTTCTAACAAAATCAGACTGTTCTGCCCACTACGAGCTACGCTCGCCAATTTCGTGCAGATACCGCCAAAAATATTCTAATTTGTTCTCATTTGAAAAGTTTACTTGATTGCAGAAGTTTGATTACGAATAATTTATTTATTAAAATTTATCATGTTTTGTACAAAAATTGACTTATTTCAGCCAAACTGAAAACTTTTCGTATACACATTTAGAACATTTAGTTGATTGTTTTGGTTGAACTTAAAAAAGTAAATTTTCTGAAAGTTCGAAGAAGTTTTCATTTATTTTTATTATTTTTGTTTAAATGAGGAAAAAATATTTTTTCGCAGTAAAAGTTTATCTCAGTTACATTTTCTAACAAAACTAGAGGGTTCTGACCCATTCGAGCTACGTTCTCAATCCCACGTGCAGCAGACCCCGCAGTCTCTAAAAACATGATAATTTGTTGTATTTTAAAAAGATATTTTGATTACGAAAAATTCGATGATATTATCACAACCAGTAGTGGTCTGCTGCAATCCCGTTGCTCTTAAGTTCTCTTTGGCTAGGAAATTTTTCGGTTTCCAAGACCGCATCCACCACTAACGCAATAGCTGACGGTTGTTTTCGTGTTAGATTAAGTAGGATCTATCAGACATTTGAAAATCAGTTTGTTTAAAATTATTTAGAGAAAAATGTTGTTGCCTCCCGGTCTTTTTAGGCCCCACCAGTGGCCGAGAGGTTCTGCTCTCGAAGCTGGTAGACGGGAGATGCTGGGTTCGATCCCAATCGCGCCCGTCGGCCTAATCGTTCGGAGTTTTCGTGGTTTTCTTCGAACCTTGGTTCTCCAAGCGTTAATACGGGTTAGGTTCCCTTAGAAAGACCTCCACGGAAGGCACTCCCCCCTTAGGGCCTATATCCCACGTGCAGATAATTGGCCGACATAAATACAACCAACCCGGTCTTTTTAGGCCCCGGCTAGATTTTTTTTTTTTCTTTTGGACTTTATAAGGAAATCGTTTTAAATATATAAATACTAGCTGGGTACCCGCGCTTCGCTACGGTAAATTCTCCCTCTTTCATAACTTCCTATTTTTGTCGATTGCCTGTCTTTTTTACTATTTCTCCATCAGTAATTCTAATTTTGCACCTTTTTTTATTTAAGTCAACATACTTTTTATATGTAAAGATGGATTTTTGCAATCACTAATTGATTTTTAACTCACTTCTTGGTATGTTAGAATTATAAACATTATATTTACAGGTGTGTTTATAGGTCAATAATGACAATGCAACTCTTTAATATTAGAAAAAATTAATTGTAAATTAATACAATAATTTTAAGGCATTTTACTGTTAGCCTATCTCAGGTGATAACTCACCAAATATTTTCTGTACCTCGTACAATTTTATGCGAGTTGGAACGACAATAGATTTAATTATGCGCCAATGAACACTCGCCAAAATATGCCAAATGATTAAAACTGCAACAATGAAACATTTTAAAATAAAAAATACTGAAAATAAATTAAAAATGAAGATTGTAAAATTTTTAAAAATGTATATTTTTATCAATTATTAATTAATTAATTTAGGATTATATGCTAAGTAATACATTTAGAAATCCTAAAAAAAGATTACATAATGTTTCATTTTTTTTCTTTCCTGCTGTCCTTACTTTCAAAACAGAGTAAAAATTAGATATCATTTAATAAATTCATTTGCTTGCGTTTTTTACCAAGCATAAGAAAAAGCAGTGAATTAGTCATAATCGTGTTCTAAGCCCACGCTAGATTAATGTACCGTAACGGAAATAAATAAAAAAAAACAAAAAAACATGAATTTCGGTCAAAAAATTGTGTGTGATTTTTAATATAAACATTGAATAGTTATAAAACAGTTTTAAAACAACCATTGTTTTCTTATTATTTTGACTTCTATGTTTATCTCTTTTTGTATCTTAATTTTCTAGTCATTGAACAGCCTTTAATGCATCTCCATACCTATAGGGGGGGGGGGGGGGGTACCATAAGGGGTCCCTATTCTGTCGCCAAATGCCGCCACGTTTGTTGCTACATTGGAGATATATCGCCAAAAGTGACGCCAACTTATCGATATCTCTAATATTTCGTCAAATTCCCATAGATTTCCATTGTAAACCAATAGGGTATACTTGTTTACAGAAAATCAACAAATTGAGATATTTTAATGCAACAAAAACTAATATTAGCTTAAGGGATTATATTAATTATATTTAAGGAAGTTCAGCGTTCAGGTAAATTAAATTATGAATAAAAGTAACACGATACAATGCTTAGCATGCTTTCTCAAACATAAATTTTAAGGGAGATCAAACTGGTCGCCAAGGGCGGCTAGTTTCCAAGATTACAATTGTTAATTTCTTAAAATATATACGTTACTATAGCAATGGATAGTCCGTGCGGAAAAAACTGCTTGCGGGTGTACATTTCGTCACACTATATTATAACCATGAAAAAAAAAAAAAAAAAAAAAAAAAAAAAAACCTCTTGTTTTATCGACATCATTAATTCATACATGCCTTTTGCTCATTTCATTTAAAATACACACATTTAAAATATATGTCTAACTAATTTCATTTAAAATGATGAAAAGAAAAGTAATAATAAGAAAAAATACCTTAAACCAAAAAAATTTATTTCAACATCAAAGAGTATCTTGAACTTTACGCAGGCGAAATATAAATAATGTCATTGTCTATAAAATGAAATGAAACATTTGAAAAAAAATAATTTTGTTGATAAAAAAATGAGCATTTAAAAAATATAACTTTTGAAAATTACATGCTTTAACCCACCAGTTTTTTAAATCAATAAAAATAAGTACTTAAAATAAAAGCATAAATAAATATTTTGCAAGTAATAGAATATAGTCAATTTAAACTGCAGTCTTCAAATTGTAAATATTTTTACTACTGCAGCATGGCGTACATAATACGTATTTTTCACACTACAGTAAACATTTCATTGTTTGAATGAAGCCATTCATGGTTTCTTGAACAAACATTTTTATATGTATAATTCCTAACTTCTAAAATAATTTTACTGTAGCTTCCTCCTCATCAGATAACTGCCAAATAGTAAAATCTATGTCAGTAATCACTAATAAATGAGTTATAATTAATAATAAATGTTTTCTATTGAAAAAATAACAAATTAAAAAGTTTTACGGGATTAAGATGGAATAATACTCATAAAAAATATTCACGTTCAATAAATAGCAAGTGTTAATATTTGGCACAGTTTGCACTAAAAATCGTTTGCACAGTTAGGGTTGAAATAAATGGCACGATATCATACATCTTGGCATGTTGGTAGAACGAAAAAGTACAACAGTTTTTTTTCTTTTTTTTTAGTTTTAGTTTTTGAGGCGTTTGTATTTTTTTTCCTAACTGACATAGTTGTTTTAATTATTAAACCAAGAGAATTGATTAAGGAAATGTTCAATTTGAATTTATTCCCTTGCTATAGTAACAGAATAAAGAAAATGAGTTTTTAGAAATTATAACTTGAAAATTTGAGGTTTTGGCGCCAAAGATAGCGCCAAATTAGAAAAATATGAAATATCTCATGAACTATTAGACTTTAAAGAATTTGGATAGTACCATTCGATTCAGCATACAAAAACACACCAAAATATGTTATCAGTTGAAAAATAACAATAAAATCAGATTTTTAAGGAATTTTTTTAAAGTTCGTTCTTTTTTTTACCCCCCTTAGGGGTGGAATTTTAGAAAATCCTTTCTTAGCGGCACTCTATGTCATAAGGAGTATTTTTACCCCAATTTTCAAAATTTTAGGTTCAGTAGTTTTGGCTGCGCGTTGATTAATACGAAATCCAGACTTTCTTTTATATATATAGATGATATAATTTTTCACCATTTAATGCTTTTCGCACTCAAAAATTTAATTATTTTAAAGTTTTCTTTTCGTGTTAAAATTCACGTGTAAATATATTTTCGATTTTCCAATTGAAAGTGTGCCCCACCAGTGGCCGAGAGGTTCTGCTCTAGAAGCTGGAAGACGGGGGGTGCTGGGTTCGAACTCACTTTCGCCCGTCGGTCTAATCGTTCGGAGTTTTCGCGGTTTTCCAAGAGTAAATATGGTTTAGGTGCCCTTAGAAAGACCCCCCATGGAGGTCACCTCCCCACCTTAGGGCCTATATCCTTCGTGCTGATAATTGTCCGTCATAAACACACTATTTGGGCTTTTTTTAAATATGATGTAATTTTCTCCATAAAATGCTTTTCACGTGTAATAATTTAATTAATTTAAAGTTTCCTGTCTTTCTGAATATTCACGCATAAGTATATTTTTCAATTGAAAAATGTTTGGAAATATTATTATAAGGAAAGGGAATGGAAATTTAAGGGTAGAATTCGATGATTATTTATTTATAAATAAAAAAAAGGAGTTTTAAAGTTTATGTGCTAGGGGGGGGGGGGGGGAGAAGCGGAATTTTTTTGAGTCAGGTGACAGAGAGTAATTTTGATGCTCTTTTAATTATTAATACAGAAACTTTATAAATAGGGAAAACATGTGATTTTAAACTATGTATTGGAGCGGTGGAGGAAGGAAAAATGGGATTTTTTTTCTGGGGGGGGGTGAATAATTTAGATGCTTATTATATATTGTTGCAACAAAACGACAAATAAAAGAGAAAAAAATTAAAGATTTTAAACTTCATGATATGCTTGGGGGGCATTGCGAAGTGCAATGGAAGAATTATGATGTAAGTTAACACCACATCTAATGCCAACTACAATCCAAAATATTAAGTGCCTAGTTCAAAGCTAATTGTATGCTGATGGGACTTGGGCTGCTTCCAATACTTCAAGTGATATTATTATATTTCACACAAAGAAGGATAAGTATGTTTAAAATTTCAATTGAAATATTTCAATTAGTGTTATGAACAAATATCTGAAATTTGGATCACAGGTATAAACACCTTGTATTCCTCAGTGAAAATTGAATTTCGACCCAGGTTCATATATAAAGGTTGTTAAACTTTCTATCTACTAATCAGCTCATTCAGTTTGTCTCCATACATTAATTGAAAATGTTGTTACCACATATACATACATACATATATGCTGAAGTTCAAAAAATTCAGGGGCAGTGAATGGATGATTTCGATTGTACACGGTTTGTTGAATATCTACTGAAAATCTTGATGAATTACGTTTGAACTTTGAGGATGTAAAGAACATGTTTGACTATCTTTTTCAGTGAAGATTTAGTCGCGGGAACAATTAGGATGGCAACAATAAATTTAATAATAAACAGGGCTTAATTTGCGCCGGAGCCCACGGGAGCCCGGCTCCGGTACTTCTCTGTTTTTAGTAAATGTTTAAATATTGGTCGGAATTCACCGGAGCTCATAAATACAGGACTCCGGAGCCCCATGGAAAGCGCTCCCGAAAAACCTAAGCCTAAATTACCCTTTCCTATCTCGAAGCTTTTGCATTATTTTTGCCAAAACACTTATATGTAACGTAATGTGTCGCACACGCAGGCGATGGAGATAAAACGGACTCGATTTTTATATCAGTTTTTGGTCTTGGACTGGCTCGAGCTCAATCTGTACTACATTTAAATTCTTATTTATTCATGTATAGAAAAAAAAACTTTTCGTCCTTTAAAATTACATATTATATTCTATTTCAAATCATTTTAATGCTGTTTTGATCAGAATGAAGGGGAAACAGAAATCGTGTTTTTCTATTTCAAATTTATGTCGGCGATGTGTTGATACGGCGCCACTCAAGAGACTGAATTTGCTTTCAGTTCGATCCCTTTTAGTGACAGTAGGAATTTTTTCTTATTGGCTGTTTTTTTTTAAATTTTATTTTGATATAACATGAAAAGAATATTTTCTATTTTAGCCAACGAGCATCAGCTTGGGTTTTTGTTTGTTGGACGTTTATTGTCTTCTATTGCGTGCGACTATAAAAATCACGTTAGTGATTTTTCTATTTATTTTGTATCATGAACGTACCCATGCTAAGGCTCTGCTCTGCACATTTACGAAGTCACTTTCATTTGTAAGTAGATATAATTGCCATGTATTGTTATTCTGATAGAAAGCAATCGAGCAGTGTTTCCTTTTTTTCTATAAAAGCGTCGATTCTTTCCGATAACGGTGTCAAATGTTTAATTTAATCTGATTTTCAGAGACTCACCACAAAAGATTGAAATCGATTATAGTTTAAGATATGCACCTTTTATAGGAAATTGTAAAACATTGCTCCATTCTTCAGCACATAAATATTAATTTCTGTAAATTTCCTTCATTTTTTCTTAAAAATGCATAGCTGCGATCTATCTCTATTTTGAGTTAACACTATTTCTGAATCATAATCCTTGCCATATTTAATCGCAGAATTCTGCAATTAATTAACATTAAAATTAGGCAAAGATTTCTATTCAGAAGGAGTGATAACTAAAAAGTGGAACAGTTGATAGCTAAATATATGCTGATAGATATACTTGAAATTTTTATTTTGCTAAAAGAAGAAAAAAATGCTTTAATTTTTGCGCATAATGTACGAAATATATGCAGATTGGAGTGACAGGGGGGGGGGGGGGAGAGGGAACGGTACGGTTGTTGTACCGGTACAGCAAAATATTAGGGCTCCGGTACTTTTTTTTAATTAGAAATTAAGCTCTGATAATAAATAATGGTTGCGATAACCCATGTGACAGAAAATGCTCAAAAGGGTCTGTCACTGTAGCAAATGACTATGTGGGTCCTGTGAAACGTTTGTGTGCATTTGTGTAAACATAGCACGCATATTCGTGAAGGTTTTAACGTTTCTGAGAAAAATGTAAAATCTTTTTGCTTATAGAACACAGTGTCTTCAACCAAATTTAACACCACTTTCCAAAAACTTCACAAAGAACAGCAGAAATAGTATACTGGAATTAAAATATTAATATATCGAATATTTGGTGAGGCTTTGGCATTTGTGTAAAATATTTTTAACTGCGCATGCGTGAAAGATTCCAAAAATTTTCATAGTTTGGTAGTCAGCTATTTGGGACAACTTATACAAATAGTCCGGTCAAAAATTGCAAAAATTCAGAAAGATAGGGGCGATAGAGTGAGTTGCTTCCTAAAAGTAGCTTTATTATAAAGGATTTTCCACAATTTGTCAATCAGTTCACTGTATCTTTCTGAGTTTTCGCAATATTTGACTGGACTTTTTATATAAGTTGCCCTAATAGCTGACTATCAAATTAGGAAATAAAAATTTTGGAATCTTTCACGCATGCATAATTAAAAATTATTTCATACAAATGCACATATCTCATGAAATATTCAATATATTCATGATTTAATCGCAGTATATTTTTTCTACTGTTCTTTTTCATATTTTCGTTATGTTCTGTTAGATTTGGTTGAAATCTACATGCTATAAACAAAGAACATTTAAATTTTTCACAGAAATGTTAAAATCTTCACGCCTATGCGTATTATGCTTCCAGATATGCCCACAAACGTTAGCCAGGATCAACATAGTCATGTGCTACAGTGACAGACCATTGTGAGCATTTACTGTAACATGGATGATCACAAGCATTATTTTATTATTAAATTTATTGTTTTGCCCCTAATTGTCTCCTCGTCTACATCTTCACTGAAAAATGTGAAGTCAAACATGTTCTTTACACCCTTGAATTTGGATGACATTTCGTCAAGATTTTCACATATATTCGAGAAATCGTGTACTGTCGAAAGCGTCCGGGCATTACCCCTTAATTTTTGGACATCAGTGTATATATATACACTGATATATATGCACACAGTGTTTTTTCTAAGCTACCCTGACCTTTCTAAAATGTGCTAAATGTACCCAGCCCTTTTTAACCCTAGAATACACGCGCAAGATATGACATATCCAGAATATGTACGGTATTTACATTTGTCACCACTATTTTTCGAAAAGTAACCTTCAAATTGTATAATCGCAGAATTTGTAACAAATGTCAGCAATTAAATAATATAGCGATTTTTATTTGAATGTATCGGTGTTAAAGTACAGTTTTCTCTGGCATAAGCAGTATGCCGCGCGTGTATTTGAAGGTTAAAAATAGTGAAATGCAACTTTAGTCATCTCAGAGATCGAGAAATTTCTCTTAAAAATCTTCCCCAAATTACAGTATTTCTAAATCTATGTGGTCGAAAGGTTGTAAAAATCATAGACCTACAATGTTTCGTTAAGTTTTTTTTTAATTAGCTTAATTTTAATTAAAGAAAATCTAGAATATGTTTATAAAGTATCTTTGAATTATATGTGGTAATAAATACGTTTAAATAAAATAATTAAGAGCACTATTAAAGATAACAAAAAAAGTTTTTGTTAATATATATATATATATAATATTAATATATAATATAAAATATATATATAAAAAAATTACATATTCAACTTTTAAAATTGGTATTTTAAGATTTAAAAAAAAAAAAAAAAAAAAAAAAAAAAGTTGCATGTGAGTGTGTGCGGGGGGAATTTCCAGTAGCATGGTGAGGGAGACCAAACTTTTCATTAGCCCCGGGCCTCAGAAATGCTTAATCCGGCTCTGGCTACCAGCCAGCAGCCATACCTATAAATCTACTGCTATACTTATAGAAAGAAAAAGAAATGAGAAATGAAATCGAAATTAAGACTATCCCATTTTTGGGCTTTTATAACAAGCTCTTTATAAGCAGCATTCTAAAACATTAGATGGACTCTGGAAGATTGTTGAGGAATGGAACAAAATCAACCTTTACATTAGATAAAAGTTATAATATGATAGTTCAAGAAAAGGGCTATCAGAAAAACACATTCGAAAATAAAATTATTATCTTTGTTTATATATTTCTTTTTCCAAAATCGTTACAAAAATGTGTGTACATTCATTCGCAATAAAAATTAAGATTTCTCGAGAATTGAATTTTAAATTCCGCATATTATTATATCCTTTAAAATATGAATCGTTATAAATATATATATATTAATTATGTATTTTCAACACATACCTGGATTTTATAATAATAATAAAAAAAAATCTATTATAATTCCAATTTCTTTATTTTTCAATACTTTTATCAGAAGGCAGAGGGTTGGGGGTGAGAAAGCTATAGCATACGTTTTACGTGTTTTTCGTTTCCTGAAATTCGCTGGATTAAAATTTAATCACTAAAAAATTACTTTTTGCAAATATGTCAGAACGTAGCTTGTTTAGATTTGAAAACAGCATCTAAAACGTAAAATTTGTTGAGCTTGAATAACTATATCTGTACATTTTATGCCTTTATCATTCTTTTTTCCCTTTTTCCCCCACAAATGTGTCAGAAAGTAACTGATTTAAACATGAAAACAGATTTAAATACAATAGCCACTGTTTACACGAATATATTTTTGTATAAACCTTATAATACACATAACTTTAAACTTAACATAATACTTTTGCGTATAATGTTTAATTATAACATAAAAGAAAAATTGTTTTTGTCAATCATCAAATGTAAAGAAAAAATTCGATAAAAGGGATCAAAAGCAAAAAAGGAATGTGTCTTTCCCACGCTTTTCTAATACTATACTCCTGCCGACACCCACATAGGCATAGCGTCGGGGGGGCACAGGGGGGCACGTGCCCCCCCAACCTTCTGTACCCCGGGCGCCAGAACAGAAAGCTTAGGGGGCGCCAAATGAAGATTTTTTTTGTCTTTACATACAAAAATGTATATGTATATCTATCGAATGCGCATAAAAATGTCTCACAGCCGGAAAATTCAAAAGGTAAACTGAACCAAATACATTAAAATTTACAAATATATAAAAAGATTCATCTATAATAGAAGACTGCATATGAATTAAAAGAAAAACTGTTCTCAAATTCCAAATGTACCATGCTAACGCCTTCTATTATTCAAATCCCTACCTGTGTCAGGAGAATCACTAACATTTTCCAAGGTCATTCGCTACCCCTATCTTCTGTGTGAAACTGCCCCTCACCGATAATTGCCAAACGCTAACCGATTTCCCTGGGAGTGCAGAGGGGGTATGTGCCCCGGACTCCAGAACGAAAGGCGAAGGGGGCGCCAAATGAAGATTTTATTTGACTCTGACTTTTCTGATAAAAAGATTCCATGAAGGCTGTTCTATTTTTTTATCTCTCTCCCTGAGCAGCGTTGAGCTTTCTTTTTTCCCGTTTTGCTATGGGCGACGTCGAGTGACTGTCCAGGACAATAAAAATAAACGAGAGAAGAAGTCAGGTCCAAAATTAAGTTGGGGGGGGGGGCGCCAAGCGAAGGGGAAGCAGATGAAAATTTGGTTTTTCGTTTTGTACAATATATATATATATATATATGTGCGTGTGAAATTTGTGTAAAAAACATTTTCTAGCCGAAGAATCAAAAAGAAAAGCCGAATAAACTGCATTAAAATTGTCAAATAAATAAAAAGAATCACCCGCAATATACAAGACAACAAATGAATAACCCCATTCTTTTTTTATAATATCGCCCCCCCTCAAAAAAAATCGGGAAATTCGCAACAGGTCATACGAAAAATTGCGAAATCTCCTTCAACGATCGTAGCAAAAGATGGCGAAAAGAAATAACTATTTTCATCAATCGATAAGGGGAAAAATCGCGAATTTTGCAATTCGTCACGGAAAAAATCGCAAATCTCCTCAAACAACTGTAAAAAATATTTCGAAATTTATCAAAGGTCGCGGAAACAACGATTTTCGTAAGTCGGTCGCGGAAAAATCATCGCAAATTTCGTCAAAACAATGGATAAAAAGTTGCAAATTTCGTCTAAGGATCACAAAGAAAAAAAAAAAATCGCAAATTTTGTCAAATGGTCGCAGACAAAAAAACGCAAATTTTGTTTAAAAAATTTGAGAATTTAACGCAATGATCGCGCAAAAAATCACGAATTTTGGAAGTCAGTCCTGAAAAGAAAATCACGAATTTTGACAAATGATCTGGAAAAGAATCAGGAATTTCGTCGAAAGATCTCTGAAACAAATAGTAACTACCATCAATCGGTCGCGGAAAATGTATATCGCGAGTTTGGACAAGTGGTGGCGAAAAAAAAAATAAAGTTCGTGAATCTGTCGTAGAAAAATTCGCGAAATTTGGCAAAGGATCGCGGAAAAAATCGCAAAATCTCCTTCAACGGTAGTATAAAAAGATCTAAGAAAGGGGTATTTCTGTCAATCGATTGGGAGAAAAATCGCGCATTTTGGAATTCGTCGCGGGAAAAATCGTGAAACTTCTCAAACAACGATTGAAAAAGTGATTTGGGAAGATGACATTACGGGCACTTTGATGAAAAAGATCGAATATTTTCAGTAAAAATAGTCGCTGAAATCTGAGTAAAGTCGCCTGTTTTCTTGGAAAAGTCGCTTTTTAATGGTTTTCGGCTTAAAATAGTCGGCAAAGCCGCCGAATACTAAAAATAGTCGCTTTCAGTAGCATTTTAGTAGCAAGTGCAGCCCTGCAATTGTATATTAAGAAAAATCGGAATTTTATGAGAAATTGAGTCGGGCCGGACCGGGCCTGATTTAATTGATTTTTCCACGGGCCGGGCCTGGCCGTAAACTGATAAAATATAAACGGGCAGAGCTTGGGTGGAAGTTTAAATTTTTTACGCCGAACTAGGCCCAGGCCTTGAAATTGCAGTCCGTGCAGACCTCTAGTGTGCTTCCCCAAGGCCTTGCAAACAGGGGGTTAAAGGAGTGGTCGGTTACTCCGGGCGCGAAATTTGTGCTGCGAACCATGGCTTTATTCATTTTTTGGCCGCCGATCATTTTCCGTGGAATTTCTTTTTCTCTTTGTTTTTTCTGTCGCAAAACATTATGAACTCTCTAACAAATAAGTGCAATTTTCCCTTATGTTATTTAGTTGTTCTGAATTTCTAAATTAAAATTAAACCTTTTAATAAAGTTCCAAAATAAACGCGAAATATTTATGCAATAGAATTTATTTATGTTTCTGCACTTTATCAATTTTATTACACCCATCACAAAGAGAAAGATTTTTTGGGGGGAGGGGGCGCAAAATTGAAAATTCGCTCGGGGCGCAGTTTCACGGCCTTGGTGCCCCCCCCAAAATTTCTGGTCACGCTACGCCTATGGACACCCATAGCTAGAAACGGCGTTCAATTATTTTTTTTTCTCCCACTTGTATAAATTGACAATCTTTTTCTTTAGTAATACACATGTTGTCAACAGGCAACCCTTTAAAAAAAAAAAAAAAAAAAAAAAAAAAAAAAAAAAAAAAAACGTGTTTCAGTGAATAGTTTGAAGACGGTTTGCCCATTGCTGCACTAATTCTGATCAGTTTGAAAAATATATGCTTATTTCCGTTCGCAATGAGGGAATCAGGTGTACTAGCACATGTGGGGACCGGTTTATGCATCTGGACTTCAGGAGGAAAAAATGTTCCTAATTATCTTGCAATTTGAGAATTGTACCACAAGATAATATAACACAACGGATATGTTTCTGAATAGAAGGTTTTTTTTCTTTTTCTTTCTTTTTTTTTTTTTTTTTTTCATATTTCGTTGCATTGAAGGATTCAAGGCAGTTGAAAGTTGAAACATCTAAAATGTTTTTCTTGCAAATATAGATTTTTTTTTTTTTTTTTTTTTTTTTACATTAGTTAAAATATACATTTAAAAAAAAAATAAATAAAAAATAAATAAATAGTGAAATGATTAGGGGGGCTCTATAGGAAGCTAGGGGGGGGGGGGGTCAGCCCACCTAAGCTTTCACATATTTTACCGTATATATAAAATAACCTATTAAAATTCTGGTCTATTTATTATATTGAAATTATTCTTATCTTAATTCCTTTAATATTAGTAATCAGAAGCTCTTCTCTTTTCTTAAATATTTTAAGCTGTTTCTTTAAGTTTGATTTTTATTTTAAGCAGTTGTGCTACATTCTATTTTTCCTTTTTTTCTGTTGTTTTCTTTATACTTTCGGAGTAGTTTTACAACCATAATATAGCAATCAATGACGCATTTCTTCTGTTGCTGAGATATACTTCTTTCTTTTAAAGTGATTAAAAAGGAACTGGTTACTACAATATATACAGAATGCTTTAACTTGAAATTTAGGGCATTTTTAACCCTAGATCTACCGGGAATTTTATTCAAGTTTTAATAAAACGTTCTACACCAGAATTTTTATTTAAAACTATTTAACTTATTTATTTACCTTATTTTTGTCTGGTTTATATACTTAGTTTATTTTAAAGAAATTTCTGGTTTGAATGAATATTTTGTATGTACCTGTCGGGTCCAATGGACCCGTCTGGTAGACGGAGGGTTAAGGTTCTAACAAATTAATAGTTCTCAAAAACAAATATATTCCCTCTATTTAACAACACGAAATTTTTAACATATTCTCGGAATCAATTCATAATTAAACGTAAAAGCAGGTAATATTAAAGCATAACTATTGAAGTGATTTGGAATCGAATAACGTTTTTCCTTTTTTGATAAATTTATTACATATTGGGTCATAAGGGATTGTTGTATCATGGTGACTTTTCTTGGCTGTCGTGGCCGGACATTCAGTTTAAAAAACTAATATTTTACATAATTTTCCGGAAAGGCTTTTTTCTTTTATAGAATAATGGAAAACGCTAGTCAATGTCATAGTTTTTACTGTATTATTTATCGATTTTCCCCTCTACTTCTTCCCTCTTGGCTTTTTTCCTAATGCCCCCCCCCCCCATACTGTCTCTCTAACAAAACATTATTTATTTGCATTTTTAAACCTCTCTTTTATATTTATAATATAAGTAAATAAATGAAATACGTTGCAATATTGTCGCAATTTTGAAACTGAAAATATTAATTTAATATATTAAAAAATAGATGAAGTAATTTCATTATTGGAATTATAAATTGTTTTAGGTATAATTAGCGTCATGCAGTGCCATGCCATTTTTCAAGCACACAATATTATTTTTCGCGTGTGCTGTTCTCTTTTCCGAGTGCGCCGTTCTATTTTTGATTGCTCTGTTAAATTTTTATTTCCTAGGATAAACAATTACTGTGTCTACTCTTAATTTTATAAAAATTCTTATCGGTATTTTCTATTTTGAAAGTCATACTAATAAATTATTACACCATTTTAATCCCCAGTATGCTATTTCTTTCTCCCAGCTTATTTTGTGTCGTCTCCAAAAAATAACGTTACGTTGTATAAGCCAGCCGTAGAACAAAGCAGATGTATCATTGTACGATTAAATACTCTACAGCAATTTTTTAAACTTCTAAGCATCGCACATTTTCAATTTTCATACCGTCGTATTGGGGAAAAAAAGTACTTTTAAATGAAATTTGTTTGAAAACTGTATCTCCATTTATTTTTGAAATATTAATTTTTTTGTAGTGTTTAGAGCCATTTGCTTAATATTGGCCACGGAAGTACTTCACTTCTGTATAAAGTAAAGAAAAAATAGTTCTAATAGTAATTATATATTTTTGTTGCCATTTTCTCCTAACAACCGAAAGAAAATGTAATTAAATACGTGCTATTTTGAAAAAATATAAACGAATGATTTTTGTTAAAACATATTAATGTTACAAACAAATGGAGGTCTATGAATCATTAGATAGCCGTTCTTTTTGTGGAGTTTCTTTAATGATGGCATCTTTTTGCTGCATTTGTGTATTATTTTGCGATAGTGACCTATGCATGTTTTACTGTAGATGTTTAAGAGTGGATCGTAAATGTGGAATTCTTAAGCGGATGCGAATGACGTCCTTTTACATAAAATAAAAGCGTGTGCTTTAACCCCTTCGGGATGTGCGTCTTTTTCAGAATTTTTAATCTTTTATCACCAGTTTTTCGAAACAGAAAATCTTGCCTTATTGAGTAGGGAAAAGGCTCGGATTAAATTAGGCAAAATTTACTGGTGAGAATAATCACTGATTCGGAGCACCTTACGTGGAACGTATACCGATCGCTCGTCCGCAAGGGGTTCAGTCTTAAAATTGAGATATGTTTTGTACTATTTACATATACATATATACATTTTCTTTTAATCGGACGTGACATTACATTCTGAAAAAGTAGAATTCCTGTTCTCCAGTTATTTTTCTGTTTCGTATACAGAAAAAAAATAAATAGATAAATCTTTAAAATGTGTTTATATTTCTCATTATATCAAATGAATGCAAATTATATCAAACAATTATTAAAATTCTTGAAGTTCTCTCCCCCCTCCTCCCCCCCAAAAAACCCAGGAAAGCTTTATTAATGCATATTTAATATTTTGTTACTTTCATTATAGTTTTTGTTTATTCTAGTAGAATTTCTGTCTATCAATAAGAAATATTGTATTCCGAAGATCGCCCTGTAAGTAATGAGTAATTTGCAGTCGTACAGAATTTTTATATGAATGACCATGTGTATTTGAATAAACGTGTAAAGTATTCTTGTAAATTGTAGAATGAAGAGAAGGAAGAAGAAATTTTTATGTATGGAATGTAAGCTCAAAGTCTGGTTTAGAAATTCAGAGTCCTAGGACCAAACAGAAGCATGGATTCTTATAACAGTTTATCTTACATGATTTGTTTCTATTGCGTGATACAATGTCAAATGTTTTTTAAATATGGCCAAAGAATTATTGTCTAGATGATGACAGGCACAAAAATCTATATTTTTTTAAATACAGATTCTATAGTGCGTAGTTTTTATAGTAACTAAATAAATCTAGAAGCTACGCACAAGTGTTTTCTTTTTATCCAGGTGTCAAAATTGTTAATAGGAACAGGATATTACCCTTTGATGATTTTTTCTGTACGTTATCGCTATTGCGCGTAAACAGTAAATGCCAGACTATGACTTTTTGATGTCCGGGACACAAATATGATTTGAAGCCCTCCGTGCTTACGTTATGTAGTAAGCTGAAATATTTTTTAAATGTGTATTTTGAATGGTTCTATTAAACTTGAAATTTGCTATTTTGTAGAATATTTGTGAAGTCAATTTTATTAATAAATGCACGAAATTTGCGTTAGTTTTTACTCAAATATCAAATAATTAAATAGTATTTACAATTTTTCTATAAATAAAAAACATGTTCTCAAAATTGAAAAAAATTTTGGAGATAGCTCAGTGGGGAAAATGTCATTTTCGGTGAAGTATTAGCTCAAGCTTATAAATTATAGCGGAAACGATGTTTGATATATAAAATTTGCTCACCTTTAGATATAAAATTGCCATGTGTTAGGAAGATGTGCATTGTCAATTGCAGATAAAAAGAAAAAAAACACAAGAACACCCTAATATAATTTTTAAATGCATGTATCATTGGATATTTTTTAGATATGATTATCATGATCAATCATTAAATCGTAAGTCGCGATGTCATTTTTTTTTTGCTGTTGTTCATTTTGAAATGCATTAGGCATATGCGTTCGTGGGACCTAACAACGAAAATTACTGGTTAATTATTATCTTTGTATTGTACAATATAAAACTATGTTAATAATGAAACTAAACAGGCAGTTTTTAAAATTTTTGTCTTTTGATTCTTTCACTCCAAGCTTATAGGATTATAGACCATACTTTAATCTGGCCCCCTGATCACTCAGATCCAGTTCAATAGCTTAAGTTGGTAAGCTTAAAGCGTATAGAATTATAGAATTGAGATACCCCAAGTTTATGAAGCCTTAGACCAGTGCCCCGTTTGCCTATGTCCTAGTCCTGTGACAATTATGACTGGTTATTTATTTATTTATTTATTTATTTATTTATTTATTGCCTATATTGATATCGTTAAGAGGCTACTGCACTCAAGTGAAAACACCCACTCGCTAATGTTGTTTTTATAGGAGAATTCTATTAAATATCTCACTTGCATTTCAATATTTTCTCGTTTTGTTTTAATTTATTATTATTATTATTATTATTATTAGGATACTTTGACTTTCGGAACCGGTTTCGAAAGTAAAGGTATCCTCATAAAAACTCGCAAACAAAATAAAAAAAAGCAAAAAAAGGCATTTGTTGAGATCGACTTCAGCTACCCAATGCAAAAAAAAATCATTTAAGAATATTGAAATGCAAGCAAGATAATAATTTAAAAAAAATTCTCCCTTAGGAATAACATTAGCGACTGAATGTTTCCGCGTAATTGAAGTAGCCTCTTAAAAGTGTGACAGTAACAAATTAATCTTAATTTGTTTTCACATCATGCGTTTTTGAAAATGTCATTAGATATTTATATTTTGATTACCATTGCCTCGGAATTTCTTAAACAAATGTAATACTTTCGCAAACTTTATTTTATGCCTGTAAAAAAGTTTTTGCCAAGCTAAATTTTCACAGAATGGAAGATTTGACACTCTGATACCAAAAAAACTTTTATCAATTGTTAAAAATACTATATATTTTAGGAAATGCTTAAAAATTTTCATTTTCTGTGATCTTAAAAAATATTTTTGACCACTTGACCACACTTTTGAAAATTCCAATATTAATACATGTATTCCTTTCAGGCCAATTTTTTTCCTGTTTATAAATTAGATATCTTTGATCATACAGCTAATTGATGGTTATCATATTCTTTTGATGGATCGTTTCACGACTGATTTAAGAGATATTTAATTAATTTTATATAAAAAATGCCATTTTTAGATATTATTATTGTATATGTAAATAATAATAATAAAGAAAATCTTCAGTTTTAAAGGAATCTGAATTAAAATATCTGCAACTTTTATAACTGGTGTTGTAAAATTATTTCGTGATTGTGATTGAGCATTTGAGCGTTATAAATGCATAGATATGCAATATTGTTGATATTAGGAATTAAACAAAAAACTTTATAAGGTATATTATGATTATTATCATTTTTAACCTTTGTGAAATTTACATGCATTTTGAAAAATAATAAAAAATTATGACTCCTATTTTTTTTTTCTTTAAAAGAAAGGTAAAGAATATATTATGTAAAGATAAAAGAAAAAAAGTATTCGAGTGTTTGTATTCCAGACACCTTTTTAACAATTACTTGCTGTTCACCGTCATTTTAACACATGTTTAACAGACACTCTTTAGTACCCTATCTTTTCACACCCCTTTATGACATCTGCTGATACTGCTGACATCTGACAAAGAGTTTCTGGTTAGGCCAGTGGGGGATAGTAAAAAAATGTGCAACACTTGAAATTTCGCTGAAACGAATAAAAGATACACAGCCATCAGAACATATGTGTATCCAGGGACCGACTCAGCTATGGGGAGCCCTGGGGCAAGCATCATTCTGGGGACCCCCCTTCTATCTTCTATCTATCTATAGAATGTTTTTGTGAATAATGTGGAAGTGGCTAGTACTAAACTTCATACATACTGTAAGTACGCATAAATTTTGTACCCGGTTTTGTCTGCTCACGTCTGTATACAGAGTATCACAAAAAATTGTCACATTTTTAAGAAAAAATGCTAGTAGGATAATATAGTAGAAAGAATGATAGATTGGTGGACTCGAGTATTTCTTTGCAAAGTTTTACTTCGCTTATCTACGTACATTATAAGATGTGTAAAAGAAAATCCCATAAATTGGTCATAATTAATGGTTTTAACTTGCCATGTTACGTGGAAAACGTTAATAAAGTATTTCTTTTGAATACAATATAATACTAAGTTTTTATAATAAAATTTTAATCATTAGTTTTCGAATGATTAGTTTGCTTTTTGCATAAGTGGAGGGGGTACTGGAAGCAGAGAAGAGAAGGGGGACCGCAATCCCTTCCTAAATGTCTGAAAATATATGAATTTTGGTCACTTTTGGCTAGTTTTAATCACTTAGCACCTTTTAATGAAAACCCTGATTACTCTCATGGGGGCCCCCCTAAAAATGGGGGGCCCGGGGCAACTGCCCCGCATGCCCCTGCATAAGTCGGACCCTGTGTGTATCTGTTCTTGTTCTTACTCCGAGTTTAAAATTCAGTTTTGTTTTTAAAATTATTAAATAATAGAATTTTTTTTATAAATAACATTAAAGTACTGTATAATTTGTTAGATGCATTAACGTTTCTCTTGTTCTAAATATTCTATTGCAGAACATATACCTAATTTCAGAATTTTTTCTTCCTTTAAATATGCATCAATGACAGTTGATTTTATATCACTACCACAAAAATATTTTGTTTTAAGTTTGATATACATTATTCGGGCGTGAATTCCTTTAACACATTTTAGAATATATACAGAAAAGGAGATTTTCCCAATGAAAATAATAACATTTCGAAACCTTTTAAATACACTTTTAATTTCATAGAAAAAAAACTTTTTAATGTGATTTCTTATCCGAAAAATGCAATATGAGATCGTATTATGTTGGTAAAACGCCAATGATAAACTTTTAAAAATATCAGTATTAAACCAACGATATTTTCTTGTCAACATCAGAAAAAAAATAATAAAAAAGTAATAATAAATATTTTCTCTTAATAACACATAAATGGGTGATATTAACAAAGGAAATTCTGAAATACAAATGATTTCAAATTTCCTTTTTAGTATAAAAAGTTTCGATTGCATTATTCTCAATAAATAATGACGTAAACACCTTCAGAATTTAGCAAAGGAGAAAAAAGAGAAGGGGGAGGGCACATAATAATAATAACGGTGAATGCCGTAAAAGTCTAACATAAATGACGGCGCCTGGTGCGGGGCACCGCCCGTGCCATCCCGGATGCGGCGTTGTGTCCCTCTACTCTAAACCCAGATTTTACACATAACTTGGCCATATTAAAGTAAATTTTCACCAGGCTTGACTTGGATATAAATAAATAAAGTTGAAAGTGAAGTTGAAAATAAAGTAATTTTTGTTTAAATATGACACTGGTTTCTATAAGAAAATTGTAGTGTGCTCTACTATATTTTTAGGGGGGGGGGGGGTTACACTATACTGTTAAAGCAAAAATTTCGAGTACAACAACACATCAGCTAGCAATGACCCCCCTCCCCTGCCCCTCTCCCCAAAGTATGAAAATTTGTTTCACACCACTTTAAGACTTTTCCACAGCTAACTCACAAATTGAACGAAAGACTTGACTAAAAAAATCATTCTGTTACAGCTAATGACATGTATTTACTAATTTAAACGCAATTGAATATTTCCCTCAAAGTTTGTATAAAAAATAATTTTAATTTATTTATGTTCGATATAATTTAAATTATATTAATCAGTTGTTAATTAACCACAAATAAACATTTGTCAATTATTTACTATTTATCAATTAAAAATATTCACCAATTAATTGCTATTCATTAATTAATAATAGCGTCAATTAAGTACTATTTTATTTATCTATGGCAAATTATTGAGTATGACATTCATAACACTTTTCACTGGAAGCAGATACTCTGCTTACGCCCCCCCCCCCCCAATACGAAACATCTTTTAACGTTGCGTAAAAAAACATCTTTCTAGAACTAACGCACCGAATTGACCAAGCAGCTGTATTCAAAAGACTTAGCTAAAGAACCAGTCTGTTATCGCTAATGAAATATATTTTAATATTTTAAACAAAATTAAATATTTTTTAACAAATAAATTTAAATTTACTGGCGACAATAATTAACTGAAATTTATCAATGTTTAACTAACCGCAATCAATTATTCAAAATTACTTACAATTTACTATTTGTAAATAATAGTCATCAATTAATATTCATTAACTAAAATAGCTTCATTTAAGAACATTAGCAAATGATTAAGCATTAACATCGCTAATCGTAACACTTTCATCTCCATTGCTTAAAATATCCTTTCAAAAAATTGTCATTGTCCTTCAAACGCATCAATAACATTATACACTTTGTCAGGCAATTCATTGAATAATAGAGTAACCACCCAGGACATCTTAGTTCGAGATTAAGTTACTCGGGTTGAGTGTGTAAAATTTCAAAACGAGTAACACCCGAGTTACTCTAAATAATGGTACTGTGCTCCAACAAACTTTTTGTTCTAAAATATAAAAATTTACTTCGAATGAAATTTTTTTGGTGTTCATATGTATATTTTGCATATCTTAACATTCTATAATAATATTTAAATGATACTAATAAAATTTCGGTGGGTATTCCAAACGTCGGTAAAAAGTTTAGTTATTGACGAGAACGGGTAGGACGGTATTGGTGTGTATACTGGGTATTAAAATAATAGCAGTGGGAAAAGAATTGACAACCAATTTTATCTTCAAATTATGGATACGAAAAAAGCAATTACATTTTCGACAATAAACGAAATATTTATATAATATAATAATACATTATAAAATAACAGCATACCTAAAAACAATAATTTTTAATGTAACATTTTATATTAAATTTTCAATGGCAATTACTTCAAAGAAAATCTTTCTTGATTTTTTCTAAATTATTCAACACTTTTTTATTTTTATACAATATTTAAAAATTAATTTTAATCCAAAGCGTTTTAAGAAAAAATAAAATTATTTTCTCATAAAACTGGTCAACAATGGTTCTGCCACGGATCTGAATTTTGTCGTCTAGAGGTAAGTGAATGATTAGGATGAGTAATCATGTACGACAAGCAGTGGGTTGAGCGGGAAAAAAAAGCTTAATGACAAAAACAATAACTTTGCATCATTCTATTCGAGCTATATTATTATATGTTCATATATTATTCTTTAGCAGTAAAAAATACATTTTTGGATCGGAAATTCGAAACATTTTTCGACAACGAACTGGATAAATGCATACTACATTGTTACAGGATAGTTAAAAGAAAAATCGTAATTGAGTGAAATTCCTTATCTCCCAGCTGATATTCCAAAGCAGCTGAAATTCAATTGACTATCTTTTCGATATCTTTATAAATTTTTACGATATTCGACTTTTCTTTTATGAGTTACCTTTTGTGGTTGACTACTAAATAATAAAAAAATGTCGAGTCATTTGAGAAATCGTATTTAAAAATCATTTCATACAATTGCTGATATATCATGAAATATTTATTAAGTTCATGTTGTTCTTACTTAAACTGGCAATTTTCAGGGGAAATTTCGTTAACGTGGGTTGAAAACCCTGCAGGCTGTTAACAAAAAACGTTCATGCACGTCTTTAAGGGGGTCCGGGACACAAAAATCTTCAAATTTTGCAAAAACATTTTATTTCATTAAAAATTTCTCTGATTTTTCCTGCTTCAAATGAGATTTAAATCATGTTTCTATCTGAATTAGAACAAAAAATATTAATTTTTTTGTTTTGATTTGTTTTCAAAATCTAGCTTTCAAGCAATGGCTGTCATGGAAACGACTTTCCAAAAATGTCTTTTTCTTCATGATAGGTTTTTTCACCATATCTCGTATTTAAATTCTTATAACTCGAGAACTGTTAAAGATAAACGGTTCAAACTTGAAATATATCTCTTTCAATTGTTTTACTTTAATTTTGATTCAGCATATTTGAAAAAAAAAATATTTACTTTCGAAAATATGATTTTCTTAAAAAAAAAAAAAAGTTGCACAATTTGTTTTCGTTAAATGTTTATAATTTTTTTTGCAAATTAATATTTTTTTAAATGCTGAATCAAAATTAAAATTTATATAGTTTCGTTTATTTAAATGAAAAAAAAATGAAATTCTATAAATAATATTCCGAGTTATAACGATTTTAAATTACCCCACTTTTTAAATAAATTTTAAATTATTTTTTTTTTTCAAAAAATTATGAGACGTTTTGCCATGTTATTTTGTTTACAAATGATAAGGTTAACCATCACAAAAAAATTCAGAATTTTAACTCAATAAACAAAAATTATTTTAAAATGTGTCTCGCACCCACTTAATTTTCCAAAGTAACCTTTATATCTCGGAGAACATGCGTACAACCCCTACACAAGCGCAGTACAATATAGACATTAATTAAGTTCTGAAGCTACACATAATTTCCTATAATTTATTTTACTGGGTGATCGCAAATTTTAGAATTTTGGAATTTTCTGTTTACCTTTACAGAATGTCCTCGTAACCAAAACTTCATCGAAAAATATGAGGTCAAACACGTTCTTCACATTCCCGAATATCCGAAAAAAATCGCCAAGTAATTTTCTGGATATTCGGAAATCGAAAATGTTAGGTAACCTTTGGCTCTATAGCATATTTGGATAAAACTTGTCTGCCTGAGACATACATTTAACAAACAACCGTGTTTCGCTGTACTAAAATACATCTGTGTGTACTTCTGGTTAAAAAAAAATCTTTAGGACAAAACGGAACAAATGTAAGCTTTCATTAAACACGAATTTATAAAGAATATAAAAGAACTTACATCTAAGAATGTGTTGAAAGGTAAAAGTATATTTTGTTTTGCTTAGATTTCTAAGTCTTTTTTTTTTTTTTTCTCGTACTCAGAAAAAGAAATAATAATAAATGTCGTGTGTCAAATTTAGATTTAAGAATAAATATAAACTATTTCAGAATGAAAATAAAACTGTTCATGTATTTTTATATTTATAATTGTTGAAAGAATATTTTTATATCGAATTGTGTGATTATATAAATATTTCAATTTTTTTTTAGCTATTAAATTGCAATAGTATATAAATTTAAAATGGAATTTAAAATATTTCATGTTAAATAACGAAATTATATAAAATATTTTTTATTTAAACTTCTTCCGTCAAAAGATATCAGAAACACACTCCTTTAAATGTGTTATTTATTATTAATATTAATGATTTATATTGTATTAAGTATCCTATAACTGTCTGAAAAATTTAACTAAAATGAAAAAATACTATTGTACGTAATAGGAAATAGACTATGTACGTCTAAGACTATGTACGTCTAATCAAGTGGATTTAGCATTTGTCTAAATGTGATACGATTGTCACGCTGGAAATAAATAAAAGCCGTATAAAAAGATGATTATTTGTTTTCAGAAAGGCGAAATATCTGTTACGACGAGAATGTGACCGACGAGATTTTTATTACAAAAATATCATTCCCAAATGAGAATTACAAGTTTAGTGAGACGCTAAATAAAAGATTGACACAAATATTTTCTTTTTTCCGAAGAGAAATCAATAAAATCAAAACAATACATTCAAATTCTTCCTACGTCAAAAACTTCACTGCAAATAGAAGCGTCTTAAATTTAGACACATATGTGACTGAAAAAGAATTTTAGACACTTAAGTGTCTTAATCTGAAAATTAAGACACTATAGATGTCTTAATTTAAGATACATAAGCGTCTTACTATGACCATGGTGTAAACGAACTGAGAATAATGTCTAAAATATCCGCAAACGTCTTATTTTAAGACACTTCATTGCTTTAAACGTGTCTTAATTTAAGACGTTTTGATTCTTCCGACGCAATAACCACCAGGGGGCACTAGCACTCCCAGTTGCGCATGCGTTTTAGATGTCTTCGTTCGAAGTGGTATACGTTGTAATTCAAACAAAGTTTGTTTTTATGTACGCGTGTATTTTAATTCGTTTTTTGCGAAATGTGAAGTACTGTGATTTTAATTCGTATTAACTTGGATTATTTATTTATTGAATACATACATCTGACGTGTGTGCTCGACATCAAATGTCTCTTAGAAGCTGTCGTCGATACAAGGGCGGGATAGACACAGAACAGAAGTAGACGACGGTTGAAGATTACACCCGGAAATTCTACAAAGCGTGTGCAATGGGCTTAGTGTTAACTCGTATCAATTTATATCAATAATATTGTGTTATTCATCTTCGTCCTGTCGAAGCTGGCAAAAAAAAAGAAACTTTTGTCTGGCGGGTCCTGTTTTTAGGATGAAACATCTCATTCTTTAAATATGGCTAGTCGGATGTATTATGGGATTACCTTTTAAACTGATGAAAGTCTTTCTCCCTCACTGTGGTTGTGGTAGTTTTTAAAATTTCAAATCGAGGAATATTTCTTACCTCTTGCAGCAACTCAAGTAAGTTTCTTTATAGCAGTAAAATTAGTGTATTTTATGATTTTATTTATTGTACTAAACAAAATCCTGCATGAAATTTAATTAGTTTTGAATCTGTTCGCAAAAAACCCCACTAATTCTAGAAGTATATATTTTTAAACTTATGATGTTCTTTTTTATTACGAATTATATATTCAATGTCAGTTCTTAGTTTCAATGGATAATTTTTATCTCGCAGTAAATGACGACCACAAGGAAGTAAAGAAAAAAAAAAACTTTGAAAGATGACCTAATGCTTTCTTACTTCCTGGCATAAAACCGCAGATTAAAAAAAGATAAATAAAGTAAATGAGACTGGTCTATTATATGAAGCTGCCTGTAAAAATATACATATGTATTTGATTTGCAATCAACTCTAATACTGATTTTTTTATTATTTTTAATAAAAAAGTAATTTGAAATTTATAATGGGAAAAAGTAAAAACCTCTAACTAGATTTCGTATTTAAAATTGTGGTAACTTTATTTATATGCACTTATACGAAAAATACAAAAATGACAGATGTTACTGTATATATTTAAGACGAAAGAAGTTTGGAAATCATAAGTTATTTTTTCCTCATGTTTTTAATATAGAATATGTACTTATTTGTTTTTATTGATAGTTGAATAGCTTTTGTGAGTACCCTCTGATCTACATAAAAACTTGCCCATGTGGAAATATAAATTTTTTTTAAACATAATTTTTAAATAAGTATTTTCATTTTTTTTGGGGGGGGGGGACGGGGGGATTTTGCATGAATTTTTGTAAAGCTGATATCTTAAATCTTGCACTGATTATAATGAAAGTTTTGAACTTTTAGAGTAGGACAAGTTTAAAAACGCAAATATATTTAACAAAATACCAAAGTCATTTTTTCCCCAATGTTATTAAAGTAGAATATTTATTTATTTATTTTCATTATTCATAGTTAAATGGCTGTTGTGATTATCAAGTGATGTATATGTAAAATTGCCTATGTGGCAATATATTTTTTTATATTTTCATTTTTTTTTTGGGGGGGGGGGATTTTTGCAATTTTCGTACATCTGATATTTTAAATCTTTTTCCACATTCAACCGAGTATAATAAATATTTTGAACTTTTAGAGTAGGACAAGATTATAAAATATATATATATATTTATCTATGTACCTTAAAAGCCCTTAATAGCCAACACTTCGGGACCGCGGAATTTGTCCGATAATTGGAGATGTCTACTTTTTTGAGATAAAAATATACAAATATGTATGTCTGCTGATTAAAAAAGTATTCGTTAAATAGAGGTGTTCGCTATTCGAGAATGTCCATTAACCTCCACAACGGATACTCCCGAATACCGGACATCTCAATTTAGACAACTATAATGCAGGGTTGCGTTTTTTGCAAAAGTACTTCTTGATTAAAGGAAGGGCAAACTGGGAAGTGCCCCGTCCCCCTACGACTGTAGTGCCCCCAAATTTGATGTGCAATATTTGTAAAGCTTATATTTTAAATCTGTTTCGAAATTGTACTGATTATAATCAATATTTTGAACTTTTAAAGTAAAATAAGGTTAAAAACAAAATAAATTTAAAAAAATCTAATATTTAGATAAATATTTTTTGTTTTTTAATCTTGTTCTACTCCTGAAGTTCAAGATATTGATTATAATCAGTACAATGTCGTAAAAGATTTAAATTATCAACGTAACGAAAATTGTATACCAAAACTGAGAGCACCAAAAAAATCAGGCTGTATTGGGGGGGGGGGGCAGGACCACAGCCAAATATTTTTCCAGGATTCAACGTGGTCAAACATGGCTACGTATGATGCTTACAAAAAAATGGATGCGATTCAGACGTTTGAAGTGTCTGAAATTCAGACGCAAAAAGTGTCTGAAAAAATTCAGACATTTTAAAATGTCTGAAAATTGAACACTTCATTTCAGACACTTAAGTGTCTGAATTTCAGACATTTTAATTTAGAGTGTTCTTATAGAGATAAACATATTAAATGCTTAAATGAACGAAAATGTTAATAAGAATAGAAAATTTCATTTGCATACAAGTGTAATTAGAAATATTACGTTTTTAAGGGATTGTATGTTGCATGATGCACGTTTATTATTATTATTGCAATTTGTTTTCTGCTTGTACATGCTAATTCAATTTTTATTTATATTATAAATAAATCTAAAATTTTAAATATGTAAATAACAATTGAATGATTTGAACTTTTGTTTCACAGTATTCCATTAAAACCACACATTTTTTTTATTCTTCCAAAAATATTTTCAAAACCTTTAAAAAAATCCCAAACACTTTGGTATAAAATATAATTATTATTTCAAGAGCAAGGAAACTACAACTCCTTAAAATATTATTTTATCAAAAGAAAACAGCAAATTAAATTAAAAGCAGAAAACAAATATAGTATGTATATTTTTCTTCTTCAAATGGAATATTATATATTATTACATATGTATTACACTATGCATAAGCAATAGAAAAGTATAATATTAATACAGGGAGATGCATTTTGCTTACTATATTATTACAATGGTATTTAATACGTGATTGAAGAAACCGAAGAAAGGAAGGAAAATTAGAACAAGAACAGAAACCACAATTTGATTTATAGTTTTTTTTTTATATAGATTTTTATAATGAATGCTTTAATTTTTGATTCACAGTATTGAGTTATAAATGACACTTTTTTATAAACCATTCTAGAAAAAACTAACTCATTGATATAAGATGGTGATTATTTTCAGGGTAAAGAAATAATTGGACTTTTAAAAAATTCTCTCCCAAAGGAAAACAGCACGTTTAATGTTATAATTAATAAAAATAGAGCAGGTATATTTTTCTGTTCAAATTGTAGCGTCTAGGGAAATTAATTGTAATATATAAATTGTAATATAAGAAGTTCTTTCTTCTTTTACTGTATTATTATAGTAGATTTCAATATGTGATTAATCTACATAGTTGATTAAATGAATGAAAATCAGATATAAAGAGGTAACATTATTTCTTCACAATTTGATTTATATTTTTTATTCTTGTCTCCGAAAGATTTTGGTGATTAAATGCTTTGAACTTTTATTTTAACATATCAAAAATAACACCCTCTTTATACCGGGTGTCCCAAAAAGGACTGACTGATTTTAAAATTCAATAACTTGCAAACGGTGACAGATATTTAAAAAATTCTTGCAGGAGGGTTATGCACAAGGTCAAAAGTTTTTTTACAGTGATTTTCAATTTTAGTTGGAATTACAAACAATAGATGGCGCTGCGATCAATAGACGCTTAATTCAGGCTCGATTTTTGGTACTTCGTGGCCCGGATAATACATTTCCATCTCCTTTTTCAGCATGGAACAAGATAAAGGACCAGAAATCGAGCCTGTATTTAGCGACTATTGCTTACAGCGCCATCTATTGTTTGTAATTCGAACTAAAATCGAAAATCACTGTAATAAAACTTTTGACCTTTTGCATAACCCTCCTGCAAGAATTTTTTAAATATCTGTCACCGTTTGCAAGTTATTGAATTTTAAAATCAGTCAGTCCTTTTTGGGACACCCGGTACACCGCTTCAAGAAATATATTATGTAAATCGGGAATTATTATTTTCCGAGTGAAGATATAACAACTGTTAAAAAAATGATTTTCCATAAGAAACACAGCAAGTTAAAAAAAGACCCCCCTCCCCCTCCCCCCCCCCAAAAAATAGCAAGTATATTTTTAATCCTTAAATCGTAATGTATATTATAACATCAATACAGGGAAAATGCATTCTATTTCATTATATTATTAGAACAACTTACATTACGTCATTTATCGAAAAAAAAAAATTAAATGATTGAAAATACATGCAAGAGCAGAAAAGCGTAGTTATTTCATTTATAGTCATTTTTTATAGTTTCTAAAAAAAAAAAAAAAGTTATTTATGTCAACTATTTTTTGTTATCATTAATCCGATACTAGCCGATAACGTGAAAACCAACGAAAATGTTATCAATTTCTACATTTATAAAAAAAAGAGATGGGATACACTGAATTTCGGTGCATATTATCCAATGGAACCCGTAAGGCATGGTGACGTCACGGCGACGTCGTTGTGAAGTCACACTGTGACTTTGTGACCGTCGATGTGACGTCACGTGACGTCGATGTGACGTCATAGTGACTAGAATGCGAGGTCGTTATGGCCGTTTTAGAGGTCGTTTGTGACGTCACATTGTGACCACTCTGTGAAGTCACGGTGTGACAAATTTGTGAAAAGTGTGTCATTTGTGACTATTTTGGCATTAACTTTGTGACGAACCTGTGACGAAAGCGACAATGCTTTGAAGTCACACTGTGACCAATTTGTGAAATATGTGTCATTTGTGACGAACTTGTCATAAACACTGTGATTTCAAATGAAAATCAAATTTCAAATTAATTGCTTAAAAGACGCAAATAGTGAAAATGATTCCATGCTGGGACTCGAACCCGGGCCATCAGTACAGTGCACTGACATTCTACCGACTAAATCACATGGAACGATACCCAGGCTGAAAAATTTCTCACTATTACATGTTGGCAAGGCTACAAACCCAGCACAAGATGGAATATTTAGCGTGAGCCACCAACATGATGCAAACACGAAACTTAATTAAATCCAGCATCGATTGAAATTATATTAATACTTGGAAATTTTTCCAGCGAGAACCATTCGCTTTGCATACAATATTTCAAATGAAAATCAAATTTCAAATTAATTGCTTAAAAGTCAATTTTAATTTGAAATGTTGTATGCAAGGCGAATGTTTCTCCCTGGAAAAATTTCCAATTATTAATATGGTTTCAATCGATGCTGGATTTAATTAAGTTTCGTGTTTACCCCATGTCGGTGGCTCACGATAAATATTCCATCTTGTGCTGCGTTTGTAGCCTTGCCAACATGTAATAGTGAGAAATTTTACAGGCTGGGCGTCGTTCCATGTGGTTTAGTCGGTAGAATGTCAGTGTGCTATACTGATGGCCCGGGTTCGAGTCCCGGCATGGAATCTTTTTCACTCCTTTGCGCCTTTTAAGCAATTAATTTGATATTTGATTTTCATTTGAAATATTGTATATAAGGCGAATGATTCTCTCTGGAAAAATTTCTAAGTATTAATACAGCGATGAATTTTAAAATAAACTTTTGCTGTAAATATAAAACCTTATCTTTTTACCGTACTTTTTAGCAAAATATCGCTATTTTGGAGTCCTATTCTTCTAAATCATTTAAAATTTTTCCACTTAAAAAACAATGCTTATCAACTGCCATATTTTTTTATTAAGTTCTATGCTTGATATTGAGTTCAAGCTTGATATTTAGAATGTGTAAGTTTTTTTAATTTGTTGTTATTAGTCATTGCTTTATTAAATATGAACATGGAGACTAACGGATATTAATACAACTATTATTTATAGAGCGGCATGATAAGCGATATTTATTTAAATTTTTTATTCCCGTGTATATTGTATTTTGTGAATATGAGCTAAATAGATTTGGTATGTTTTATAGGAAAAGACTGATCTAGGAAATAGAAAAAAAAAAAACGATTAAGAAAAATCATGCGTTAAGCATAGATTATAAAATACTTTCCAACACTTTCTGAATGCTTTAACAAGACATCGTAATTTAGGGAAATGACGTAAATAAGATAACTAAGTAAACATTTCAGAAAACGCATAAAACATTTGAAAAACTGATTTCAACAGTTACCGTCCATAGCCAAATATGTTTTCCAATTCTTTTGAACAGCCCTGTATTTGATCTGTAGGTTGATACACTGAAAAAAAAAATGAAGTACTCAAAAATGAGTAATCCGACGTACTCATATCGAATTGAATATTTTTGGATCAAAAATGAACCTATGCTTTCTCTATTTTGAAACATCACATGTTATAAAACCCAAACAAACGAATAGTTTTGTACCCTGTAATGGTTCATTTCATTTATAGCGGCATAGCGGCATAAATGATGTTTATTAATGTAAATATTAAATTATGCACAGCATTTTAAAAATAATTTAAAAGTACTTGGCAATAATGCTCTTGTCATAAAAATATTCGATTTGAGTATCTTGCTAAGAATTTTGCTGTTTTTCTTAATAAATAATCAATTAAACATTTCTTGTTAAGAACTTTGAACGGGAAATAAATGTCAGTACATTTTTACTTTAAATTTTAGGTTTTTTGTTTTTTTTTTTTGGGGGGGGGGGAGTGCATAACGATTCATATTTCATCACAACCATGGAATAAAAAATGAATACATGTGTTTCTCAACTTTGAGTACATTTGGATCGGAGCTATTTTGAGTATGTGACGCATTTAAAATTGGGTACTTCTTACTCAATTTTGAGTACCCATTTTTTAAGTGTATATATACTATATAATGGGAAAATTTAGTTTAGCAAGAAAACGCCTAACAGGTTGAAATTCTTTTTCAGCAATTTATACTAATGTAAGGAAAGATACTTGAATACTTTTGTACAACCCTGTAGTTTACCTAGAATCTTTATTACACGCTACTATTTAGTTAAAATTTAATTCAAACTAAGACACTCTTAAAACTGCTGAAATCACATTTCCAGAAATTATCATTTATAGACGGCCTTGTATCCATTTCCTTGCGTGACCCTGTGTATCATTTTATCCATATTCTACAAACATTTATTGGTAAATTAAATGCAGTTCAGCGAAAAAAAAACATAACTCATTTAAAAACCACCTTTAAGCAATTTGCGCCCATACCCAGTAATCCTTACGAATACTTTTGTGTAGCCTTGTATAGGAATTATAGCATTTATATACACGATACTATGCATAAATATAGTGAATCATAAAAGCGCATATCATAATTAAAAATACATTTCCAGCAAACATCGCTAATGAACAGTACTTTGGATACAATATAGTATCTGAAATATTTTGAGTGTCCCTGTAAATGCTATATACGTATTATTCGTATTATAAATGAAATAATTTATAGTATGTAAACCTAAGCGACATACATCAATTTCATTATATATGAAATAGATTAACATAATTAAAGTATGCTGCAAACAATTCCCTCCACCCCTATATCATTATGTATTTGAATTCCCTTTTTAGCCCTGTAAATGAACAATAGCTATTCTGTGCATCGCATAGTCAACAGAATGCATATTTTAGTGCCCTTCATAAATGCATATAAATTTTATTATGTTTGAAAGCGTGCGTAAAATCATTAAAAATCATTTGAAACGATTTTTTTCCATAGGCCGTAATGTAACGGAAAACTTTTGGCTGGCCCTGTAAATGAACAAAGCATGCTACAAACTTCATTACAAATAGGTACCGTGCTATAGTAAACGTCAATAACATCCAAAAATTTCAGGGCAATCCGAGTATATTTTCGGGAGTTAGAGTGCGGACAGACTGCTAGACGCAGAGACAAACCTAAGTCATAAGCACTTTTCAACTTATGTCCTTATGTATCCTGTATTATATGAACTTTTAAAAAATATATACTAAAGCAGTTTAATCTATAACTTCCTATCAGGCATGAAAAACACTTCATTTGAATGCTTAAATATCATATTTTACTTTTTAGTGCCAATAATTACGTGTATCATAAACGTAGAAAATGAATTTACAATAGAAGAAAATTTAATAACCGATTCAGAATGTCTATAATTAAATGTTTGATTAAAATCACAAGCACAAAAATTCTTACATACAATTTAAAAAAATAAATATACCAATTTGAAAAACACTAAAATTAATAATTAGTATTTATAATTGTACTATTAAACAACAGCAAAATACAATAAATAAATTAAATGCACTATTAGATTTAACAATATCTCAAAAATATTTCCGTATGGTATAAGGAATTACTATTATTTCATAATTTTGGCAAATGTTAAATCTGAAAACATTGGTTTGAAGATTTAGGATTTAAAAAGATAATTTAAAATATTATTAGCACTAAAAGAAAATTCTTTCAAATGTTTCACTACTGTAATATGTAAAAATATATTTTCCCAGTATAATGTTAATTTCTAATCTGAAACAGTTTCGTAATCTCATGATAATCGAACATCATATTTAACCCCAAAATAATAATAACTATAAGTGTTAGTAATCAAAAAATAGTAAGAAGCCGATAAAATAATTCCAAATCATTGTCGTTCCATACATTTTCAATCTCAAGTAAGAGTAAATTAATGTTTATATTAATTCCAGTATGAACTTAAGCCTGAATCAGTCTCTGCGCAGATTTTTTTTTTTTTTTCAAGCGATGGCAGATTAAGATATTTTTCTTTACAGTTATCGAATTGAAAAATATCGCTTCTGACATAAAGATCAGTCTCTTACAAATATAACATAAAACTATTTAACTCATAAATACAAATCAGGAACAAAATATTTAAATTAAATAACACTTACATATACGTTCCATTAATATCCGTGTATCCTAAAATGGTCATTTCCTTATCTTAAAGTGTTGTAGACTTGGTGATGTTCTAAAAACAGTGAACAATTTCCCGCGTCTTCTCATATTTATTTTTCTGTGGGCAGACGATTTTCAAGCAGGTGTTCTGTTACAGATTATTTGTTTTTGTATACAAGAAATATTGAACTTGAATGTGCAGTAATTTTCTGAAAGTATCGTTAATTAAAATTTTGTATTTGAAGACATGTCCTATATATTTAACCTTTTCTTTTTATCCGTACCAAATAATTCAAGTTAAATGTATTGTAAAGTTTCTTTTTTCTAAATAATCATAATAATAATATTCTTAATTAGAGTTTATTAGATAAAACATTGTTTAAATTTTTAAAAGGTGTAAAAATAAATTTAATGGTATTAACGACCCCCCCCCCCTTTTTTCTTCTTCTTTTTTTTTAAAGTAAAGTTTGTTTTGCACAAATTTTGTATATTTCTTTTATTTTCGGAAAATGCTAATTTTATTTAAAAAGTCTGAAAGAAGTAGAATTTATGACTTGAATACAAATTATAAAAATATTCTAAAGCAAGAAATGCATAGATGACTAAACTCTGAAGACTCTTTCTACGTGCTCATTAAAAGGTGCAGATTTAACTGTAATAGAAAATTTTTAGTTTGAAACCACAGAAGTGTTTCGAATAATCCTGGTCGGTAAAAAAAGAAAGAAAGAAAGAAATTTCCTCCCAGCAAACTAAATATGTAAAGTGTATAAATTTAATAATCCTAATTCTAAATATATTATCCAAATGCTAGATAAAATTGAAAACATGAAAAAGTATACATTCACTGTCTTAGATATCAAATGGATAAAATATAGCCTGAAAATTTAGTTTATTAATGCTTGTATCGTGCACTTTATTTATTATGCCCCCCCCCCCCTCCCCTTTAGTGACAGAATTTACCATTTGCTATCCACTAATATATTTTCATTCCTTATGCCGCTATAACTCGTGACTGCTTAAAATATTTCTCTTCATTTTCAAAGATTTTTGAAGTTCATATTTTTGTCACACTGTGACTTACAATATAGTGGTTTTTTTTGTCACATATGTGACGTGACGTACGTTACATAGCAGTGACATAACAGTGACGTCACATTTTTTCTTAATTGCCAGAAAAATATAATTTTACAGTAAATAACATGTTTTAAAGAATTTTCGTAATTTTTTAAAGCTTTCTAAGAAGTTCACATCTCAGTCACAATGTGACATCACTGAGTGGTGGCATTTTGGTCACAGATGTGACGTGACCACAGTGACTTACAGTGACGTCACAATGACGTCACTGTGACCATGCATGCTATGAGGGAATGTATCAACCAAATACCTTACAAAGAGTATATATGCCGAGTGTTTTAAAAGTTCGACGGCAATAAAAAAATATCTATGGGTCGGATTGACATTTCGGTTTGCAGATAAATATTTAGCATGGTACGGGATTTTGTATGACACAAACAAAAATAGTTTAAAATCTCGACGACAGATGGCGCTACTTCACATAATTCCATTGAATAGTTAAATATTGCTCACACAACGCAAGATTCGGATACAAAAATGTGTATTTGCAGCATTTTCTAATGTTTTTGTATCCAAATCTTGCGTTTTGTGAGAAATATTGAATTATTCTACGGATTTATATGTGGTAGCACCCTCTACTGCCGGTTATTTGAACTATTTTTTTTTTTTTTTGTTTGTGTGCGTCAGACAAAATCCCAAACCCGCTGAATATCTGCAAACCACGTGTCTCTCCGACCTCTAGATTTTTTTTTTTAATCGCGTTTTACTTTCGCAGCAAATTTTTGAAACACGCAGTATAATGTGTTATAAAATGGAAATCTTTGTTTGATGAAATGCTATGTTTCATCAGGTTGATCAACGAAAATAAAGGACTAAAAGAACAAGGCGAAAATATAAATTTAAAAAATCTTCTTGCAGTAAAAAACACATTTTTCAGTTATTTAAAATTTTTAAAGAAAAACTTTAAGTTGGGAAAAGACTGCATTATGCACTAAAAACTTTTATTTTACTCGCAAAATATTTTGATTATTTAATGGCTAATTCCATGAAAACTTGCCATGTCTGTCACATACTACGATTTTTGGCAACCAGTATTTTAGAGCGGAAAAATGTGACTTATTTTATTGAAGATATCTCGTCAATTGAATAGTGGGAAGCAAACTTTTCGAAAATAACGTTGGCCAACAAGCATAGTGATTTTCAGTTGTGTGATAGACATGACAAGTTTTCATGGAATTAGCCTAATATATAGTTATACTAAAAAAAGCAGTGAAAATACCCTATATGGCCAAAGGTGACCGGCCACTTGTAATTTTAGATGTTTTGTTAAATATCTAGAAAAATACATGAGGAATTAACCTTAAACTGCGGGTGTTTAAACAGTCTAGTATAAGTCATACATTTCCGCAAAGATTGGTTCCCGAAACCGAAACTCCATAGAGGACCGTCAACAAATTGAAAAATAACAAATATCTTTTGGATAACCCTGTAAAAACTAATCTAGTAAAAGCGTTCAAACTCGAGATTATTAATCTGTGGCTTGTTGTAATATACTGTGTTCATTTTTTATGAGGATAGCATGCATACTCGTAGAGAAATTAAGGTTTTTATAAAAACAGTCCCAAATTTCGCCAAGTTTTTTGCTTATATTTTGCAGAGTTCTTATAATAAAAAAAAGTTATTTTCAGAAAATTTGACGAACAACATAGTATAGAATACCCAGCAATCCGAATGAAAAAAAAATAATATTGAATGTATGAAAAATGAGCAGGTTTACTAAATAATGATTCCCTGCTCATGCTTGAACGTAATCATAATATAATTTGCATAATGTGTTAGCTAAATGCATACAGCAACTTTTGTGAAAGTCTCAAAAACATAGTTTGAAAAGTCTGATAATAATCGTTTATAGAATAAGCTCAAAATCCGTTATTCCCAAAATGAATCAAAAAGATGAGGGGCTATATCCAAATACACTAGTACGTTCAATATTGTATATGCTATATTGGTACTAATCAATGGATGTATGGATTCAACCCCATATTTTTCAAATTAATTTTCCTTTATTTAAAAGCTTATGAAAATTGCATTATAACTCTCGTTTACGTCATCGTCGATGCTTTGAAATTTACATAGATCTATGCAGGATTTACATGGATTATTATTTTATTATTCCAATTTAAATGTATTTTAGATGTATTTACATATGATTGAACCCTATTATATAATATACATATAGTACTTTTTCATTTTCACAGGAAAAAGCACTTTGGTCTAAAATGATGATGAGTAATTTCCGAACTAAGAAATAGCGATACATTAATATTTATCTTTTCCAAAGTAGTTTACTCAATAATACATTTTTTTAGTTATTGCTGCATTTAGGTACATTGCTAAAACATGATGATCTTTTAGTATTTTTAATTATTTTAATTTAGTTATACTTTCTTTTTCTAAGAGTAACCTTTTTTAAAAAAAAAGTATTAACTAAATATTCTCTTTTGAGAATACAAAGAAACTCTTGACATTACTAGATATCCAGTTATTATATGGAGTGGCTGAAGTAATTATAACAAAATAATGATTGGCCATTTTCTAATTGCTCAAATTCATAAATTTCCTTACATATTTAATTTCAAAATTACCAATCTATAAAATGAATTGTAAGCAGCATTTTTTATACAATAAGAGAAGAGGAAGAAGCGAAGATATTAACAACGAAGAAGTAATGTTACATTAGTTTAGAAATATGTTTCTTCTAGACTGGAAAATAAAGTGCTCAATAATAGAAATTTTGCACTTTTAGCTACATTTATGTTACTAAAAACATAGTGATCTTTTACTAAAATTACTTATTTAAAATTCCTTGTCCAACTTTTTTACGAGTAACATTTTTCATAAAAGTGTTGAAAAAAACATTTTTAAAAATATCACTAAATCCTTGATATTACTAAATTCCTAGTTAATGTATGAGGAAATGAAGTATATAAAAACTTCATTAAGTGTTTTTTATTTGCATAACTTCATAAATTTCTATGCACATTTAATTTTGAAAATTGAGCAATTTATATTTGCCCAGTGATAGAGGAGCAAAAAAAGTCCGATTTCGGAATTAATTAAGGGAAAGCTGAAAATTGTTTTAATCTATTTAGTTTAGGTCTAGAATGAATGTACTACATTTTCTCCCTCGTAGAAGGTGAGCATTAGGAGATAGATACAGATTTGTAGTCGAAAAAAAGTTTTTTTTTTTTAGTTACCATATCCATATCTAAAAAAGACTAACTCTATAAAAAACATTGTCAATAGAAATGTTGTAGAGCTTAAAATTCTGAATAAAATGAGTACCCAGACTTAAGATTTTTTATTGACCGTTAAGCTCACAATTCTACTTCATAGTTTAGCCAAAATCGCTAATCAAGAGCTTAAAGCCAGAACAGACCCGGTAATCAGTCCACCCTGCTTCTAATATATATATATATATATATATATATATATTTATGTATGTATGTATTTTTTTTTAAATTTATTGAGTCATTTACGATGTTTTTGTAATTATTTTAGGTCATTATTTTGGATAATTTGAGAATTACGGTTTAAACCCTTGATTACGGGACCAGTGGTAGGAGATGAAAAAAAGGACGAATTCGAAATTAATTTGGGAAAGCTAGAAATTGTTTTAATCCCTTCGACAAAGGTTTGAAATTAACAAAAATACATGCATATAAAAATTGGAAGCAGTGTGGACTGATAACTTTGTCTCTCCTGGCTTCCGCCAGGGATTAGCGGTAAAGCAAATATTTGAAATATAATTGCAGCCTTAATATTGAACAAAAATATTAATGTGGATACTCATTTTATTCAGAATTTTAGGCTCTACAAGATTTGGATTGACAATTTTTTGACAGAGTTAGCTGTTTTGAGGTATTGTTAAGTTAACTTGGTCTTTCCTGACTTCAAGCTCTTGATTAGCGATTACCGCAAAATTTTGAAATAGAATTGTGGACTTAATATTAAACGAAAATATTAATGTGGGTATTCATTTTATACATAAATGTAGGCTCTACAACATTTGTATTGACAATGTTTTTGATAGAGTTAGCTGTTTTGAGATATTGTTAAGGTAATAAAAAAACCGTGTTTTTCGAAAATAAATATGTACATATTTTCTAACGTTCAAAAATTACAAGGAAGAAAATATAGTATGTCCATTTTAGATCTAAACTGGAGGGATTAAAACCATTTACGGTTCCCCCCTAATTAATTCTGAATCCAACCCCCTGACCACGGGTCTAAAACTTTGAAGTATAATTGTGACCTTTATGTTCAACAAAAATATTAAGTGTAGGTACTCATTTCACTCAGAATGTTAAGCTCTACAACATTTGCATTGCCAAGGTTTTTGATAGAGTTTTTTTTTTTGTGACATTGTTATGGTATTTTTAAAAAAAAACGTGTTTTTTTACTATAAATCTCTACATATTTCCTAACGCTCACCTAGTGCGAGGAGGAAAACATAGCATATTTATCCTAGAACAAAACTGAAGGGATTAAAACAATTTTCAGCTTTTCCCTAATTAATTCCGAATTCAACCCCCTAACCACTGGGCTATATGTGAAATTAAACAATGTTTGTCATACATAAAAAAAAAAAAAATAGAGACGACTTTAAAAATAGGAGATTGAGTCCCATCTGTTTTCTTCCATTGTAAAGTGACCACTTACTATAAAATAATATTAGGAAACTTAATCTTCCGAAGCGACGAAGAATTTAAACCTAGGAGAAAGAAAAAAAAAACACTAGATAGAAAACCATTGCTTAAGTTTCTATAAAAGAAATTTCATCTGAAGATGGATTGTTTCGAAATTCTTCACGAAATAAAGTTTTATAAAAATTTAGAAAACGCGTTTATTAATTCCGAAAGAAACAGCTTTATTCAGGAAAATTATAATAAAATACAACAAAAAAATAAAGAAATAAAATATTGTGTTTTGACAGATAATATTTACTTAAGATTTAAAATTTTGTTTTCCATCTTTTTAACACTTTCGAACAAAGTTGAAAACTGTTTATGACTTCGGTTTGTCTGTCCGTCTTGCCGTCTGTCCACGATCTAACTCTCGTAAATATGCTCGAATCGTTTTGAAATTTTTAACACTTTCAACAAAGTTGAAAAGCGTTTATGACTTCGGTTTGTCTGTCCGTCTGTCCGCCTGTCCGACTGTCCACGCTCTAATTCTCGTAAATATGCTCGGATCGTTCTGAAATTTTTGGATGTTAGTGGACACTACCATAGCACATTCTCTGTATCAAATGAAGTTTCTAGCATGCTTAGTTCATTTACAGAGACAGTCAAAAGTTTTCCGTTACATTACAGCTAATGGGAAAAAAATCGTTTTAAATGATTTTTAATGGTGTTACACTCTTTCAAGCATAGTGAAATTGATATCCATTTATGAAGTGCACTAAAATATGCTTTCTGTTGAATATGCGGTGCAAAGAATCGTTATTGTTCATTTACAGGGCCACACAAAGTAATTCCTTTCATAATGGTATAGGGGGAATTGTTTGCGGGGTATTTGAAAAGATTTCAGGCACTATATTGTATCCGACTTACTGTATATTGGTAATGATTGCTCGAAATGCATTTTTAATTAGGATATGCGCTTTTCACTATATTTATGCGTACTGTAAAGTTCGTATAAATGCTATATTTAATATACAGGTCTACAGAAATGAATTCGTAAAGGTTACTGAGTATGAGGATAAATTACTTAAAGGTGGGTTTTAAAGGAGTTATAATTATTACGCTGAACCGAATTTAGTTTACTATGAAATACTTGTAGAATATAGATAAAATTATATACAGGGCAAAGAGTTGGATACATGGCCGTCTATGGGTGATAATATCTGGAAATGTAAATTCAGTAGTTTTAAGAGTGTTTTAGTTTGAATTAAATTTAATCTAAATAGTGGCATGTAATAAAGGTACTAGGTAAACTACAGGTCTGTACAAAAGTATTCAAGTATGTTTCCATCTAGTAGTATAAATTGCTGAAAGATGTATTTAAATCTTTTATGCATTTTCTTGCTAAACTAAATATTCCTATTATATAGTATATATAGCAACTTACAGATCAAATACAGGGCTGTTCAAAAGAATTGCAATACATATTTGGCTATGGACGGTAACTACTGAAATCAGTTTTTCAAATGTTTTATACCTTTTATAAAATGTTTACTTAGTTATCTTATTTACCTTATTTTCCTAAATAACGAAGTTTTGTTAAAGCATTCAGGAAGTGTTGGAAAGTGTTTCAAAATCTATGCTTAAGGCATGATTTTTCTTTTTTGTTTTAGATTTATTTTACTTACATTTTATTGTTTTGCATGTATCCTTATTTATATGCGCACTTCCAGCCATCATACGTATATCCATGGCTATCACTAGCTTTTGACTAACCTTGGTGATTTGGCTAATCATGTACATAAAAAGAAAAGTTTTCAGTTAAACTGATGGCAGCGAGCTTACAGGCTATTTACACAAATTGTACATTGTACTCTTATTTCAAAGAATAATGCTCCTTGAAAAATAAAGAAATTGACAAAAAAAACAATTCAGCTAAATTAAGGGCGTGTGGGTTAAACTTTCCCGTTTCCCATTTAAACTTAAACAGTGAACATCCAAATGCAATTAGAAAAGCGCCTTGTCAGAATAAACCTTTATGCCAAATTTTAATCAAATCAGATAATTCTTCACGAAAAACCTATTTTTTTCTGAATTAAGGGGGATTACCACTCCGTTATCCCTTTATATTAAACCAATGAACCGCCAAAACTAATCAGGGAAGCGCCATTTTAGAAGGAAACTATTTACAATATTTGAAGCAAATCGGATATTTCTACATAAATAACCTATTTATATAAAATAAGGCCCCCATGACCCTGTCACACCTTTATGGTTAACAAACGAACGCTCAAAACCTCAAATGCACTGCGGCGCTACGTGCACTAAGTTATGAAGTCCAGGCAATAGGGGATTTTACCTGGCAATATTAATACTAGTTCTGGATTTCGACTCACTTTATGTTTTTTGGGTCGCTGAATCCGAATTTGTAACTTTCCACCAAAATTTCACCCGGAAACCCATAAAAAAATTGATTTTTTGAAAAAATTTGGTTTTTGAGAAAAGCGCGCGGGGAATGTTCCGAGGCAGCCCCCTCTCTCCCCATTTATTCTACGTCATAATGTCATATATCCTATTTGTTGCAAATTTTGTCTAGTTTATGAATTTTTTAATGATTTTCCCCTAAAACAATAAGAAATTTAAGTTAAAAACAACAATTTTGGGGGGTTTCGGGGGGGGGGGGGGTAAATTAAAAATTCGGATCCAACGACCCCAAAAACTTAAAGTAAAACTTATAGAGAAAGTTCGGAGGGGAGATGGGATAGCGAATGTAAACGTGTGAGTGGTTAAGTGGAATTGCACAACTTAGTCCACGCAGCACCGCGGCACATGTTCCGAGGCAGATCCCCCCTCCCCTTTCATCCTAAGCCATAATGTCATATATCTAATTTGTTGCAAATTTTGTCTAATTTCTGAATTTCTAGATACTTTTTCCCGAAAACAATAAAAAAATTTATTTTTTAATAAAAACCTATTTAGGGGGCTTTTATAAAAATTTGGGAGGGTTGCTGGGGGAAATTTTGGTGGGAAGTTACAAATTCGGATTCAGCGACCCCAAAAACAGCCGATTTCCAGAACTACCATTAATTTTGCTAAGTAAAATTCCCTATTGCCTGGACTATAATATTAAAATTGAATCTTTTATCTATCGCAATCTGCTTAAATTTTGTCTGTATCTAAAATAGAAACCGAGTTATAGACGTTTAAATTACATCTATTACGTTTTTACATTACGTTATATCTATCCTAAAAGATATTTTTAGCTTTTACTCAAAATAAAGTTTTTCAGATTTTTACTATGCAAAACATTCTAAAACAAAAAATTATGCATGAAATGCCACGAAATTTTTTGTACTTCTTTTACAAACGTCTTTTAGGGGGAACAGACTACACTCATGATAATATATTAAATAGTTTTATATTTACACTGGTATAAATGACAAACTTGAGACACATTTTGCGAATTTTGCATTACATTAGTACTTTAACTGCCATATCATCTCAGATAGAGATGCGATTGTAATGTGTGTATTCTAAGTCTTAGTGAAAATTATTCTGTTTATTATGCAATTTACAAAATTTCAATACATTGTTTTATTTTTGAGTTATCACGTTTTGCGGAAATGTCAATTTTTGAAATAATTTTGACTGTTTTCTCTTTAAAAAAAATTTCTGGGTAATTGCTAAAATTTTATTGAAATGTCATTATAAAAAATGGATAACAGGAGCAAATTTCAAAAATTTCAAAAAATTACTTTCGACGGTGTGCGGATACCTTAAGGATCCTTCCCTACACTGCCCAGCCCAAATTTCTCGCATATGGGCACTGATGTGCTATGCAGAATATGTCCTGGTCCGATGGCAGCCTAACGCAGGACCCCCTTTTTTAGTTCCCAATCAAACTTGGTATTCATTTTATGGACCTCGAAGTAATGAAATGTTGAGTCCACCTTGCAAAGCCAGTAGTCGAACTCTGAACCTGCAGAGTGGTAGTCAGACGTGTTGACTACTGTGTCATTGGGCTTTCAAAAATCCCATACTGAAATTAAAATAATGTTATCAATAGATTTTTAGTGAAACAGAGATTCTGATGTTGTTCTATAACCTCAAAACGTACCTTCTATTTTGTTTTTCAACATGTATTCCAATTAATTTAAAATTCTACTAGGGGGCTCAGCCCCCTGCAAGCTACGCCCGCCAAACCCCGTTCAGACACCGCAGAATCTAAAAACACGCTAATCTGATGGGTTTTAAAAATATTAGAGAAGATTGAATTATACTGAAAAAAGCTGTGCAGATCTCCCTGTAAACGGGTTTGCATTCAATTCACTTTGATTGCAAAAATTTAAGGCGGAATCAGTGGCTGTTAAGACATCCAATGGTTGTTTTCGTTTTTGATTAAAGAGGATCAGCTAAACATTTGAAGAGAAGCTAAAATAAAATAAATTAAGTACAGTAGAACCTCTTTTATCCGACACTCTTTTAACCGAAACTCACGATTAATACAAATTCATTTCTGAAGCTCTTTTTACTGTCACATTCCTTCTGTGCAAAATCCATTTTGAAATTTGTTTAATACTACTATATTCCTTGTGTGCAAGCGCTCCTTTCCGAACTACGAGTACATATAAATATTTTCGATCCCCTTTCTTAGAGTTCCTTTGAATTTAACTTGAGATCCCGTAAGCTGCGGAATGGAACGAAAGTTTGGCGCCCATATTGGCGCGATTTTTTAACGACGCCAATTTGGGGAACGCATCAACAGCATAAACAACAACATCCGGCTTACCATATCAAGCAAAATAACGATACTTTGGCGCCAGTTAAGTGCCCGTTCCGTATATGACATTCGCGTCAGAAAAAAATCGCGCCAATATGGGACCGTAATTTTTCCATTTTGATTAAGAATTCAAAATTTTTATTCGAATAAAACTACATAAAATTTGCCGTGGTTGCAATGAATTCTTGGTACTGTTACGCTAGCCAGTTGCAAATATCGCCAATAGCTTTTCTTTGAACTCGCCAGTTAGCTTTTTTTTTCGAGTGGTAATATTTGGCCAGATGTCATATAACGCACAGCAGGTTTTGCGTGATTTTTTTTTTTTTTTTTTTTAAACGAAAATTTGGCAAAACCTCGTTTTCAAATACCAGTTACATATGCATTTTTGGTAATATTTAGTTATCCCGTCTACCAAAAATCTATCGCCAAACTATAAGATTAAATGCCAATAATGGTTGATCGTAAATGTCACATTCACCTGACTTTAAGCAAGTTACACGTGTTTGCGTCATCAAGTGATTTTTATTTCGACTTTTTATTTGTATATTTATTAAAGTTATACTAATTTATTTGTTCTTTCGTTATTTAAAATAAAAATTACGTCAATTTGTATAATTTGGCGATTTATAAAATTTGGCGAAATTGGTCGACGGAATAACTAAGTAGTATCGTATTTTTTAATTATTTTCTATTATTTTCTAAAGGAAATATAAAAAATACTTAATAATTATAGAACAAAATAATTTATATAATTTATAAAAAGAAATAAAAGTAAATAAACATTTATTATCAAATAAACAACAATAGCCGGGTTACCATGTCAACCTTTTTTGAAATATGAAAAACAAATTTATCTGTTTGATTAATATTTGAGTTGCCATCATTAGAAAAATGTATATAATATTAGGAAAAAATTTATATTTCGAAAACTAATTCGAATTAAAAAATTCTAATACCAGTTTTTAGATCTGCGGATCAATGCTGATTTCTGGTGTTAATTTCATTGCAAAGTATTCCATATTTTAGGAGAAATCGCTTGAAACATAATATGTTGTTTAATCAGTCGATTCATATATCCGTTTCATAAATTCGTTTCATATATCCGTTTCATAAATTCGTTTTATTAGGATTATATATAGAGAGAGTTGATTTGGAGAAGATATTGATGTAAATTAAGCTATTGGCTAAAGAATCTAGCAAAACAATTACATTATAAATGTTGTAATATAATATAATTTATCTTGTAATATAATTTAATTAATTATACTTTATCGCTCACCCGCAAGAAAAGTGACACATCTCGCAAAAATTCATTTTGCGTTTTATTGCACTAATAAGTCTGTCATAGGTGTGTCTTGCTACACAAACAGTTTCATAAGTGTAGCTAAGCGGAAAATCACTTTATTACGCTATAGGTCAATTTATGACCACAGAAGAGGGGTGAATTGTGTAGGGAGGTAAAATTACCCAACCCTCCAAACCTCATCCTCAGTTTTCATTTTTATGGATTTTACGCTTCTATGCACGGTTTTATTCCTACATGAAGAACTAAGGGCTACAATTTCATGTTACAGAAAATCATGGAAAATTTATTTTGCCTCTCCTGTGAAATTTACTTTTGTCGAGATGTGTCACTTTTCTTGCGGGTGAGCGATATAATAGCCAATTTGAAAGCATAATCAGGAAATCAGTCGAAATCATTGAACATGAGTATAATGCCTGGAACTACAATTTATCTTATAATACTGCAAAAACTGGCATAATATTTTTAAAAAAGACTTAATTTTTGTCTTTTTGCAATATTAAAAATTTCCCCTCTTTCACCATAGGCTAATTTCAACGTGATTTGTTTCCCCGTTCACAGATGGTGACACTTGATGGTTTACATTCGAACCTACGATTAATCTTCAACTTAATTCGCTGTATTTTTTCTAGTTTACACACTGGATGCCGCTATTGCTTTTTTCAAATCATGTAATTGGTCATGACTCAACAAATTGTCTCTCATACAAGACGCTTTCGTTTCTACACATTTAAATCATTTCAAAATCATATTTTATCCTGAAGACAACTAGAGAAGCAGTTCAAAACGTAGATATATTTTTCTATTGTCATATTTGTTTTATGTAAGTTCATATAAAAGTTCTTGTTTTATGTACAATTTAACGATTTTATGCATTTTTATGAATATATTCTTATTTATAAAATTTCGTGGTACAGTAGTCCAACATGTGTTAATATTATAAAAGGTTTGTTAACCCGTTAACGGTCGCTTTATATTTGAAAAAATCATCAAAAGTACCTATTTTTTTAATTACAGTAATTGGATAGTTATAAGGTTACTATATAAAATATGCAATTAGGTTTTATTTATTTATTTATTTATTTTTATTTTTATTTAGTTATTTTTTTTTTTTTTAAGGCGAAAAAAAAAGATGTATAGAACAAAAGTTCACATTTATGGAAAAGCCATCATGCGAGTATTCTGTGTTTTAATTTTTGTTTTACACCACACATATTAAAGCGAATAAGACCTTTATTTTTCACATCTTAAATCTTTATTTATCATCATCAAACAAATTTTTACAAATAATATTCGAAATAATATAATATACGTCAAATTTTGCTTATAATAATTATTTTGAGTGTGATATATTTCGAAATATGCCATACAATGTCCAACATCACAATCAGCGCCAAAATCCAAACCCAAACGCTCATATTCAAATACTTCACATCGAAATGCCAGCTAAAATTTTCTGGTCTCAGAAGTTGTTTTTTTTTTTTTTTTTTTTTTTTTTTTTTCCAGCAATAAATCTCCAGCCCGGAAATATGACGGGCACGAGAAATAACGTTTTCCGATTTATTTCTAATAAGGTTTTATGTATTAAAACAAGAGTTAACTCGAAATTTTGATTACCATGTTTGTGGGTAAAATAAAAACACATGAAATAATACAAGAAAATCACTTATAATCATTAAACGAAATAAAAACATGGTAAAAATAATACAAGTGCATTAAAATAAATATAAATACTATTTATTCTTATCAACATGTTTCATCGCACAAACGGCGATTTTGTCAAGATGCTATAATGAAAGCAAGTGCTCTAATAAAAATGGGCAAATCTGGATAAACCTGTAAGTTATGACAAGGTAAGATAAGACCTGTAAGCTAAAACAAGCAAAAAAACGTTTTCCGATTTATTTCTAATAAGATTTTATGGATAAAAACAAGAGTTAACTCGCAATTTTGATTACCATGTTTGGTTTTTTGTATGACGCCCACGAATCTATGAAGTTCTCCCATATATATCCTATGGTAGCCTTCGTTTAATTTGCTCCGTTATGAGCAAGTCTTTCAGTTCTTCTAAGCGTTTTATACCCAAACCATCTAACCACCCTTCTTGAAAACTGTTTAACCCATAACTACTGTGATCGGTCTGACAGACCGCTCCAGATTTTCCGGCATGCATTTCCACCCCTCAGAATAGATAAGGATCCTCACCCTTACTTCTACCTTCCTGAAACGCCCCCCCCCCCCTCCCAAGGTCACTTTCCGCTTGTCATTCTGCTAGCTGTTTTTGTTAATTTTTTTACTCATTTCATTGCGAAAGCGGACTGTCAAATCGCTCACAGTAGTTATGATTCTGTTTTTGTCCGAGAAGGAACTTTTAAAGGGGAAGGATAATTTTATACTTTTTTCATGATATTATGGGAAAAGTGGAATCTAGTTATTCGAGAAAACGTCCAGTGTACCTAAACAAACTGAAATTGAGGGGCCTGTTAAAAATTAGCTGGATAGAGAATATTCAGATTCTGAAAATGAATTTATTGAAAGTGATCACAATTCCCGTTCGGAATTATCACTGGATGATGAAGAAAATATTTTAAGTAACTCAGAGTATTTATGTGGGAAAAATGATTTTATATGGACTACAAAAGAACCAAATCGTGCTTATCGAACTCAGAAAGAAAATATTGTGGTTCTGCTGCCGAGTTCAAAAGGTCCTGCAAAAAACTGGTCATAAAGCAGAACCAGAAGAAACTTGGAATTTACAATTTGTTAAAACGTTACACAAATTACAGTTAAATGAACTAATATAAAAATTAAAATATGTAAATTGCGTTATTCTAATCAAACGAGACACGAACTTACTTTGATATAGAAGATATTGAAATAAAAGCATTTCTTGGATTATTATTGTACTCAGCAGTTTTAATATCAAATCAAGAATCTGCCTTCAATGTTCAAGAATTCAAGACTTTGACTGCAACTGAACATTTTGTACTGTGTAGTAAAAAAAAATATTGATTTTACTTATTTTATTTCTACGGTGATTTATAAATTATCATGTATTTCATTCCATTAAAACAAAATATGTAGATATGTATGTAAACTTTAATTTACGAACGCTTTTTTATTTATATAACGATATGTTTTATGCAAATATAATCTAACTTTTACTTTATGCAAATATAATCTAACTTTTACTTTATGCAAATATAATCTAACTTAACTATATTTTTATTGGATATTCATAGAATCTTTACAAAAAATACATTTTTATTTAACGATTCTTAGAGGAGTTTAAAATTACGTATTTCTTTTCCTCGATGTCCTACAATAAGTCGGTTTTGCTTACTATTATATTATAATGGGATACCAGCCTTTATTCTTCAAAAATGAACTTCAAGTTTCGAGAAATGATTTATAAATCAATTAAGTAGATATGTATTCGTAAACAAGCCATTTTTTACCACTTAATTTATATTTTATTCATGTTTTGACTTAGTGGTCTGAGAGACCGCTCACAGTAGTTATGGGATCATTTCTGTCGCAATAGTTATGGGTTAATACGAAGATTAAATCTTTCCATGTGCTGTTTGAATTTTTTTATGCCTCATTAGTTTTACCCGATAAGCATCTGCGCTTAACCTGTATCGTGCTAAAAGAACTGTTTTCACGTGACAAAAATTTTCCACGCTGCTTAGTTGCTCCCTTAAAATTAGCTCAGCTATATATATGTGGAATTAAGCTAAAAGATGAGTGACTAGATCTGTTTCGATTCCCGATCTCTCTTCATCTCATTCAAATAAATTTAAAAATGGAGTTATGTCTGATTTCTCTGGGTCAAAAGTATGCATAATCGATTTTATATTCAATTTTGGGCTTCTATCAGATCGATTGCTCGCTCTGGAGCTACTTCTCTCCACGCTTTGCGTCAATTTCAATTCTTCTAATTTAAATTCACGTTCCCGTTGTTTCGGTTCCCTCTCCAGCTCTCTCTCTTCTTTTTCTCTAGTTAATTTCACTACTCTTTCCTACACGATATACGCAGCTTGCATAAGTGCGAAATCCTCATCATAGTCATTTGACTTCTCAAACTTTTGGATAATTATCGGTATCGTATCGTTCTCGTGTATTTGCACCCCTAACTCGTCTGCTAAATTTTGGAGATCGATTTTCCTGCAGTATCTAAGTGCAATATCCCTTGTCATATTTTACCTAAAATTTAATACAAATTTTACAAATAAAATTTCGGAGAACCTAGCCTTGTTAATAGACACCTTATATATAATTTTAACCCTTAAAAAAATCACTTTAAATACCTTTATAGACACATTTTTTAATACAAATACATTAAATAAAGAATTAATTTAAAATACTCTATGAAGTTATTTCAATACCTTCTCCCTTTTGTTAAAAATAATCAATATGCAAGATAAGTATTTCCGTTTTAAAGTCCTATACACACAGAATAAAACACGCTATATAGTAATATTGTATAGAAATTGCACATACATATTTTTAGAATAACTTTTTAAATTTCTCAAATTTGAGCACGCAATTTGCAAGCCATATCCAGAGTAACCAAGGTTCTGACCATAAAAATTTTAGAAAATATCTCTATTCAGTACTTTAACTAACATAAACTATTTTTTCTCACAATTTACATGTAACATTACACTACATGCAACCTTTATTTCAAAATCTCTTCTCCTGAGTCCTTTTTTTTTTTCGTGACTGCAATTTCCCCTGAAATTTGTCTACTGTTCCTTCCCTAGAAAATATTTCCCGTGTATTTTTTTCGAATTCAAACCAGATTTTAATCTGCTAACTTGCTTGAACTATCTCAAATGCCTATATATTTGTATTTACTTTTCTTGGCTTGATGTCCTTATCTTTAAGTTTACTTTACGAATTATAATAAATTTCCTGCCTAAAAGTTCTAGATCCCAAATTAAAAACACTTAGATTCTACTAAAAAATGAGAGCCATTAAACAATAAAGAGCTGAAGCGTCGACGTCCCGTCACAGTTGCTTTAGCCAGCGTGCTGCAGCTGAAGGGTCAGTCGCTCTCTTTGCGTTTGGATCAGGCATTTCCAAGGGTGTCTGTCGGCTGTGGACTCTCTCCGTTTGGTTGCTAGTGGATCTCCTGGATGCCACTCTGCATTTTCCTGGTCGCTGCAGTTTTCCGACACTGTGTTCCGGCATTAGCGTTGTCTTGCTGCTTTATGCTCAGCTTTCTTTTTTTTTCTCAGGCGGCTAACAATCGTATCACTCGTTTTTATTCATTTGCGCTAGAGTTCGCTTCGTTGTCTGCCATCAGTTGTGGGAAATCCTAAGAAGGCGGTAGCTGTAAGCGGTTTTACTTCAAAGGCATAAAAACCAATATTAATTTAGATTGAAGACAAAAAGGTTTTATTTGCTAAGACAAACAAATTATCTCTTGGATAAATAATTGATAGTTAATTATTGGGTATTGTAGTTTGGTATTGGTGTATTAGTAGTATTGGTGTATTGATAGTATTGGTGTATGGTAGTTAATTATTGGTGGATAAATGAGTAGACGATTGTTCTTTCTAGAGATAAAGTTCTATGCACTTCTATGACACCATGTACCAATACCGCAGTTACTTTTTATCTGTTACGACCTGGGCGCCGTCACTTACCGTCCCAGCTATTATTTCCCTCGGGTCGGTTGCTCTTGAAACCTAAAGTTCACCCTGGTGAGATTTTACCTTCCCTTTTCAGATCAAACCGGAATTCAACACTTTCTGGAGTCTAGAAATTTACTAAATAACCAAAAATCATCCTCGTCTCCTATATATTCAAATTAAAACAATAGTAAGTCTTTTAGCCACTCGCCGTCTTCTCCTGTCAAAAATTTTTGACAGCTGTTCACTGAGTGGTCGGCCACGGGGCCGCCTCCATCTTTGCACACGGAGCCTGCGAGAGGATGTCTTCTCGTGAGAAAATATATTTGCTATTTCTCACGCAGTGCATCAAAGCACCACGTGAGAAATAGCAAACAAATTTTGCATCAAAGACACCACCGGCGGTCCCTTGCATTAGGGAACTGTCGTAGACTGTCAAACATACAACACAACAATTTATAATGTTGAAATGATTAGATGCAAAGCCGAAACAAAGTTTAAGATTAAGAGTCACATGTTGCGTAAGTCCTTTAAGAAAACTATTGAATATTGCTTCACTGCAAATAACAGGTTAGCTGATCAATGTCCTTTGAAGTTTATTAATAAATCAGTAGACGATTGTTCTTTCTAGAGATAAAGATCTCTGCACTTCTATGACAACCTGTACCAATACCGCAGTTACTTTTTATCTGTTACCGACCTGGACGCCGTCTCTTACCGCCTCAGCTATTATTCCCCTCGGGTCGGTTGCCCTTGAAACCTAAAGTTTACCCTCGTGAGATTTTACCTTCCCTTTTCAGATCCAACCTGAATGCAACTATCTCTGGAGTCTAGAAATTTACTAACTAACCAAAAATCATCCTCGTCTCCTATATATTCAAATTAAAACAATAGTAAGTCTTTTAGCCACTCGCCGTCTTCTCTTGTCAAAATCTTTGACAGCTGTACACTGAGTGGTTGGCCAGGGGGCCGCCTCCATCTTTGCGCACGGGGCCTGCGAGAGGAAATCTGCTCGTGAGAAAATATATTTGCTATATCTCACGCGGTGCTTCAAAGCACCACGTCAGAAATAGCAAACAAATTTTGCATCAAAACACCACCGGTGGCCCCTTGCATTAGCGAACTGTCGTAGACTGTCAAACGTAGTAGATCGATGGGGATCGACTAGTTTCTTTTTGTCTTACAGTTCAGATTAGTGAACTTAGCTATATTTTTGCCCTGCTTTGGAAACACGCTAAATTTTCCTATATAGTGAATCTGTGCCACACATATAAACAAAAACAATTGTTTATATTTGTAAAAAGGCGTGTAAAATGCTAAATAGACGCCCTGGTGTGTCAACTTCGCAATACGCATTTTCCCGTATAGAGCGTTAAACGGCTTAAGGGTCTAGAATGTTATCAGATAACTCAGAAATACACAGTTTAATGTGTAAATTTCACATTAATACACACATATCTGTGTATTAGAACAAAGGATGCATTTTGTGTACATAATGCATAACCTTGTAGTTTTGGGATGTAAATTTTATACTAAATATTTTTATGATTGCATAACAAATTTGTATGAAGACAAAACACATGTGCTTGTTGTGTCTGTTTTCTTTCCATCAGAGTTGTTTTTAGACTACAAAATAGTATAATCTTAATTTACAAAAACAAAAAAAAAGTATCGTCTGAAATTGTATTTACTGAATTGGCATTAGCTGTTAAACTTGTTTTGAAGTCCTAAAATAGTATAGTTATAATTTATGAATAGAAATTGTATAATCTGAATAAATACACTCTAAGATAAAAATTTAAAAAAAAATATGGAAATCGTGACGCTAATATTATTTTCATATCAATTTCAGCCACAATTTTTGAAAGATGCATCTACATCAAAAGGAGAAATTCTCTATTTTATTCACTATACATTAAACAAGCAATACTCTCCGAAAAGGGATTTGAACTCACGATCTTCGACTTTCTAAGCAATTAACTTGACCATTCTGCTGCTGTTACGCAAGTCAACTTTTCAAGTATCGCTATTTATTGTGTTCACATTGGTACACATATTTCTATGTAATATTCTGTTCTTACACACGTTTCTGCATAGTATTATTACATTTAAGCCTGTGTGATACTCTGTTCTTACACATACAGCTGCATAAAATTTGTACACATACTTCTGTGTAATATTTTGTGCTTACGTATATATCTGTGTAATATTCTTACACATATGTCGGTGTAATATGCAAAATAGACATATATTTGTGTAATATGCAAAATTTGTAAAGTACATTAACAAACCAATTCGGGTAAATCCGTAATATTTTCTACCATTTACACACTTTTTTGAGTTTTTGAAAATATAACAAATTACACAACTCCCTTAAGCCAATAAACATACATTAATACATCTGAATTTTAAAGACAAGGGTGTAAATTTAATGACAAACGTATAATATTACAAATTTACACATATACGTATGTAAGACTGACTAATTTACACAATTATTTTTTAGAGTGTACCTTTTAAGTATAATGTAACTTTTATTTTCCCCTACGAACCTTTACCAATTAAAATATTGGGGTGTATAAACATTTTAGTAATGACTGTACAGCATCAAAGCGAAATATATATTACAAAAAAATATATCTATTTTCTTTATTCCATGATCGATAATTATTTTAAAAATATTATAAGTTATTCAAAAGTTCCCCAACAGTTCAAATTTTAAATGCATATTTTTCTCTAATAATATAATTCTGTTATTATATAATCTGTTACAAAACGTTTTAATCTGAGTTCGATTACTAAATTTCGACAGGAATTTTAATAGCAGAATAGCTGTTACATTTAACCTATAAATCTAGTAATTTGAAAACAGTTTAACAGGTTCTATTTATTTAATATATATATATATATATATATACAGGGTGACTGATAAATATCGAAACAATAGGCTATCTCCGTAAATATTGCCCCAGGGCACATACTTCATGTTGCAAACTTTCATAAAAAGAGGTACGAAATTTGATGAGATAAGTTTCAACTCCATGGGGGGTCTATATGAGAAACTACAAAAATTAAATTTTTATACGGCCCCCGTAGGAACAAATTTGTAATTAGGAAAATTTTCCTTATCCATTCCTGAAATAAACAAAAAAAAATAATCCACTTTGATATCTGCAAAATTCACAGAGATATGTCCTTTTTAATAATTCGTGAGGTTTCAAGGGATCGGACACAAATTGAAATGCGTGTAATTCAAGAAACAATGTTACTGCAAGGTGTCCGGGAAACATTTTAATTTATTTATTTACAGAATTATAATTCTGAATTTGTATGTGACGGCTAACCATATAATTTGTAAACAGAATCACATCATAAGACTTCTTACAAAATTAAAATAATAAGAATTTTTTTTTCAAAAAATTCGGAGTAATTTAAAATTGTTATAACTCGAAATATAATTTGTCGAATTATTATTTTTTTTCTTTTAATTAAACAGAAATATACGTTTTAATTTTGATTCAGCATTTTAAAAAATATTAATAAAAACAATTCAAATATTTGAAATAGCAAAAAAAAAAAAAAAAAAAAAAAAAAAAAAAAAAAAAAAAAAAAAAAAAAGTGTGGTCATTCCAAATACACTTTATTTTCTTGTGAGTCTGTTATCAATTGTATTATGTATATGTATACGCACGCTATTTCATCTTAGGGGAAGTTTTCTTATGGACTAAGTATTTTAGCTGTCCTGTTCTTTTAGCCACAAGATTAATATCTGTACCTGAGAACCAAACTGTCGTGTCCAAAAATGAGAAATTTTATTTTATCAACTTTTAATACTAAACAAGATAGTCTCTTACGAGCCAAACTATCGCTATACTTGTATCATAAGTTATTTCAGAGATATTCTGTTTTATAACATTGTAAGTCACATATTGTCTAGCACAGTTGTCTTCTTTCTTTTCGTTCTCATTAAAAATTAAGTGAAATGTCTCTTTCAATACTTTGGCTCTAGGGTACAGATATTAAATTTGTTTAACGCATGCCCTAGTCTATCATACAAATCTAGTATACAGCCAAAGTTATAAAATTTAAATTTCTTAGAGATATAAAAAAATCTTATGCACTTTATGTTTCAGATAATAGATGGGTTTATTGATATGATGCGAAAGAAAACAATTTTCATGGGCGGTACACTTAATTGTATTTAATTAATTATCTAGACAGGTGCCTGTGCATATTTTAGATTCCTGCATGGGTTCGAAATTTGTACAAAAAATTTCCATTTTTCTTAAGAAGCATTTAAGATTTTTTTAGAGAATACTGAATGCATATTTATAATAAAATTTTACAGTATATTTTAGATTACTATATGTTCGCATAACAAAAACATAGCTGCCAAACCTCCTACGAATCCTCCATAATGTGTAGTTTAAGTTGAAATAGTTAACCACTTTTAAACCAGAAAATTTATTTAACGAATCTTTGACTTATTTAATTTAAAAGTTTTAAGTCGAATATATTTAATTGGATTTCTTAAAAGAGTTTCTGGTTTGAACGTATTAAACCTGGTCAAATAAATACACCTATAACGGAATATTAGTTTGAGTTTTTTTAAATAATTCGCATTTGCAACGTTATCGATTATTTATGCTCTTAGACTTAAGCATTCAAATAAATGTTTATTTTTAATAAACAATATCATTTGGAATAAACGAAAAAAGTTTTAAAAACAACATAACGTTTCAGGCTATACAACAAAAAGTAGATTTTTGAAAATATTTTTGTGTAATGTATTAAAATATATTTCAAATGATTTCGTTAACAGAAGTTTCATTATCCCTATTACTATTTTTACAAAATTTATTGCCTGCCCGACACGTCCTAAGAACAATAAAGACACGGCCCGGCACGGCCCAGACAGCGGGCCACGCCGGTTACGGGTCTGGCGCCGAACTCGAACTCATGGAGACCTCTAGCATACTTCTCAAGCAAGTTTAACACAAAAATTTATACGCTGTTATTTTATATCTAAAAATTAAAGCATTGCCTTAGATCGACTTTTAATAATGTGTAAATTTATGGTCGATCCCTAACTTGCATTTCAAATGAACTGATATCGCGTCGTTCAGAGATATTCTTAAGTGGTGTATGTCACGAATTTTGGATTTTAATATCTCTGTGAATTTTGCAGATATCAAGATGGATTTTTTTTTAAATTCAGGAATGGATAAGGGAAAATTTCCTAATTGGAAAATTTATCCTACGGGGGCCGTATAAAAATTTAATTTTTGTAGTTTCTCATGTAGACCCCCCATTGAGTTGAAACTTATCTCATCAAATTTTGTAACTTTTTGTATGAAATTTTGCAGTTGGAAGTATGTGCCTAGGGGCAATATTTAAGGAGATAGCCTATTGTTTCGATGTTTATGAATCACCCTGTATATATATATATCCTTTATTTTTAGGCGAATTTAAATAAGTACTGCAATTGTATTCCATTCATGAATAAAGTAAGACAATAATACGCGACATGTATTTAAAAAAATATTTATACATACATTCATTACATGTTGTTCGTGCAATATCAAGAAAAAGGTACAAACGAAATAGTTCAATTAATGTATTGATTCTAGTTTGTGAAGTAATGCAACAATTTTGACATAACCAGATAATCTTACAATCAAACTATAAGAAAAAAATAAAGACTATTATTTATTCTTTCAGAAAGTTTATTTTGAATAACTATGGTAATATACAGATATACAGGGTCACACTGAAAGTTTTGAGATACGGCTAAATGTTACAAGTTTAACTAACCAACTGTTATGATAATTCAGAGTAGTACCTTACAAGATCAATGCCTTTTTTAAGCCGAATATTCCAAAGATTAAATGACTCAACATTTTCCATAAAAATGTAAGAGTTTAACTTGTCCTTAACTGACAGAATCAATTTATACGATTGAACATCTGCATGCATGTATAGGGGAACAAGTCGTTCTATTTACAAAGGAAAGAGAAGAACGCGACTGTGTGATATAATTTCTTTTATTTTCCCATCTTTAACAACAATAATATACAGATTTTCGTATACGGGTGTTTTTTATTAGAAGGTTATTACGGCTTAGATTACGGAAGTACATAACATCTTCAAAAACCCTTCTAACCAACTTATGGGTATTAAACAGTTTGTGTTTAATCCTTATTAGAAAATTTCTCTTTCAGGAGAAACACGTGTAATTACGTTTTGAAATATTGTTGAACGTTTCATCGAAGCATAAAAACACACCTACATCTTCAGTGCAAAACGCCCTATCCTTTACATCATTAAAATAGTTTATAAATAAAAACATCTCTTGTTACACAAGTCACAACATAATAACTGGATATAAAGTGTTTGAAACACTTTATAGCAATATTAAATTTTGAAAAAATATAAGAGGAAAGAACATTTTGGTTTAGTAATGACTGTTTCAGATAAATATAATTTTTTTTAATTTTTCACTATTCGTAAAAATTGTTTTGAATACGTTTCATTCAGCACAAAAAAAAATGATAAGTTATAAGTTTATATAAATTTATGACTTATATTTGTGCTTGTATCAAAATGTAGATAGAAGCAATCAATATCGTTCAAAATCATGATAATGAATTTATGAATGTTAAACAGTTTGTTTTTAATCGTTTTTAGAAATATTTTCTTTCAGTAGAAATACAAGAAAGCACGTTTTGAATTATTGTCGCAGGTTTCACCGAAGCATAATAGCACATCTATATCTTCAGTGCAAAACGTTCTGACCTTTACAACACTGAAATAATTTATAAATGAAAACCGCTCTTGTTGCACAAGTGACGTTATAATGATTAGTAATAAAGTGTTTGAAACACTTTATGCAATATTAAGTTTTAAAAAAGGATAATAGGTAAAAACAATTTGTGTTAGTAATAACTCTCTGAATGGAATGTAAGATTCTATAATTTATCATTATTCGTAAAGAATATTTTGTATACTCTTTATTTAGAGCAAACAATGTAGGTTGTCAAAAGATTATATAAATTTACGAGTTAAAATTTCAAATGTATCGAAATGTAGATTTAAGTATACAACATGTTTCAAAAACATTTTAATCAATTTATGAAAATTTAACAGTTTGTGCTTAATCCTATTAGAAATTTTCTTTTTGAGCACAAATACGTGTAATCACGTTTTGCACGATAGTTGAAGGTTTCATCAAAGCGTGAAAACACAACTACGACTTCATAATATACGTCTTGTCCTTTACATCACTAAAATAGATCAAAAATTAAAACCGCTCTTGTTACACAAGTCACGTCGCAATGGGTAGACGTAGACATAAAGTGTTTGAAACACTTTATGCAAGATTAAATTTTAAAAAGATGGAAGAGGAAAAAATCATTTTATGTTAGCAATAACAGTCCCAATGAAATGGATTTTTTTTTAAATTTATCATTATTCGTAAACAATGTTTTACGTACTTTTCATTCATAACAAGTAATGTAGTAATTCATAAGTTTATATATATTTATGAGTTAAATATATACTTGCATCGAAATGTAGATAGTACTACATAATATTTTCCAAAGTTATTCTAATGAATCTATGAATATTACAGAGTTTGTGGTTAATTAGAAATTTTCTCTTTCTGTAGAAATACGTGTAATCAGTTTTCATGATTGTTGAAGGTTTCATCGAAGCGTGAAAACACACCTACATCTTCTGTGTAAAACACCCTTTCTCTTACATCACTGAACTAGATTTAAAATGAAACCCACACTCGGGGTACAAGTCACGTCTTACTGACTTGACAAAAAGTGTTGAAAACAATTTATTCAAGATTTAAAAAAAAAGAAAGTAAAAGAAACGTTTTGAGTTGGTAATAACTTTTTCAATGAAGCGTAAAATTCTTTAATTTTTCACTATACCTAATGAATTCTCTGTATAGCGTTCATTTCGCCCAAGTAATATAGTAAGTTATAACTTTATGTAAAAATATGGGTTAAATTTATACTTGTATCGAAATGCAGAACATTGAATCAATATTCTGAAAAAAATAAAATAGAGTAGTAATCAATCATAAACCAATGTAATTATGTATCAACTGACAACGTTCTTATATATATATATATATATATATATATATAATTATGAAAATTTGCTGTTTTGCAATCTTGGTAACGAAATCATTTATGCATTAGTTCATCAACAGAAATAACGGACACTATTCAATAAGTGTCCAAATAATTGATGTTGATTTACTAATTTAAATAAAACAGGTAAACAAAGACAAACTAAATATAAATAAAATAAAGGAAAAAATAAAAGTTTATTTTAAAATGATGATTTTTAAACTATAAAAATGTAATTTCCAATCCTTACGTTAGTATTTAACTTTTCATCTATTAATGTATGAACGATTGGGGATTTCCCTTAAGCATGACATATATACATATTTAAAGGCTTGTTGAGTGAAGAAACGAAAGTCCATGAAAGTTTTGTCAACTAGATATAATAGTGAAAAAAGTTTCAATTTTATATAAAAAAAAAAAGTTTATTTTGGTAATGGTACTATTTTAGTTGCACATGCAATTAGAAATTATTGTATACAAATATTATCGTGAGTATCGATATATTAAATCAAGAATATGTGTGTCCCTAAATGGTTATATGATAAATATGGTATCAAAGACCATTGCTATCAATTTGGTCTTTTATCTGATGTACACTATTTTCTAAAAAAAATTTTAGCTGTCACTTTTAAAAAAAATAATTTTCGAGTGTGATTTTTAAAAATTTACCTGAATGGCAAGAATATATGTATTAAAATAATGTAAATAAATATTTGCATAATATTAAATACATTTACAAAACTAAGGACAACGTGTCAGCGTTACCAATATTGGCAATGATTTGACGAGCTACTGCGTCCACCTTTCTACTATAACAATTAAATTTTCTTAGATGAAATGTAAAAATAGTTCAACTAATATTGAACTTTGGAACTCTTCATATAGCCCAGTGGTAGGGAAGCAAAAAAAGGCCTAATTCGAAATTAATTAGTTGAAAGCTGGAAATTCTTTTAATCCCTTCAGTTTAGGTCTAGAATGAATATGCTATGTTTTTGCCCTCGTACTATGTGAGCGTTAAGATATATGTATAGATTTATAGTAAAAAAAAAACACTTTTTTTTTTTACATACCATAACAGTATCTCCAAACACCAAACTTTTAAGTGACGAAGTGATATGTTAAGTGTAAACGAACCGTAAATGCTTCAATGCCGCCTTACAATAGAGAGTTTAACTGTGTCGAATGCTATAACACCTACCCTATTAAAATACGTGCTCGTATCTATCAATGTAACCTCAAAAACTCGGAAACCACAGGGCGCAGGGCTACGAAATTTGGCACACGGGTTGCTTGTGAGCTCATGAACGATTGGGGCCAAAAATTAAAAAGAAAAAAAAATAAATCGATTTTTTTTCATGTTTTTGACGAATTTTCGCCTTTTTTTATGTTCAACACGTAATCGCGCGAGTTCTAACCCTTTTAAAATATTTAATGCAATGTTAGATATAAGGTTAGTGCGCCTAAATGTGATGACCCCTAAATGCAATAATGTTCTTTTACTTAAAATCTTAATGCAAGAATTATAAATAAATGCTGCTTAATGAGGCATCCGATCTTAATGAACAGAACCCGAAACATTTTTCTGCATTTAAAACTTTTTTTTTTTTTTTTTTTTTTTTTTTTTTAAGAAACCTTTAGTCAAATAGACATCGTTCATTTTATTGAGCCATCGTGTTTCGCAAATGCGGCAAAAAATCAAGAAATTGGCTCACAGATTTTCTTTTTTAAGTTTGAAGCTCAAATAACCTTATGATCATCAAGAACCATGTTGTCGGTTTCGGTTACATGACTAGTTAAACTTAAGAAAAGACGACCAGTTTTCGGATTACAATTTAAAATAGTATACTCATTTTGGAGATTTTATTTTCTGCAAGTACTTAATAGCGACATGCAGATTGCTGTAAATGCATAGACACATTTAGGAGATTAATTTTATTAGAAGATTTTATTAGAAATAATACTCTACAAACAGTTTAGTGCAAAATCAGTATTTTATGATTAATCGCTACTTTTATTCATCTTTCAATCGAATGGTTTCGCAGGCTGGTCACAATTGTTACAGGACAATTTTTTGCAACAGCTGTTCAAAAAAAAAAAAAAAAATTCAGATGAATTCTCATGTGTAAAATGCATTATTACATTTAGGTCTATGGACATCTCATTCAGGTTTTAACTGCCGTAAATGCGACAAAAATTACCTAAATGCGGCCGACAATCGTATATTGTGGTTTTACACTACATATAATTATTAAATTTATACAAAACAAGTTAGTTTTTAACTATAGCTACAGTATTCAGTAATTTGCTGCTTAATAAAATATATATTTATATAATAAAATGCCAAATACAGTAAAACCTCCCAAAAGAGACCACGTTCTCTTAATGGAGGTCATGTTTAAATCTAGATTTTAACTGTTAAAAACAGGTAACAATTAATGTTAATGAAATTTATGTTTAACATTAGGAAAAATATGAAAATTTAAGTATAAGAACAAAAGTTAGTTAGATAAATTAACTACTGCAGAGTTAAAAAAATTCATACATTTGCTCTGATTTTACCGTCTTTTCGTTTATAACTTTTTTTACCAAGTCCTTTCAAAGTTCAGTAAATAAATGTTTTTTTGTTTGTTTGTTTTTGTTTTTTTTGTTTTTGTTTTTGTTTTTTTTGGACGGGAATAAATAATGACCATTTCATTAATTTATCTATTTCTTTGAGAGTTTCCTGACAGAATAGGGCAGGGGAGTTTATTGACCGTCATTCTTAATTTGTCATCAGATTTAAATCCATTGCCTAAAAAGGCACAAAGGTGTTTAAACACTTAAAAGTTATCGGAATTATAATAATAATAATAAAAAAACCCTAAACTTAGTTTAGAAGTTTGATGAATAATGCTCTCTCCGGAATTATTTTTCTAATAAAACCTTCTTCAAGCGACCAGGAAACAACGGAATTTGTTTTATTTTCTTTAAAGAAATGGGTCGCTTTTGGTTGGTCGCTTTGATCGATGAAAATTTTGAGAATAAAATGAAAACAAACGAAAGTAAAGCTTGGAAATCTTTCAAACTAGTTATTAGTAGCTTTTTGGGCAACAAAAAGAACCCAAACTACAAATCTATTGTAGACGAGATGGTAAAAAAATTTAAGATTTTAGGGTGTAATATGACTTTAACAGTTCATTTTCTCGATTCACCTCGACTATTTACCTGAAAATTTAGGCGCCGTTAATGATGAACAAGGTGAAAGATTTCACCAGGATATAAAGGAAATGGAGAGGTGATATCAAGGCAAATGGAATGTCAGCATGATAGCCGACTAATCCTGGATGCTACAAAGAGACATTACCTGCAAATTTCACAATATGAAAAGTGACAAAAAAAAAAAACTGATGATCAAAGAAAAAACATTACTCTAAGGACTTGTAACCGTCTACATATACTTAACTGTTAATGAACTCAGATATAAATGTAATTTACGGATTTATAAATAAATGAATTGTCAAATTTTCGTGATTTCAGCTTTTCTTTAAGAATATGCAATCATAATGAAGAGAACGAATATGACATTTTTCGCTCTGTTGCAATGATCTTCATCGAATGATTAATTTCGCAACTGCCACAATTTCAATTATGAAAATGATTAAAATCGCATGTGTAGTTCCAGACATTAGGGTACACTGGTACCATCTGTTTTACTTGTGATTTCTTAACTGATGCCGTACCGTTAACACAGAGCTTAAAATTTATATCATTGACATCGACTCTAAGTTTCGCATATAGAAGTAAAAAAATAAATGTTTACAGTATATTCTATATAATAATCACATAAAAAATTACCACCTAACTCAGAATTCTTATTTACTGTCATTTATTACCTCTAAACTTTTATCTTCTGTAAAGTTGATAAAATCTTTTCTAACTATAATAGGACACTAAAGTAGTTTTCGTGAGTAGAAATGTGAAAATCGAATTTGTACTTGATATCTAAGTAGTAACTATTTTAAAAGAAAAATGTCATCTATCTACAGTTTTTTTTCAGTCTCTTAAAGTCTAATCTTATCATGTCTATCGTACTCTAAAAGTGTAATGACATTAACTTTATTAACGTAGTCACTGTGAAGATCATCATAGTTTTAAAAGTTATATTGCTTCAGATTTTCTTTTATATGTTCATTTTTGTTTAATTTTTATTTTTATATTTGGCTATTTTATTTAGTGTTATTTTTAAAATATTAATACATAGTTTGTAAAACTTTGAAGTATTTTAAACTTCAAGCAGTTATTACTATCTATATTATAAAGGACAAACATATCTGTGCGTAACGCATACGTCAGTTTGCGAATGGCAACACTTTGAAATTTGAAATAAAATTTTGGTTTTGCAATTTTCTCTACTGCAAATTTTTAAACTTCTAAACATCGCACATTTTAAATTTTTACACCGTCGTATAAGGAAAAAAATGCTCTTTTAAATGCAATATGTTTGAAAGCTGTATCTCAATTTATTTTTCAGATATTAATTTTTTTGTACTTTTTAATAACATTTTTCTTATCGTGGCAACAAAGGTGCCTCATTTCTATTGAAAGTCATTGAAAGTAAACGGAAAATAATTGAAAATAGGAGATAATGTGTCTTTTTGTTGCCATTTTCTCATAAAACCTGAAAAAAAAGTTGAAATTAAAATATGGGCTATGTCAAGAATAATGTCTGTTATTCCGCGATAATGACGTCATATGCACACTTTTCTATAGACGAAGTTTAAGATTGGATTGTAAAAGTGGAATGCTTTAGTGGATGCAAATGACGTCATTTTATAAAAAAGTGTGTATTTTAATTCTTAAACCTGAATTATGTTTTGTAGAAGTGAGTCATTTTCACAGCCCAGCTGCTTTGAAATTCTTCACAGGTGAGAATGCTTCACTTTTATAAATAATGTAATCGAAATCACACACTGATAAAGCGCAATGTTTTACAAAAATTTAGAGTGTCTTTATAAAAGAGAGGTGGCATGCAAATAATATCGATTTATATTACAGAAATTGATGACTCTCGCCTGGATGGATTTGTTTCGCCGAATTAGACAAGCAAACAAATAATTCGTGGTTTAAAATAATATCGTGTTCCTGAAGCTTTTGTCGAAAATTCTCTCGAATAATAAAATTTTAATGCTATTTTTTAGGACATTCTACTATAATTTTATCAAAATGACATAATTTGTTTAATTTAATTTTTCCTAATTTTATATAATCTATATATTTAAAACACAAGTGTGTTTTTTAGTCATCTGCCCTGATCTTTCTGCTGAACCAATTTTACTAAACTTTTTTTTTTTTTAAACCGAAAGCTTTTCCTTTGTAGATGTGATCGCACTATCTGTTTTTTTTTTTTTTAATATCCTAACTTTTATATTTTAATTTTAAAATATTTTTATGAAATTTCTTCAATATGGTCAAAATTAGATAGTTTTCATTATTGTATACAAGAGAGAAATAATGAGGTATTTGTAACTTTATTCATGTTATTTTCTGATAAAAATTCAAATTGCTGATACATTTGTTGTATAGGGTTTAGTGGCGCAAAATCCCATTAGGAGCAGAATATTATATTAGGGGCATAATAACGGAAAATGACATACTGCTTTTGTAAACACGCACTTTTCCTGATAAATTTTCCACATTGTTTTTCCTTCAGCATGTGTACTGATACTAAGTTTCACACACTAGGCAAAATGCTTACTTAAGTGAAAATGAAGTCATATTTAAAAGAAAACGATCATTTTCTTAGATAAAACTAAACATTTTAACACAAATGCGTCTAAAAAACATAAATTACGGAAATTTTTACTCTCAGGAATTGAGATTAGAATCTCAAGTAAAGAGTGCGACTGTTCACATAAGAGATGTTACTGACAATCGGGACTTCAAGTTTTGAGTTAAAAGGATTTTTAAATGATCAAACAAAATACAATTTAAAAAAATTATGAATATGGATATGAGAAGTGCGTAGGTAAATTTTGAAACGGTGAAAATTGCTGTTTTCATTCCGGAAATCCAAGCATAAGAGCCTCAATTGATAACCACATCCTAATAACTGATCTTTATTAATTAATAAAGACATTAATTATTAATTAATTATAACTGATTAAGTATCTATATTATGAAGAACAAACGTATCTGTGCGTAACGCTGACGTCATTTTGCGAATGGCAACACTTCACGGTAAAAATTCGGTCTTGAAATTTTCGCTATTGCAATTTTTTAATCTTCTGACCATCGTACATTTTCAATTTTGTCCCATAGGGTAAAAAATTTACTTTCAAATGCATTTTGTTTAAAAACTGTATTCATTGACTAATGTATTATATTTTCTAAAATAATTTTTAAGCATGATATTTTTTAAGTTTATCTTATCACGTGCCGGTTTCAATACATAATAATAATAAACATTTTGCACATAAAGCAAAAAAAAATTTTCAGCATTTGTTTCTGACTATTTTTGGTTAACGAAATTAATACTTCCTTTATAAACAAATAAAAGAATAATAATAAAAGACCACCAATCTGCCATATTTGATTCGTACAATTTAAATTTTTAGATCTCCAAATATGATTTTTTTCTTAAATGGAATTTGTTTGCAAAGTTCATCTCAGTTTACTGATTGTCTATGGTTTTAAAAACAGTTTTAAAGCATGAAATATTTTTTAATTTATCTATATCGCGTGGAGCTCGATTACGAAAGATTAATCCGTTTGCCCTTAAAACAAAGTAAAGAGTTCATCATTTTCTTACGGCTAATGTCCATTAAAAAAAATTCCCTATGAATAAATAAATAAAATAATATAAATAAAACACAAATTTACCCGACATGTATAAGGTCTGAAAGTATCAGAATATAAAAAGATGCCATAAGTAGCAAAATCTTGGCAAATAACTCTTAGCATGCGGCTAATAAGAAAATATCGCTTTTCATAAATTTGAAAAATTTATTTGATTGTATATTTCGTATTTTCCATATGAAAATTGCTTTTTTAATGTAAGTGGTCAATCTAAAAAATTATTGCATATAAGAAATTATTAGTTTTCAATTAAAAAAATATATTTTCACCTATATTCTTTAACCCGGGAAACCCGGATACGATCCCCTAGTTATAATAAATGTGCTACGCGTTTTATGAAGATATTTTTTGTTATCTCTGATGTACTATTATTAATTATTTTATATGTATTTAGAATTTTTTCGATAAACTCTTTTAAAATAATTCTCTGCATGGGAAAATATAATGATAAATATTGAAAGAAGGACTCACTTATAAACTCGAGTATAATGTAAATTTTTTTTTACAATAATTATATGTCTATTAATTAGAAATAGAGTACGCATTATACATTGGATAATTACGGAGAAAAAACGGAATAAGAATCCATATATGTTTTCACTAATTAACTGATAATAGCAAGCACTATAGTAACTGAGTTGTATGATAATCGAAATAGTAAGTAAAAATAAATGAAATTAGAGCACATTTATAATATATGTTGAAAAAATACCAGGTCGTCTGGGTTTTCTATTAGCTTGAAACAAACGAAAAAAAAAATCCGAATCTTATCAACTAGAATTACATCTTACAATCTAATAACATAACTGTTGCATATAAAACAAACAGTGATAAAACTTTCATACTTGCATTTTACTTTCAAACTTCACTATATGCATTTTATAATAAATCGAAAAAAATTGAAATGAGCAAAATATTCATAATCCTTTCAACTACTGTTGCTAAATTCGTCACTGTAAAGTTCTATATATTCATGAATTATATCAACTACATTTTCATCTATATTATTTGAAATTTCAATCATTTTAAAATGTTTAAGAACCATCGCATTAAGAATAACTTCGATATTTTACGAATCTGTGGTGAATACGGGTGTTGTTTTTTTTTTTAACCTGCTTTGTCTGTGAGTATATGAAATTTGGTTAATTCACATGTGTATGAAATTTATTAGGATTTAAACTCTTTATGTGAAGAAGTGGAATGGTCTGTTCATGAATATCTTTTACTTATTTTATAAATTTAATAGTTAGTAAATTTAATAATTAAATAGTTCTTAAATTACGAATTTAATAACTAAAATTTTGATAATGAAACTAAAACATGATTCCTTTATTTATTTATAAATCAACATATGATAAATAAATCATTTTCCGCATAAAATTTAACTTTGCACTTATATATATATATATATATATATATATATATATATATATATATATTTATATATATATATATAATACCTTTAAAATATGCGCAAGGCTAAAAAATTGCTCCCGTCCTTAAAAATCTTTTTAATATTTATTTTCGGAAAGAAAAACACTCCGCGCTTTTGCGTATACGTCAGCTCTGCTTTGATTTATCAAATAGGGTAGAGCGGAGTTTTTTTAGATGCGTTTGACTGAGTGACAATCTCTGTGACATCATACAAGTGTTCAACGAAATAGAATACCGGAAAATACCCATCCTAGCATAACAGTTCTTTGGATAATAGAAATGTCCCACAGTGGTAGGCGCTGCTTTTGAAAACGAACAGTATTTCTAACCCATACAACTCAAAATATCATTAAAAATACAATAAATGTGCTCTTTAACCCTCTAGTTCATGCTGTTGCCAATTGGCAACAAATTAAATTTCCTCTCCCTATCGTTTATTTACCGTTGCCTCTTGATAAATGTATACTTTATGTATTCATTTTGACCCTATATTTAGGTTTAGTATATACAAAATACCATAGATGATAATAGTTGTTTATCAGTTATAAATAAAAAGGAACTTTTGAAGCCTTCCGTTTTCCTAGCCATAGTTGGAATTCTAACACAGAAAAAAAAATATTAAAATGCAAAATTTGATTTGAAAAAAAAAAAAATTCAAAAGAATATGCTTTTAAAAGTGATATAAAATAGTTTTCAGTAAGGTTTTCTTGAAAAAAAAACATTGTATGCATTCGAATATACGTTTGTTCACCTTTTGGCAACACCATGAATTGAGTTCTGCTTTTATTTACATTTTTAGTATTCTGTTCAATGAATTTGTTGATTGTTTCATCCTGCTTTTTGTCTATTTATTCATCAAAAAATTGTTCTAATAGAGCCTCATCATGTTCAACATGTATCTTAAAGCAAAGAAACTAAAATAAATATAAAGAGAAGACATTTGCCCTGGATTGTCTTGTGAAAGTGACATTTCTTACAATGACAGGGATGACGATCCACATTTTGATCGAAACCTTCTGTTCAAAAACGGTTCAGACACTTATGATGAGACTGATTGTGATTTACCAGCAGGTAAATCATCTAACGAAATTGACTAGAATTTTGATGCAAACGTTGGGACAGTGAATATTCTATCTACATCAAAACAAAAGCAGCCAGGTAAATTTAAACAGAAAAAACTGAAAGCTTTAAACTCTTCAGGCAGATCCTGCTTGGATAAAGATTATTGGAGATGTTTCTCTGCCTGAAAGTGTTTTATCATTAAAAACACCAGATAAATATTCTTTGTATTTTTCCACCAAGTGCGTTTCGAGCATTATCTCTCAACAAACAAGCCTGTATAGTGTTTTAAAACATGTTCAAAAGCCCCTCAATATGTGCTCGAAAGATATAAAAAAAAGGTATCTGAGGATTTGTATCTTGAGTAGCGTGGCAAACTTTAAAATCATAACATTATTTGGGAACCCTGTCATCACCAGGTAGTCGCACTATGATCTTGAATACATTTGAAAGTGAACGGTATACGACAATTTTCCCATCTGAACGATAATACATTGTCTAATGGGAAAGATAAGTTATTGAAGTTGAGACCAATAGTCGGTACCCTGAATGGAAATTCTTATCCATTTCCATCAAAAAATCTCTCTGTGTTTATAGCAAATAAGTGCGCCAAAGGATCGTCACCATAAGAAGCAGTATACCCCCCCCCCCAAAAAAAAAAAAATATATATATATATATATATATATATATATATCATAATTGTGGTTTTAAATTGTTATTTTCCGCAGTAGTATCAACATTTGCGTACAATTTTGATATTTATTGCGAAAAAAATACAACCAGTTTGCCACGTGGACATTACTTGGAGGTTAGCGTTTCAGTCAATGCTAGACTAACTCATCCAGTTGTTGAACCGTAAAATCATGAACTATATTTTGACAACTATTAAACAGCAGTGAACATAATGACATTTAAAATGAAAAGTAATTTGTGCCTTGGAATAATAAGAAAAAACAGAACCCGTTGCTGCAAAATGCCACTCGACAATTAATAGAAAAAGGATAACAGAAATATCGTAGAATATGCTTAGAATACGCTTAATGTATGGTGTTGCAATTTGGCAATCATTTAAAAAAAATCCAAAATACGTAAAATTATAAAAATGGTAATTTTTTTAGTATTTTTCCGTTAATGCATACCTATTAAAAAATCACATATATTTTTTTAAAAGGTAAAATAAAAAATCATGCACTTGAGGGTTAAGTATCTGGTATTGTTCATTTAATAATTTTAGTAAAACTTTTACTATCTTTAGACAAATATACAGGAAAACATATAGCTTTTTATGCCGATTCTTTTTTTTTATTCATGAATCTTATAAGTAAAAAAAGAAGGTTAAGTAATGTCAAGTACGAAATTAAGGATGAATTATCGTATCAAGGGTTATCCGAGGCACAAATGTTTGAGAACGGTTGGTTTACGAAAACATATATATTAAATAATTTAATTTATGTACGAAAAATAATGATATATTAAATTCACTCTACAGAGAACGCCGGTTAACCGAATTGCCTACTTAACCGGTTATATCAAGAACCATACTTTTTTTCCCGACTTTTTGAAATGAAACTTCTTTAGGCGCGGTACGGTAAATTCGGCTTTATATCTCGAAAGTTAACTGTTAAATAACCATTTCCTGATCCTAAATTAATAAAATCACCAACAAATGCGAAGAGAACAATGCATAAAATCATCTGATTCTAGAACTTAAGAAATTTCACTTGTAACGCGCGGGAGTCCCCCACTTATATATATATATATTTCCCAAGGAACATCCCTCTTTATCTTCAAATTCTCTGAAGGGGGTTAAAAAAATACTTCTTTTGTCCCTTGGTGTCCTCGAAAAGAAGATCCACCCTCTCTCCGCTCACTCACGTTTGTTCGTACAGTGTATGCATACATACATGCAGTAATTTATATGCCTACTTCTATGTACCAATACAACTGTAAACTAAATACTACTACTGTAACTTTGACCATTTTTGTAGAAAATATAATTTAGAAAAAGTAAAAAATAAAATAATAATTACTTCTAAATACGTCATTAGTAATATTCTAAAATGTACATTACTACAATTGCCAGTCCTAAGCCTGGAAAAAGTGCGAAAGGAAGTTACCTAAAAACGTTGCCATAGTCTTTTTTTAAAAGTTGCTCAATTATCCGGATTGTTGTTAACCGGATCGGCCTCGGTTCCGACCTGTCCGGATAATCGTAATTCTACTGTATATATATATATATATATATATATATACCGGGTGTCCTAAAAAGGACTGACTGATTTTAAAATTCAATAACTTGTAAACGGTGACAGATATTTAAAAATTTCTTGCAGGAGGGTTATGCATAAGGTCAAAAGTTTTATTACAGTGATTTTCAATTTTAGTTCGAATTACAAATAATAGATGGCGCTGCGATCAATAGACGCTCAATTCAGGCTCGATTTTTGGTACTTCGTGGCCCGGATAATACATTTCCATCTCCTTTTTCCACATAGAACAAGAGAAAGGATCAAAACTCGAGCCTGTATTTAGCGACTATTGCTTACAGCGCCATCTATTGTTTGTAATTCGAACTAAAATCGAAAACCACTGTAATAAAACTTTTGACCTTATGCATAAACCTCCTGCAAGAATTTTTTAAATATCTGTCACCGTTTGCAAGTTATTGAATTTTAAAATCAGTCAGTCCTTTTTGGGACACCCGGTATATAGCATAATAATTATTATTATTTCTATTTTTAAAATTTGACGTCACATTCGTAGAGATATATGAACTGTTTTATCTATATTTTTTACGTAAACATTTACAGAGGAAAATTAAGATTATTAACTTAATCGAAATTCTATTTATCCTAGTATACTACTTTTAAACATTCATCGTTAGTATCGTTAATAAAGTCTCAAGAGCAATATGCATTAAACTAGTTCCAGTGAGTAGAATTACAAGAGATAGAATTTGTACTTAAGATCTAAGAAAAGGCAATTTTAAAAGAAGAGAAGCCATTCATTTAGAGCTTTCTTTTCAGTATCTTAAATATGCAATTTTATGGCCTTTTTAACATTCTGGAGATATTGTCTCTTCAGTTGTATTATCGAAGTCCTTGTAAATATCAATATCGCTCTATTAGTAGCATTGTCGATGACTTTTTTCTAAAACAATAGATTGGACTAGAGTTTTCTGAGTAATATTAGTAAAGAAAAGGTTTATCTTTTATATTTATCCTTACAAAAGAGTGATTAAATAATCATTCATCGACCCACTGTTCCCCCGATAGAGTAAAAAAAAAAATTTTTCTCACAGATTTTCAATGTTTTACTATAGATAGGATAGATATTTGTTAGATTGCGTTTTGTATTAATATCGTTTAAATGTGCTTGGAAACGTCAAGAATTTAGAATTATTTTATTAATTCCGAATTACTATAATTACATGAATTTGATGTTTCGTTGATATGAAGTGCTCATATCACCACGCAAACTACGGTGGTGTAATATAATGCATTCTCAAACGAACCAGTCTAATATATATATAGATATATATATATGTGTGTGTGTGTGTGTGTGTAATTAAAAGTATACCTATGCATATTATAGAAATTTTTATTACTATTAAATGGAAAAAAAAGCGTTTATAACGTTTTAAAATTTATCTGATTCCGTTTCTGGGTCTGCATTTAAGGGTATGTATTAGGAATATAATTTTTTTTTAATAATACGAGTGTTCAATTGTAATACAATAAATTAAAAATATTCTGGTACAAATATATAGTAAAAACATGCCCTCTACGATGGAAAAAAAATTGCATAAAATATCAGCTTAACATAATTTCGAAGATGTGCACTGATAATAAATAAATTCTGATCAGAAAATTAAAAAATTGTTTAGCTAAATACAAAGTTTGGTTGGAGTTATTTTATTTACTTTTTTATTGATGTATCATGCATTCTCAGCTATGGAAATAGAAGATTCGTTGAAAATAATTAACATTAATAATTTGGATTGAACATAATATTCAGTTATGCATCTATAAATTTGACACCATTACTAAAATTACGTTTGAATTTCAAGATTTTTTCGTTAGAACTTCTTTCGCGATGGCACAGATGTGATTCGCCTGTGTATCTAATAATAAGTTTACTGCTTTCTTAGATGTGCAGATTACACAGATAGCAAAAAATACGTTTCAACGTTTAACCCATTAAGGACAACATCTTCTTACACTTGACACAAATGAAATGAAAAAAAAATCATATATATTAATGACTAATAAAGAGGAAAAAAGTATATTATAATTTAATTTTATGTGAGGTATTTATATGTTTCGGAAAGAATAAATCAACTAAGTTTTTTTTTCATTATAAAATCTTTGAAGCATTTACTTTGTACATTTACTACATTTGTTACATTTACTACGCATATTATAGTTTGACATCTAAAATATCTATATATTGAATTGCTGAAAGTTTCTTTTCTTATTCTTTATAGTGCATCAAAAATATAATCCGAAATTTATTAAGACAAATTTTTTAATCATTTCGTAATATTTCATTCATATTTCTAATTTTTTTAAAAACTTGAATCTATTAGCAATTTTTCTTCTTAAAAATAAAGTCATATATGTAATACGTGAGAGTAATTTTGTTGATAAAAATGATCTCAATAAAATAGAAAATCGCAAACAAAATATTGCGAAAACGGATATGTTTAAACTTATGTTTCAATTTGAAACAAAGTATTAGTATTATTATTTAGTATTATTTAGTAAGTCTGATTCTTCATCTATTCGAGAAAGAAAAAGGATTTCAACCGAGTTCTTATCATACGTATTTTTTCCAGAAAAATTGCTTATTCTGTACACTTATGGTTGAAAATAGACACAATATTCGTTTCTTAAAAATCAGTAGCACAAACAGTTTCTTGTCTCGTGCTTAGTTAGTATGAAATTTGAGATTGTTTAATACTTTCCCGAGTACTTAATAGGAATTTAATAAAGAATTAGCCAATGCAAAAAAGTGTTAATTCAAGAACATTATGTGCATCAAATGCAAGTGATGCAGATTTATAAAAATATTCTCAAAATAAAAGAAACATTTTGTTAAATACTAGGTTCACGTAAAGCTTAACTGAAAGCATAGGAGACATATACTTGAAATATCAGAACAGACAGAATAAAAAATTCCAGACAATACCTCCAAACACGAGTCCTTTGGCTTATATTTAATAGTGCCTGTGAGATAAGTTCAATTTATAGTAAAGATATAAATGGCGAAAAAATGTATAGCGTGATACCAAAGATATAAAAAATAAAAAAATCAATAAACTGGAAAAATATGTACAGTACAAATATACGAAAAATACATTCAGTTCGTTTTAATACAAATGCATACAAACACCAGGTGTTTCTCAAATACCTACAGGATATTATTGCCAAAATGGCTGCATTTGTCGCCGAAAGTTAGAAGTCTAGTAGTTTCCGGAAATTGCTGTTTGTAAAAAAAAAAAAATAAATAAAATAAAAAATAAATAAATAAATAAATAAATAAATAAATAAAAATCTGCCAGGAATTACAACAGGAGTTCTCAACCTTTGTCTGCAAATATTTTGCAACATTTGCCTGCTATTTTTACCAAAATCATCTGTCAAATTATACTTCCATAATTATCCAAGTGTAAAGAACAGTATTCCACGACTGATGACACAACTCAAAAGCCACTTGTTTGTCAAAAATAAAATTAGTCTGGCATACAATTTTCCGTATTGCACTAACTCTTATATAATTAAGAAAATTTTAGTGAAAAGCATATGGCGCTATTCGCGATATATTTCCCATTATTGCATTTTTTATTATGTGTGCTTTTTCGTATCACCTTAAAATGTATCATTTGAAAGTTTTTTCTTTGTCTACATTAACTCATATCATACGTCATTGAGCTTTTATATTTAAAATTGAGGACTTGAATGTACTTGCTTTTCACCTGAAATTGTATCCTTAAGGAATGTTTGTTAAATAACAATTCTAAGTAACAATGCATATCAAAAAAAAAAAAAAAAAAAAAAAAAAAAACACGTGTATAAGTATAAATGTAACATTCTATTACATAATTTCCACTTCAATTTACTTAACTCAATAAAAATGATGTTGAACTGAATAGTATAGAGCGTGTTTCGAATCCACGTGGGACTGTACACTGTAAAAAAAAATCTGTGAAGTTACTAAAGTTTTTCTAGGAAACTGGGATTCCTAGAACTTTTCATGTAACGTGAACAACAAAATTTCATGTAACAGACACACTTTTGCGCCGAAAATCAAAAAATCTGTAAGGTTACTAAGACATTTTTTGGAAACTGGGATTCCGAGAACTTTTCATGTAACTGCAGCCAGGGTTACACATAAAAGTTTAGTAAGATTACTGAAATTTTAGCAGATTCATTTGTAAAGTTACAGATTTTTGTAGCTTTACAAAAACTAGTTTTGTAGATTTGCAGCTTTTTTCGTACAGTTACAGGTGAAAGTTTAGTAAGCATGTATTTTTACATCTGTAGAACTACAGATTTTTTTTTTTTTTTTTTTTTACAGTGTATGCATTAATTTTTAGTTATTGATTTCAGCGAGCGAATATCTTTGCCCCACTCAAAAGTTATTTTTTATGCTTTTCCTTCTTCGAACGATGAACTTCAAATTCAATACAGTTATAATTAAAATAGTCTGCACGGCTCGCGTTAAAACAAATTTGACACAAGTCGTGTCCTTAAAGAATAACTATACACGTGACATTTTAGTAGCCTTAAAACGCGCGTAGGTTTCATTTAATCTTTTTTATTACTCTTTACAGATCATACAACGCCTTGAATTTCATAAGTCCACATGCTTATGTAATCTCGGTACATATTAGAATATTTTATTTATTTGATAATTTGATAATATATTATTGACATATTGTTAATTGTTTTTTATGAAAGAAAATGTTCTTTTGAAGCACAAAAAGCATTTTTTCGAGAATATTACACATAAAAAACCCAATTTTAATTAAAAAAATAAACTTAATACTTCTATAATTTTGAATAAGTTGAATTGTCTTTATGTGCATACATATTTTTCTTTGAATTGTACTGTCTTCCTGTAAGTGTCAGATTACCAAAAAGGTAATTATATTACGAAAAAAATAAATTGCATGTTACGACATATGTAAAATATACAATAAAAAACAAACTCTATTAAACATTTAATTTTTCTAAAAAAAAAAAAAAAAACTATGTTTGTCATTGAAAATATGTTGACATTTTGTAACATAGATCATACTGAACTAAATTTTAAAAAACACAACATTAGAAAAACGAGTTCAGAGATGTAAAATTTAATAATTAAAAGGAAATTGTACATGAAAAGGTTTACCTTTAGTATTTTGAGTAATCTTTTACTTTAATGGGTGGCTTAAATATCTGCCAGAAAGCCGATATTCTGGTAAAAATAAATTACAGTAGACTCCCACATATCCGCAACCATAAAATCGACAAAAGCTTAAAATTCAGACATTATTACAGATGTAAACAATGAAATTTTCAGCTCAGAATTAGGGTCAAAATTACAGATATTTATATTTTTATATCATTCTGTACGTATTTTAAACTTCTCATTAATATGATTGAGCTCATGCTTTTTCTCACAGGAAGTATATATTTATTTCTGAGAAAATTTAAGATACTGCTGGTATCTTTGGTAATAACAATATGTGTACCAAATATATTCATGTACTAATAAAGATTTTTTGGTTATTAAGTCTGGCTAAACCTAAAATAAAATTTCCTTTAATATACGATTTTTATGCGAATTGGGAGGTTACATTATCTATCAAGGTGCATTTGAAGATTCATGCAAAATGTATCTTTATAGTGCATATTTAATTATAGACTGTATTAATTATTTTCTTGACATTTGTTTTATAATAATTTAAACACTCTTAAAATTATCTGAATTTTTATTATTTTAGTTTATTACTTTACATAATCATTTTTGTATTCTACTGTATTGTAAGCATTCATTAGAATTTCAGTTGCATTATTACATTCAAATTACCTTTAAAAAATGTAAACAAAGCAATCACCAGAAATTCCGAATATTCTAAAATCCGCACAGTCTCTGCTAACAAGCATTGCAAACTTGTGGGACGCTACTGTATTTTCCTTTTTATTAGACTGGGAATTGTATAAAAACCCACGTAATAATAATATAAATATACTAAAAACTAGTAAGTATGTGAAAGATTGAATTTCATAGAATAAAATTCACGATAAAGATTTTTTTCTTCTACTATTTTTTTATATGATACTCATAATAAACTATTTCTATTACGTTGAGTAAAAAGTTTTCCTTCAAAAGATTTTTTTTTTTTTTGTAAAATGATAACTACATACGAAATCATCACAGCTAATGGGTATAGTAAACTCTGGTTAAATCTACAATCGTCTGCCAATGTTTTGGCAACTTTTCATTCCCTTCTGCGAAAAATTGTGGCGTGCGCGAGTCCAGAAAGAGATCGACCTCATTTAAGACTTCCTCATTTGAATCGAAGATAGTACTATCAAGATACAGCTGCAGATGGGAAAAGAGATTTGAAGGGCCCATGTTTGGGGCTGTATGGTGGATGCTGCATCAAATCCCACTCTAGCTTGTAGAGTGTCCAGCTGGTCATCGTACTAACGTGTGGCCGGGCGTTATCTTGATGAAAGAGAACCACCTTTCTTCTGAACTCGTTTCTTCGATTTTCGCGAATGGTATCGCGAACTGATTAGCATGTTGCTGTTTATTGTACTGTTGATAGCCTGTCCGCTTTTCAGGTACCCTTTGTATAAAATTCCATTACAATAAAATCAGATGCAGAGAAGCACCTTCTTGTTAGTTAGGACACGTCTTGCAACCGAGCCTTCTGATTCCCCAGGTCCAGCCTACTCTCCTTTATGGCTTGTATTGTTGTAGTACACCCATACTGACAAATAAAACGGTTATAGTTATTTTATCCTTAATTCCACATAATTATCAGAACAGTAGACAAAATTCCTCGAACAATTTTATTATTTTTTTCAGGTGTGCAATTGTTAAAATGTGAGCGTTTTTATAGAAATTTAGGTTTTCCTTGAAATGGAATTCTCTGTCATCTTTATTGTAATGAGCTGAACATCATTTGAATTACATTTGAATTACAACATAATTGTTTCTTTCAGTTACTTGCAAAGGATTTGTTTCTAAATAGTATTTTCTTAAAATTCTGCAATACAGATTTATAAAGAATAAATAGATAAGATAATAATCACGTATTAAAAGTGAAAATACCTCAAAAAGTAATAAATATGTAAAAGTGTGAGTTTCTTAGCCTAAAATTTACGATAGAGATGTGTTTGGTATTCTTATTGTTTTATACAAAATACAATAGTGGCATTTAATAGTAAAAATTCACTATTTGTATTAATACTGAAATAGTTTAACAATGACTATCAAAAAACGATTATAGTTATTCTGTCCTTAGCGCCACAGAATGCTCAAAACAGTAGCCAAAGTTAATGGAATGATTTTATTCTGTTTTTTTTTTTTTTTTTTTTTTTTTTTTTTTTTTTTTTTTGTGCAATTGTAAAAAAAATAACAACAAACAATATATATGGATATATTTTCTATGCATCAAAAAATAATTTTATCTCCTAAAAACATAAATAAATAAATGTTTCAATTTGCTTTATATTGGAAATTCTAACTTCAAATATTAAGAAATTTAATAATATCGGAAACAGATAAACGTTTTTCTTTAAATTTGAATTTTCTTGAAATATAATTATGTCTTATCCTTATTGTAATGAGCTGAACATTACTTAAATTGTAAATATCTGATTATTTTCTTTCAGTTATTCAAAAATAATTAGGTTTAAATAATCTTTTTATAAAATGTTGCAATACGTATTAACAAAGAAAGCTTTTTAATTAAAGTTTTTTAGTCGCCCAGAATACATAATCATATTTAATTTCAAACAGTTCTAACGAACTTTTTATTCTTTAATATACTAATCATCTAGTGCTGAGATTTTGGTGAATATATTTGAATTATCCAACCCCCACTCCATCGCATAAAAAAGAAAAATACTATACAATACATTTATGATATTTCTCCTCGTCAATTGTGTTATGTAGTTATAATTATTATTAATTTAGTTTTTAGTATAGCTACAAAATACCATTACCTTAAGATATAAATCGTAGCAAATATCGCACCTCATTCATTTAATGTTTGTGTATGTACATATATATGTACAGCTGTACATTAGAAAATAACTGTCAGAGTGAATGAGGTACTTAATTAATGAAGAATATCCGTACGAAGTACAATCTCTATGTAAATGACATGTGCTTTGGTTAGCAACACTTGATTAAAAACTTCCACAACTTTAATTAAATACGTCATAGGAGGAGGGGAACAGCTATTTCTGTTCAATTCGCAGTAGATAAATTCGTAATTAGCTTTAAACAAACTGTAGAAGTAGGAAAACGTTTCTTTGTTTGTCTCAAAATATGACACGACAGGTTTCTTTGACGCCCAGCAAAATAGTTATCAGAAAATGAAAAAAAAAAAAAAAAAAAAAAAAAAAGATTTACTGAGAATAAATCTCGAATTACTACCCGGAGGTTATGAGATCATGTTACAGTTTCATTATGACTGTATTCTAGCAGTGTCTGAAGGAACTATGACAGGCGAATGTCGAGCAAAACAGTTTCCCTCTAAAAGAAATGATAATATTAACCGTTTATCTACTGACGTAAAATTCATCAAATACATCTATTAGTTGTAATACAGTTTAGAATGAATTATAGATACATTACTTTATATTGTTCCAAAAGCATTATTGGTTAACAAAACAAAAATATTTTTAAAAGGATGCTTTCTTTTGGCTTCGTATCTTTTCAGCTTTTTTTGGTGTTGGTGGGGGAGGGGGATTTTCCAATTCGATATACTAGGTTGAGCAAAAAGTTCTGGGAAATTTTTGAAATTGGCGTTGTTATGCGCAAATTATCAACTAAAGCAACAAGGACTATTCTTCAAAGTAGAGACCATCATAGTCCACGGATTTCTGCCTTCGTTCTGCCAGATTCCAGATTTGCTGGAAGTACGGTGGCGGCTCCTTGGAATCTAAAAACTCTTGACATGCTTCTTCAACTTCATTAAAGGATTCAAATCGACGGCCCTTGTAAAAAGTGTTGCATTGATCGAAAGGGGCCATAATCAAATGGAGCCACGTCTGAACTGTACCACCAGTAATCCTATATACGATACAAATTTTAGTAACTGTTAGATAAGAAATTTCCCAGAACTTTTTGCTCAACCTGATATTTCTATATTTCTATTGTAAGAACATTATATTTGTACATTTCCTAATTCTACAAAATAACATGAAAAATATTTAGAATAAAAGATTTGAGTGGTGTTATAAATACTGCACCAAATCCCTCTAAATTTAAATTTAATTATTCCTTCTAAATCCTTCTAATATTCTGAGCCATGCTCATTATACATATAACTTCTAAATTCTTCAATTCTTCTAAAATTTATCAAATGATTATGTAAATCGCCTTATGCCGTTTAATCATTTCATGAAAAATATTTTAGAAGATGAACTTTTCATGAATTCATAATTCAGTACATAATGGGCTATGTAACAAACGCCCCTGGTCAACCATCGGACAGTTGAAATTTCAACATTGTCTTGCCAATTAAGATAGTTCATAAAATCTTGAAAAGCCGTGAGTGTGAACTATCTAAGAATACCATAGAGGAAACCGCACCTTTCTAATGATAATGAAGAAACTTCAACTGTAGAACGCAAATCGTAAAAGATGTTTCAGCAATTGGATATTATCTTCGAAGTAGAAGAAAAAGGTGTTGAATAATTATTGGATATCAGTAACTGTGAACCGATTATTGGCAGAGTAAAGTAATTTTCTATAAATAATTTTAAAAAGGAGGATTCAGAAGTTTAAGATATAATGATAATGTTGGAGAAGCTAAGGCATTGCGGAATTTGAAATTTAAGGGCAGAGTTCTTCAACCGTTTAAAATTGCTAGAAAACCGATTCAATTTCCATACCTTTTCACAAACTAACTAGTAAAGTAAATTTAGTATTCTTTTGGATTGCTAAGTATAGCATTACTTATTACAATAAACAAAACAGATTGATGAAATACATTTAAATTAATTGGAAAACTTAATTAAGTAACCTATTATTTATTTTGTTTTCGTAATTACTATATATGACTGCGTGCATGATATCTCGTGTTCATTTTAATTTATTTACTTTAAATAAATCTTAATTTAAAAATAACACTTCGCTTAACATAATAAACTAAAATCGTTTAATTATCTTCATTAATAGTATTTGTAAATAATTAAAAAAATAAAATCTGTAAGATTTCTCGCATATTATTAAAATAAAATGTTTATTATTTAAGATAAATCCAAGGTTCTAGTTCATTTTTTTGCAGAGGTATAATATTAATGCACTCAAAAAATTTCAACCAATTGCCTTTGATAGTTTTATAGAAACCATGCTCGCAGTGGTACATAGTAATTACGAAAACAAAAAAAACAGTAGGTTACTTAATTAAGATTTCCTAATTAATTTAAATATTTTTCAGCAATCTGGTTTGTTTATTGTAACGCGTAATGCTCTACTTAAGAATCCAAAAAAATTCATTGAATTTGCTTTATTAGTTAGTTTGTGAAAAGGTATGGAAATTCTTCGGTTTTTTTCTAGCATTTTGGACTGTTTGAATGAGAACTATCCCCTTAAAAAACAATGTCTTCGAAAAGTTTGAGTATGTCCAAAATGTTACTAAGAAATGGAATTCGAATAAAACTGAGTGGACTGCAAGTCTGTTTAAGGGGTCTCAGGACTCTTAAACCGTTAAAAATGATATCAAATACACATAAATAATATTACGGTACCTCAAAAACTTCTGAATATTTTTTCATGAAATTTTCACAAAATATGTTCCATGTTAGTATGCATAAACTGAACATAAAAATTACAGTTTTATTGTTCTAAAATATATTTTGTTGGTGATTATACTGTGGAAAGTTTCGAAATTTTGTATTAGTTAAATACAACTTTGTATTAAAAACATAAAAGTGCTTTAAATACAAATTTATTTAGGTTCGGGGTAATTATTATAACTGTATAAGTACGCACCAAAATTTTCATTCTAGTTGTAAAATGTGTTTTGGAGTCGTGCGCGTAATCTGATATGCGGATTTTCTGCTCGTGAAATGCCTGACAGTTTGGAGCCCCTGTAAATTCTAATTCTGAATCTTGCAATTTTTTAAATACACAAAATGAAAGAATATACTAATATATTTTATCCCAATATAAAATTGTGATTTAAAAATAAAATGCATTTTAAGATATTATATGTTGAAAATGTCCTTTTTTCTTCTTTTTTTCCAAATATAAGAGTCATGAGATCGCTTAATAAAAAGGCCATGGAATATATCAGAAACAAAATAGGCAGAAGCAGATATACCTCATATTTTTATCGTTTTATTTCTTACAATACACTGAAGTGATCACAGGTATCTTGCTCTTGAGGACTGATAATTGAAATTCCCAATTTATTTATTTATTTATTTTTTGAAAACCCATTCTAATATTAATGATTTATTATGTGTATTAAGGTTTAGGAACTCTGCAGAACTAATTAGTGAATTTAAATTTAAATTTTACGAGTTATCCTGACTTAGAAAACAGCGAATGTGAAAATAAATTTTGAAAAAAAATGTAATGCCACGTAAATGCCACGTAGATTTAGCATTAGAATCTTCAAACTTTGAAATTTTTGTATACTATGAAGATTTAAGTAAATATATATAAACTATACATTTTTTATTGCTACACTTTGCCAATCGATGAAACTGAAATATGGTGTCAAAACTGTGTTCTACCAATTAACATTTGGATGTTTGTACAACTTTTGTTATGTAAACTAAACATATTTCAAAATTCATATTCTTATTCGGAAAACAGACACAATTATCAGTCGATTTTGTTTTCTTTTTGACGTCTGAACATATACAAACAACACATTTACATATGCCCTACAGATAGTTTTTGACAAGTTACATGGTCCATATTTTTGCACTTAATTATTCCTTAAGAACAATATTCTGCAAAATGACATAAATTAAGTAATGAGGATCCAAAATTGCGCGGTGCGTCCAAGTTTGAACATTATTCAACAAACAAAATAACAGACACGAATCTCGAATGACAATTGATTACCAACTGCTATTACTCTTCAAAAATAAATAATGATTCTGTTTTTCAGATTTAATTGCTAATGTTTTAGAAATGGGTAACTATGACAATGCTACAGTATATATATTTTTTTGTTTTATCACATTAAGGAAAAAACAAGTACTATGCAATACAACACATCAATTAAGAAATTGATAAAAATCTTCATAATAGATGATTTGAAAATTAACTGCTGTTCTAATTGGAAAATTAATAAACAGTTATTTTTTCTCTTGTACTCTAATTAGCAAATGGCTTTATTATATTCAGAGGATAAACTAATTTTTGAACTATATTTGATTATTCTCTTATTATAGTACAGTAATGTAATAAAAAGCTCTAGATTAAATTTTGTACTAAACTGATATCTAATACGCAACAAAATCATTTATGTTTATTTTCTATAAGTGTTATTGTTAATGTTGCGAACTGAGACATGACCAAAATGATATAACAGAAATAAATATTTTGTTCAAAAATAAAAATACTTATCACTTAAAATATACTTTTTTAATAAGAAGACTTGAAGTAATTCATGGCAGAAATTCTATTCTTATGCGAAATGTACAATCTTATCTCTTGAGAGATTGAACTTTTTTTGTGTTGTGTATTCAGATTCAAAGATTTTGTTATTTATCTGAGACACTTTCAATCCTATAAACACTTCTTTACGCGTTTCTTTTCAGACGGTCTTGTAACAAATTTAAATTTATCATTTATATCGTTCAAGGAATGAAGTTTCAGATTGTAGAATTTAAAGGTTTATTTTAGTAGAAAATAAAGATAAAAGAATATTATTGAATTACGATTTCATTTTGATATTTAATAAAGACAGGATAGTTTACTTCAACATATATATGTAATATTTAAAAAAAATAGATATTTATTTTGTTTTCTGTCTTTTTACCGTTTTAACTTTCCTAGTACCAAGTTCTAAATTGTGATGACCGTTTTTAGTTTTGCATGATTTTAACCAGAAATGTAATTATATTAAATGTAGCTTATACTCAAAAATTATCAGTTTGATTTATTTATTAATTTTAAATTATTATTTTTTCAAGTTCGAAACATTAAAAACATAAAAAATAATGTGGTCAAAAAAGACCCCGATGGTACTAGGAGGGATAAAAAAGAAATAACATTGAATTTTCTTGATCATAAAACTTTTTGTATAAAGTTTGATTTAACATAAGTAATATAGCAAGATGTGTGTGAGAAAATTCAAGATACATTTAAACTAAAAATATTTCTAATGATAAGCAAATGTCATTATAAGTGGTAATACAATCTGAAACGACAAGTGTAATCAAGAAAAGCTTTCTGTCGTTTTACTTATTTAAGGTATTCTTTCTGGTCTTTTACTGATTAGTGTCGAATGTTGAGCGACATTCTCAGTTATTGGTATGGATACATTCAGTAGTATTAGGCAAGGTAGTATAATTAACGCCAGAGGAAAAAAAACTATAAAATAATCCTTATTCTTTATATGTTTACTATGATCTTATAAGAAATAACCCCTTTTACACGGAAACAGTAGTAAAGGAGATCTGTGTAAATACACAACTTTCGGTAAGTGAGCTGAAGATAAAATAACAAAGTTGCATTATAACAATTGCAAATAAGTAACAAATAATCATCGGCAAATTATATTCTGCACTATTGATTAAAAATTAAAACACTTTAATCTTACAGATTGTTAGAAATATTATATACAAAAACATTTTTCTTAATATTTTCTAAGATTCTTAGTTAACATTTCATCTATTTAGAATAAAACTACCTCTTCAATCCGTTAATCTTCCGAATAAATGAGCAAAATTCCACAAATTTTTGCACTGATAAAGGTACAATGAATGTTACCGAAATTAATATGCTACAAGTTAGGAAGTTCTGCTTCTGCTCTGTTCTTTCTTCTATATTGCATTGCGCCAAGAATCTTCATAATTTTGACGTTTATTATATACATTTGTTATTTTGCTACAATGTAGTTAAAAACGCCTCATAATTTTCTTATTTTGGTTGACGATGTAGGCACAAAGTGGAAGTCAGATAAATTTGAAAGCAACAGAAAGTTTTAAAAGATATTACAGAAAATATATCCATTGATTTCTTGTGTAGATAGTTTGATTCTTTTTATATATATAATGACACCCCATCCTTAAGCGGCTTCTTAAATTACAATAAGAATGATTCCGAACCTACGAAATTCACTGAACGTTTTACTTAGAAGTGTTTAAATTTCATAAGACAAACACAAGAATTCTGTGAAAGTTACTGTGGCAGTTAAATGTACATCTATAGTTCCAGATGGACAAAATATGTGCTGAAATTACAATGGCTTATCACTTGATGTGTGCGTTTCAAACTGTTTTATTTATGCATATTACATAGAATTCATCTAACATAAATGGAAAAAAGAAAATTTGTTAAATTTCGAAATTCAAGGGAATTTATTTTGCACAGCAAAGTTATGATACTTTCGTTTACAAAAAATTATAAAATACGGTTCTGTATTTAAATAACAAAGAAAGATGTATTTGTTTATCAATTTAACAAATTAAGTTAAAGCATCCAAAACTGAAAATATAAACAATAATGGAAAATAATAAAAAAATCTTCGTTTTTATATTAATTTATAATAGAATCTGGATTAAAAAAAAAAAAAAAAAAAAAAAAAAAAAACTGTGAAAAAAATAAAATAAAATAAAATAAAAAAAATAAATAAAATATGTGTTGTTTAATGTTTGTCATTTTAGTTAGTTAAACACTATTATTACAAAATCAATAGATATCCCATAAAAAACACCTGCTGGGAATAAGTGATATTGTGATATTTCTTAACACATTCACGACGGGAAAGGACAATTCTTGTTTTCATTCAAAAATATCACTGACTAAAGGCGTGGCTTCAAATAATGTATTTATATCATATTACATTATATACATGATATTTTTTCAGTTTGTAAGACATTTTATATTAAATTCATACATTGAAAGATATTGACTGATGTATAAACTTGGGAAAAATATCTAGAACATCTATTTATAAACAGCTTTCAGAACGGGGAGGAGCATCTACTGTTTTAAAATTCAGTGCCCGTCGGCAATCTGTTAAGATATTCAAATTACAAAATGCTCTCAATTATTTTCGCAAATAAAAAAAATACGTATGTGTATACGTAATCACATAGAAGCTAAATATTTTAAACACAATTGTTATATTATACCATTTTACTTTCAAATTAAGCTGGTTTCTTCGAAGCTTTATTAACAGAAAATATCATCTCAAGGATTTCATGGATGCAAAAGTGTAACATAAATAAATTTTAAAACGCATATTTTTTCTTCATTTTACTGATCTGTGTTTCTTTATCGACGCAGAATTTAATGGGACCCAAACTTTTCTGCAAAAGTTGGCAATTTTTGCTTCTAATAACGTTGTTCTTTCTAGGCTATTTTCATGGGTTCATCACTTAGCCGATAACTGCTATGCTTGTTGGCCACCGTTATTTTTTAAACGTTTGCTTGACCTTATCCAATAAATGAGATCTCTTCTATAAAATAAGTCACATTTACCGTTCTAAAATACTGGTAGCCAAATATCGTAGCATGTGACTTACACTACATGCACTTATGGAAATAGCCTCTACCTATATTGTGTTGCGCCAAGTATCTTAAAAAATCTACTAAAAAAAACAACTTTTCAAAAGAAAAGAAAAGCCAAGCTAAAAAAAAAATATAAATAAATAAAAAGTTGTGGGTAAAATATTGTGTCATATCAAATTTACAAGCTTATATTATGGTACTTATTTTAAATTTTCAATTAAAAATTTACCACGTGTAAGTCGAGTGTTTAAGTATACGTTCATAGAAAGTCTTTTCTTCTTTACATAATGCATAATAACGTGTTTCTGAAAAAATATATTTTCAAAATTATGCATGATGGGCTTGGAGGTCACCTTTCCATATTTTACACAAATTTCTAAACAAAAAATCCGTAGTTAAAATCCGAAGTTCGAAATTGTTACTAAAGTAAACATTTTATGCTTTTCCTTTATGAAAATGTGTGCCAAAAAAGTGTATCTTAAGATAATGGCGACGGGTATTCAGGATTAATCTTATGATTATCTTTTTTGGGGGGGAGAGGGGTAATTATTTAATATAAGTGAAAATAAATTTGTTTTCACAAAATTAAAGCCTTTCGTAATTTTTCTGTCCGAAGTTATAATCATAAGTTCGAAATTGTTAATAGTGCAAGTATATTTCGCTTTTCCTTTAGAAACTTATGTCCCTAGAAATTTGCGTAAAATATGGAAAGATTACCACCAAGCTCATCATGCATAATGTAAAAAAAAATATTTTCAGAAACACGTTTTGATGTATTTAGTAAACAAGAAATGGATTTCTATCACTCCATGTGTATGCAATCGGCTTACAGATGGCACATTTTTAATGGAAAATTTTAAATAAGTACCATAATATAAGATTGGAAATTTGATATCACACCCTTTTTAAACCCAAATTTCCTTTATTTATTTATTTATTTATTTATTTATTTTTACTTTTGGAAAGTTATTTTTTAGTAGATATTATTTCTCTTTTTAAAACGGATAAAATTCTTTTCACACAAACTAAAATGAGTCCTCATATAGCCTTTGTAAGCAGGGAACAAAAACAATAATATACATTTTGTTTACATATCATTAATTTTTTATAGTAATTAATAATTTAAAAGTAAGGAAAGTCAAATTCTTTTTTTAGAGTATCAATCTTACTCATTTTATATCTTCTTATTATTTTTTTTTTATGAAGGATGATTTTTTTTAAAGAAACTAATAGAATAGAAATAAATTATACCTTTATAGTTAGTCTATCAGTTAGTTGTTTGTTCTTTAATAACTTTTTGTTTGCTGACGATTTTACAAAATTAATTTACTTCACAGATGCCGGCCTAATCCAAGAATGTAACGCGGCAGGCGTCTAGGGAATCGAAGATCTGCTTAAAGCAAAAGTTTAAAGTAAATCTAGCAATTCCGATCAGAATGAACAAAAAGGTATTTGATACAAAAAAAATCTAAAATTTGAAAGAAATAAATTATACATAACACTTCATCTTCGTTTAGATCATGTTGTAGTGAAGAAATAATAAATATGTAATTTTTCTCAATTCTGTCTGTTTATCCATACATATTTCCATAATTATGAGCATATTATTTTCATATAAAAATTCCCCTAATCGTTCCTCTTTAATAGTCTATTATTAAATCTGCATGTACATTACAGTTAATTTTTTTTCCGGAAATATAATGCCAAAACTCAAGTATCATAATGTTCGTCAAATTTGTTTTATGCCTTTTTTTTTTAATACGCAGATACCTTTTTTTTAACTCTATTAAAGTATCACAGACAGAATAAAGTTAACCAAATACTTATATCTTTATGTCGTATATCTTTCATTTTCTTGGGGGGGGAGAATGTTAGGAACTTCTTTTTTTTTCTTATATTTCTGAACTGATCATTGCAAAGATGCATAAGTCTCTGATCAGGAATGTTTATTAGCTACACTGAAAAAAATTAAGTACACAAAAATGAGTATATCAGTGTACTCTTATCGAATTGAGTATGTTTGGACCAAAAATGAACATATGCTTTCTCAATTTTGAAACATCACATGTTATCAAACTTAAACAAGCCAATAATTTTGTACCCTCTAATAATTTATTTAATTTATGGCTTCATAAAATATGTTTATTAATGCACATATATTAAATTATGCACAGTATTTTAAAATAATTTAAAAGTGCTTTCAAATAATGCTCTTGTCATAAAAATATTCGATTTCGGTATTTTGTTAATAAGTTTGCTATTTTTCTTAATAAATAATCAATTAAAGTTTCTTGTTAATAACTTTGAACGGGAAATAAATGTCGTTATATTTTTACTTTAATTTGTAAGCGATTCATATTTGAACACAACCATGAAATTAAAAAAATGAGTATATGTGTTTCTCAATTTTGAGTACATTTGGATCGGAGCTACACTGTAAAAAAAAAAAAAAAAAATCTTTAAAGTTACTGAAGTTTTTTTTTTTTTTATGTAACAGCAACAACAAAAATTCCTGTAACAGATGCTGTTACAGGAATTTTTGTTGTTGCCGTTATTTAAAAAGTTCTAGGAATCCGAGTTTCCTAGAAAAACTTTAGTAACTTTACAGATTTTTTACAGTGTATTTTGAGTATGTGACGTATTTAAAATTGAGTACTATTCACTAAATTTTGTGTACCCATATTTTTCAGAGTAAGATTTGCATCAACTTATACATCATGTGATACATTTGTAACATACTATAGTCATTTAAAGCAATTCATTAGTTTTCCACACGACTTAGAGATTTGTAATGGTCGGATTACACATCTAAAATTTCATGCAATATTACATATTATTGAATTTTATACATTTGACTGTTTGAATCAAAAATTAAACTTGAGCTTTTTTTTCTGTCGTGTTATAATAAATGACTATGTTTACTACCCCCTAGACAACTTGTCCATTATTCCTTCAGAATTACTTTTAGAAATAAATAGTAAATAATCATTAGCAATTTATAAAGCGAGCCTTTATATAATTTTGTATCGTTTTCATTGAATAAAACTACGTGATTTGGAAAGTTTTGCTTCACTCTCTTAATGTCATGTCTGAAGTGGAATGTTTGTAGAAATCTAACGCCGAACACAATCATGCATTTTCACATTGAGGAAAGGTGTTGGTTACCATTACAACAATACATTTTTAACTCTTTGAAATTATCTAAGCGGATGATTCTGTACTGTTTCTTTAGACATTTCGATACAGAATAAATCGTTATTCCCTTGGCAACGGTACTTTCAATTAATGATTTATCTAACACCCAGATGCTAAAATTTAAGCAACTGCGATTAGAATCAGGTCCATAAGACAGGACATTTTTTATATAACAATGGTGACATGTGAAGAAGATGCGTTCTCATATTGAAGTTTTTTCCGAAGTACGGTAACTCAGTTTTCAGAAACAGTCCTGGAAGATTTCGATTAAACTAACCAGACAAGAGAACAATCATTGGCTTCCGGATTCAATTTTATCCAAAATCATCTTAACCAGCCAAAGTTAATGGCCGGGATCCAGATAGATTTTTAGGTGTTAGTGAAATGAGACTGAGCAATCAGAAACCTACATTTTTGCTGGCTAACGGTTTTTACTTCAAACAGCGAAATGTTCGCAAAACTGCAGGCTTCTGATTGATCAATCTCGTCTTGCTAACAGCGAAAAAATCTATATGGATTTCTTCTTATGTCTCCATCATGGAGCTATGAAAGGAAAGAAGTAGACGTATCAATTTTCCTGTATGAAAAAAACCTGGAAGCCAAAAAACGAGTTCTCTCCCCTCTCTTCTGCATTTGCCATATTTGAATTTGAGCGATAGCAGCTAAATTAGCAGTCTCCAGTGCAAAACGCGGCTGAATACGACGGACTCAGGAGGGGGAGGGGTAGCGCGACCAGTGACATACAAGGCCAGTTCATCACATTTAAAACATCACACGCATTGGTTCATCTTTCCATGATGATTAGTACAAAGCGGCGCGTCCATCATTTTGTGCCCATCGCAGTATACCGACAATACATTCCGTGTGACGTCATGAGCAGGGTTTCTATGTCGTTGGTCACGGGGCAGGATCAGCTTTGAGCGACGTCATTTATATGTATTCCAAGGGGAATGAAACAGACAGGCTACCGTAATGTGTTACACGCGTATCTTTATTCAGACGGCGTCAGTCACGCGATGGTCAAATTCACCAATCGAGGTGCTCAAAAAAAGAGAATCACGTGGTGCTAGCGGTCCCAGACGAAAGGTGCCACGGCAGTCTGTCTGTTTCGTTAATCTCGTATCAACTCCTTTCCTTCTTAGCTCCATGGTCATCCCTCACATGAAGATGCACCTTAGATTTTACCCCTGAACTACACCACCTAGAGCACATAGTGTGGGAATCTGCTATCTAATCAGTGCTAAAAATTTTAATCCCGAAAATGCGCTAAGTTAAAGAAATCAAAAGAATCAATCGCAGCTACATCTGCGGGATATTTTCAAGTTTCGTGCAAATATCGTGTTATTACAGCGTCCAGGCAAGCAATAGTCTGGCAGTTTTAGAAAACATCCTGCAGGTGTCGCTGTAAAAGACTCTTTGGACTTTAGCATCGTTGTACATTTAAGAAATTCAATATTCCAGCCCTATATAGACTATTTCAGACACAATAACTGAGCTTTAGTGTCTAGAAAAAATCTGCTCAGCAAAAAGTGCTAAAAAACTGTATCCGATAAATGTTGAAATATGCTGAACGACAAATGTCGATCGCAGTAACATCTAGTAATTCTAAAGTAAATATTCCATAAGATCCACGCCCCATAAAGAGCTAGAAGATGTCGCTGAGATCAACATTTTTCATTCGGCATTGTTCAAATTTTATTGGATTAAATTATTTAGCACTTTTGAAAGCATTACTGGAATAGCCGGTTTCCACACTATTATATTTTAGAAGCTATACCTGACACCCAGAATAGTACGTAGAACTAACTACAAATTTTTATACATTAAATCTAGTGGTCCGCTCAGAAATACTATGACAAAGAATTCCGAGGAAAATTATTGGCACAATATAGATTTCTCTCATAAAGTAGTATGAAATAAATATTTTCAAATTGAATTTCCTTTAGAAAATATTACAAAGTTCTTACAATCTTCACTAATATATATAAATATATTTATTGAAAAAACTATAGATTTTATTTAAATTCATCTTAAAGTTTTAATTTGATAGTAGTTTAAAATGAAATTATAAGTTAAGGCGGCTAGTCACTCAGCTTCGGAATTGTACTCCGTAATGTTGAGTCTACGAACTTTTGATGCATTCGTATATTTAAATATCTTCTCGGGAAATTCATATTTATAACATATTTTTCTGTGTACTCTTCTTAACCTTTTAAGGGGCTGTGGGACATTTTGTATCCCACCTAAGTTTAATTATGATTTGCACCAGAAATATTTAACAAAGTTTTACTTTTATAACTTTGAGGAAAAAAAAAATAGTTGAAAAATTGCTTTTCCTTATTTAGAAATAGAATTTTTCCAAATTTCCGGTGGGAATTCAGCATTACACAAACACAATTGCTTGCCCCTCAAAGGGTTAAAGGATGTGTATTTTTTTGTTAGTTTTCAAAATATGATAGTTCTAAAATCTATGCTGAAATTAATATTTTATGTATTAAAAGCGAGCGAACTGCGAGTATGATTTTAACACTTCATATAAAATTAAGTCTATATTTTAAAACTATTTTGAGAACTAAGAGATAAAGAGACACCTTTTAGGAAGAGTACACCAAAATAAAAGTTCAAAATATTAATTTTCTGAGGAGATATTTCAAATATACGAATGCATCAAATGCCCATAGACTTTATATTAGTGAGGTGAAATCGGAAGCTAAGTAACCAACCCCTTAAACAACAGCAACAAAGAAATCCAAAATTTGGTAAATATTGCATAAATAATATGATAAAGGTGTAGAAAATTGAAAAAAAGTATGCGGAAGTTTGAAAAATGCTTCGAATGAACTGTTAAAAATCTGTAGCTTTTACTGCATAGTCACTCCACAGCTATTATAGCAGACGATTACTTGACTATAAGCTATGGATACGATGGATGCTATGTAACATTCTCATTGGTCCGAATTAAGATATTCTATAAAAGCGGTAGAGCTACTATGCATCTAAAGCTGCAATTTTTTAGCAGTGTAGTTCTGGAGATTATGCTCTCGAAACAAACAAGCATTTCACGCTAAAACCATATTTCATTCATAGGTAAATGACTTAATAGGTAAATTCATAGGTAACTATTTTTTATATAAAAATCACAATTTTTTGTCAAACGTTTTCTTTACATTAGAAAGAAAATTTTAAATATCAATATCTCTTAATGCATACATTTTAGAAATTTCCTCTGCTCTCAAAAATAATTTTATTTTAAAGATGTTTCTAAAAATTTAAGTTTCATGTAGTTTTATTTAAAAAAAAAATCATGAAATAAAAATGGCCGATTGGCAGAATAAATTAGAAGTGGTCTTGCCGTATCTTATTTGTGCTTTTATAACGTAGATAGTTACGTGGTCTTTGGTGGGTTTATCGCTGTTTGGCGTAATTTGTTAATTTTCGTATTAATCAACGGTTTTTCGCTAATTAAAGATAGAAATTTCATTTTTTGAAACTGAATTTTATAAAAGAACGTAGATTGAGTAATTATCTGTTCAAAAATGCAATTTTTACTTTTTTCTGTCCATTATTTAAGTCTCTATCTTGTTTGAATTATAAGTTTTAACGAAGAAAATTAAGCGATCATTCTCAATATATCAACATTTTTTTAACAAAATCTACATCTCTGTTTATAATTAATTTAGGAAAATGAATTTTGTCTCAAATTGAATAATTCCTGCATTAGGTTCTTCTAGTTTTCGTTTCATTTTTCTGCGACAATTAGTTTTTTAGATATCGGAAATTTTAGGCTAGCATAATTGGTCGATTTCACATTGAGAAGTAGCTTTCGGAATAAGCAGTTAAGCGATCTTGGCTTTTAGTTCATTGTTTATTTGTTTGGCGGAGTTAGCATTTTTTTATAGCTTGGCAGAACGACAGTCCTGCTTGATTATTAAGCAGTTTATGTACGTTTGTTATTTTTCTACAATGTAACAAGTTAATAACTCCTTATTATTTATTTTTCTTATTTTGCTTGTTGACATATGCACAACATAATAGACACAGAACTTTGAAAGACGCATAACTTTATAAAAGATATTACAAAAAAAATATTTCTTGTATGGATAATTTCTTTATACATAATAAAACCACATCCATAAGAGGCCTCTTGAACTACTAGTAGGAGAGCTGTTGAACATTTTTGAGTAGATATTTGAGGCACCCTGAAAATTTGTGCAACACTTCTTTTGCAATGCCTGAATACAAAATCGAATGTCTGGTTGAAGGATCGTGGCCCAAAACCTGTGCCAGACACGTGTCAAGTGCCACTTTTTTGACACTACCCAAAAAAGGTATTTGAGGCACGCTGAGATTGAAACAGAATAATATTTATACGAAGAAAAAAATATTTTGAAAATGACAGACACTTTAGTCGGCCCAAAAACTGTGCCAGACACGTGTCAAGTGCCATTTTTTGACTACCCAAAAAAAGTATTTGAGGCACGTTGAGATTGAGGCACAATAATATTTATGCTTAGAAAAAAATATTTTGAAAATGACAGACACTTTAGTCGTCACAAATACTGGGCCAGACACGTGTCAAGTGCCATTTTTTGTCTGGCACAGGTTTTGGGGCACGATCCTTCAGCCAGACATTCGATTTTGTATTCAGGCATTACAAAAGAAGTGTTGCACAAATTTTCAGGGTGCCTCAAATACCTTCCCTAAAATGTTTAACAGATCTAATAAGCTGGATCGTGAACATAAGAAATTCTCTGACAATTTTATTTAGGAAAATTTAAATCTCATAAAACAAACACAAGAATATTGAGGAATTTACTGGAGCAGTCAAACGAAAATCTGTTGTTCTAGATGCACAGGTTTACGTGATGTCGTCGCAAAGGACCATCACTTGATTTGTACGTTTCAAACTGTTTTATTTATGCATATTACGTAGCATTCATCTAACTCTAATGAGAGGAAGAAAATTTATCTAGTTGAAATATTTAATGGAATTTTTCTCATAAAGCAATGTGATGATACTGTCTTTTATGAAAATGCCGTGCTGTATTAAAATAAGAAAGGAATATATTTCTGTTAATCAGTTTAACAATTTAAGTTAAATAATGCAAAGCTGAAATTATTAATAATAATGAAATTATAAAAAAAAAATTGAAGTTTTTATTTTTATGTTAATTTATAGTAGAATCTGGAATAATAATTATAATATAACTATAAAGCATGTATTGTTTAATATTTGTTAGTTTTGTTAATAAAACAATACCATTAAAAATTTATAATCATCTATGAAAAGAAAGTGTAGCATATGCTGGAAATAAGTGATATTAGGAAATACATAAGATATACAAATTAGAAAATGCACTCAATACTTTTAGCAACTATAAAAGTGTACTGTATGAATATATGTAGTCGCATGGATGTTATAATAGTTGCCGAAACGCCAGTGAAGGCTTACTGTGGAGACACGAAGTTTTGATTTCCGTTAGTCTGTCTGTTCCACGATAACTGCCGCAAAAAGCATCCGATTAACTTGAAATTAAGTGGATATGTAGGTGAGGTACCCGGATTTAGCTGTACAGTTTTTTGTTAAATTTAGGTCATTCGTTCAGAAAATATAGAATATTTTATTTTGCACAATAATGCTTTTCTTTTGCAATTCAGACAATTTTTCCATTTTTATTTGTTTAAAGAAAAGGGCTCATATGATTGAAGGATTTAAATAGTAAATTATGGATGATAAAATTTCTTAATTGGAATCATACATTATTCATATTAGTTTGAAATTTTCTCTATACATTTGTCAGAGTTTTTAAATTCGATGCATAACTTATGGAGGGATTTTATATATGTGTTCCAGTAATACAAAATATTTTCTGTCATAAATTTACTTCTTTTAAATGTACACATTCAATTGTTTTAATTTTCTTTTAACTGTTGCCTAGCAACGGAACTACACCTGAAAATATCGTAGATGTGAAAGTATGTGTAATTGTTTGAAGTCAAATGAATGTCCAAAAGGGATGAAGTAATGCCTTTTTGTCTGTAGAAAATATAGATGGATTTTACCCCAGAAATAAAGACAGGCTATGTTCTATTTGTTTTGTTCAAATATTTTTTTTATAAATTAAAAATGTTCATTATTTTCATAAGGAATAAATTCATATTTTCTATAAAATTTAACAATCTTTTTTTATCGTTGCCAAGAAAATCAGATCCCGGAATAATAAGTTACCCTAAACAGTTAATTTTGATTTGAAAGATTTTCATGTGCAAGAGGAAAATGAAATAAACAATAGACATGAATATACGTCTTAATGTTGGAAATACGAAAATACGAAAAGAAGGTGAATTTGACCTCATATATCAAAAACAAAACGAATATGCTTCGAGATTGAAAAAAAAAAGGGTCTATCGGTTTATCGTCTGCACACGGCTAACAGAAATGTTTAATTTTTAATCGAAAATTTCAATAAGAAAAAAACTTTTGAAAAGCAAATAGATAGTAAATGTCAAAATTATGCACCGAAAATGACGTCATTGAATCGGGAAATAAATATTTTCATTCTTAAAAGCCAAACATTAACTAGATTGCCTGAAAAAATATTTTTTGACGACTATTACTTCCTAATGCCATCTCATTTCAGAAAATATGAATGAAAATTATTTTATTTTTAAAAGAAAATTACTTTTTCGTTCATAAAACCTAAACTTTTAAAATAAATGCGTCAATGTAAATTATCTTCTGTCCACCGGTATTAAAAAATAAGGCTCGGTAGTGTAAAAATCAATCTAAGGTTTACGATAACATTTAACACAATGAATAAAAAGTTGCATATGTAAATTTAATGAGACACCCGGGGGGTGTGGGGGGGGGGTCAGAAGAGCGGAGCCCCTTTGAAGAAATCTACTTTATTATCTAAAAAAATACTAGAATTAGCAACTCATGAAAATTTCAAAATACCCTTACGTAAAGTTTTTAAATTAACGCTTCTAATGTCTGAAAACTTCGTATTTTTTATTCTTATAAATAATTACGTAATTTTAAAAATTTAAATTGCTGTTTGCAGGGAGTTGAATATTACCCAAAGTGTGTTTAAAAATAATGACTTGCAGAGCTGATGTTGAGGTTCCTGATCTGCAGATTTACTAGTTTAAACACAATTGCTAATTCCGAAAAGTGAGTGAAGGCTTACTGTGGAGACACGAAAAGTTTTTGGTTTCCGTTTGTTTGTTTGTTAATCTGTCTGTCTGTTCCGCGATAACTGCCACAAAAAACATCCTATTAGCTTGCAATTAAGGCTTGAAATTAAGGAGGCATGTTGGTGAGGTCCCCGGATTTGGCTGTATAATTTTTGGTTAAGTTTTGTTAATTCGTTCTGAATATATAGAAGATTTTATTTTGCGCCATAATGCGTTTCTATGGTAGTGCAGGCGATTTTCAAATTTCCATTTGTTGTATGGAAGTGGCGCATTTGATTAATGTATTTAAATGGTAAATTATGGATGCTGAAATTACCAAATAAGGGTTTTAAATGATTTCTATTAATTTGGGATTTTGTCAATATATTTGTCGGATTTTTAAAATTAAGTGCATGAATTTTGGCGGTACATTATACATGTTTTACAATAATATAAAACATTTTGTTTTATCATTTTACTTATTTGACATGATGCATATTTCATTTTTTTCTTTTGTCAGTCACCTATAGCAACTGCATTTTATAGCTTATAAACAAAAATCAATTAAATAATAGCGATTACGAAAAATTAAGCACAAACGTAGAATGTCTGGTTGAGTGAAATAAAAAAAAATATTTAATCCTTAATAATTTGATGTGCAATACAGCTTTGCGTCAACATTAACGATGTTAGTAAAGTTACATTTTTAAACTTAATATAGTTACTATTAAAATACTATCAGAAAGAAATTTTTTATGCGACAAATCGATACGATGTGCATTTACCTGTGGACAAGATCATGAATGGTTATCCAGTAAATTTAAAAGTCTACTAATATGACTATTCTTGGTGATTTTTTGTATCATATTGCTATCTAGTGGATTAGTATGTATTTAAACTAAAATTTTAACATGCTAAAAGTGAGAAGAAGTACATTTAAATGCATAAATGTTTTTTTTTAAATCAATATTTATCTTTAAAAAGTCGCCGATTGTGCATGCAAAACATGGAAATCAGTTTATCAAAGCGTATTTATGTGCTTTTAAATGTACTTTTTTCACTTTTAACATGTTATAACTTTAGTTTAATGACAGTAAGTGATTTTCTTTTATTCGCAATTTTATAGCATCTACTTAGACTGGATATTACATCTAACTATTGTAGAAAGATGTTCAAAACTATTTTTCGGAAACAAAATTGTAAAACAACATTAGATCCCTAAATTAGATATTAATTAAATATAATCGTTTCAGTATAAAAAAATATATAAATATTATATAAAAATATTAAGTATAAATATTGCTATTTGCATATTACGGTAACATTAAATCCTTGTCCAAACCTTATCCTAAGAAAATTGAAGTGTAAAATGAAATTCAAGATACACTATAACCATTCTCCCAATCAATAGGAAATTATTAATTTAAATTTAATAAGACTACGGGGGCTGTTTCCCCTGAAGAAATGTAGTTTAATGTAAAAAAAAATAAAATACCAGAATAAGCAATTCATCTAGAACATAATTGCTATACCGTGTAAAATTTAATGCTTCTAATTTTCGAAACCTTCCAAGAATTTATGTGTTGCTAAATTTTTATATTATTAAAACATAAGCAAAATGCGGATTGTAGGATGCTCAATATTACGCAATGTGATACTAAAAGGCAATCACTTTACTAGCTGATGTTGATCTGCAGATTTACTAGTGGCTATTATTTTACATTCATTTTAAGCTCCTTTCTTCGCAGCTTTATTACGAGAACAGATAACACAGGTCAACCATTTGTAATCAAATACAATATGGTACTAGGAGTATTAAGGGGATACGAGATGCTGGATTTAATAGTTTTATTATTTTACATTATAGAGTTTCATTTGTCATGTGTTGCTTAATCCTTTATTTACTGCATTATGATAAACTACAATTTTTTTCATGTAATATTTTTTTTCATTTACGACAATACAAATTAAAGGATAAACATAAAAAAATACTCGCTCGTGTGAAGTTTAATTATTTATAGATAATTAATTAAAGTGGTTCTTTAAAGTAACGTCAGTACACTATTACTAAGATATCGTAACAGAAAACCCACAAGGTATTTTAAATGGCACCAGAAAATATTTTCGATTTAATAATTATGTGAAATATAGGCTTTTTCATATATACATATAAATCTTTTGGCAAATTCCGGTGCCAATCATTTATTTCAACACTTCACAATTGCAAAGGCTTTGGCCCTGAAAAGATTAAAAAAAAATTTTTTAGGTTTCGATTTTGCTAACAGTCCTTTAGTTATGCGACTCTGTATTCAAGGGACAGCACTTTCTCTCGCATCTCCACATATGCAATATATGAATTTACATATGCCATTTCTAGCATAGCAAAAACGAGCCAGTACCAAAACTTTCTCAATTTCTATAAAAAAAATAACAATGGAACAGAAAAGAAATACCAGGGAAATCATTACTACACTACATTTTAGTAATTACATTTTAAAGCAGATGAAAATGATGGATAACTACACATGCGAAAAGTAAACAAAAAGTTTTTCTCCAACACCCAGTGTACTGACGGTACTTATAAGTACCACCGAGTGATTTAACTGTTGAATTAAATACATACACCGTTAACTTAAAATAACTAGTCAAACTGCATTCTAAGATCATAATGAACACATAAAAAATCTAACACTTATCTTATATCCTTTACTGTGTTTGCCGCAATAAAAATACGAGCCTGACAATCTGTACAAGATGTCGTGTTGGCTCAAAACCCTTCGTTTGTGTCAAAGATAGCCTCCTTCCTCGCTAAAATAAAAAAAAAAACCTAGAACTACTGCTGCCATATAACCGGATGACGTGGAGTTAAAAGAGTGTTCTTGCAAAGTACCATTAGAATATTAGTAATATTTACTATGGGATGGAATTTTAAAGTGAGTAGTACTTATAAGTATCGTCAGTAGATAAAAGGTTAAACCCAAAACTGTTTCATGCATGGAACATGTTTTGAAGGATAAAATTTATTATTCAGGGGAATACTACTTTTTTCAAAGGAAAAAAGTACGAAACAAAGATCTTTAAAATTATCCTTGCGCATTTTAAATTAATTATATTGCAGGAATTATTTATTTTAATATAAGTTCTACTAATTTTACTGGTGACATGCATGCATTCAATAATCCTTATTCAAATTACAGATTTATTAATCAAAAAAGGTTTTTCAAAAAGCAAATTTTCAGGATTTTATATTTTTCGAATGAGGCTATTCCTTCTTTTTGAAGCAAATGCACAATTTTGTAAACATAGGCATTCATTTTTAACACTTTCCAACAAAATTGAAAAGTGTTTATGAGTTCGGATTTTCTGTCCGTCTGTCCATCTGTCCATCTGTCCGCACTGTAACTCTCGTAAATATACTCTGATCGTTCTGAAATTTTTGGATGTTAGTGACCTCTACGATAGCACAAACCCTATTTCGAATGAAGTTTGTAGCATGTTTAGTTCATTTACAGGAACAGTCAAAAGTATTCTCTTACATTGCGGCCAATGGGAAAAAGTCGTTTCAAATGCTTTTTAATGGTGTTATGCACTTTCAAACATAGTAAAATTGATTTGCATTTATGAAGTCCACTAAAATATGCATTCTATACAATATACGGTTCAACGAATAGTTATTATTCATTTACAGGGTCACACAAAACATTTCCGTTACATAATGGTATAGAGGAGGAATTGTTTGAGGCGTATATGAATTATTTTAAACTATTTCCTATATAATGAAATTGATACACGTTGCTAATGTTTAGTGTTAGTTATTGCATACATAATACGAAGTGTATAGCACTTACAATGTCACACAAAAGATTTCAGATACTATATTGTATCAAAATTACTGTATATTAGAAATGATTGCTCGAATTGCATTTTTAATTATCATATGCGCTTTTAAGTTTTACTATATTTATGCATACTATATAGTGTGTATAAATGCTATAGTTCATATGCAGGGCTACAGAAAAGAATTTTTAAGGGTTACTGTGTATGAGAGTAAATTGCTTAATGGTGTGATTTAAATGAGTTATGCATTGATACGCTGAACTGCATTTAATTTACTAAGAAATGTTTGTAGAATATAGATAAAATGATATACAGGGCCACGCAAAGAATTGGATACATGGCTGTCTATTTTTTGGAAATGTGATTTCAGTACTTTTAAGAGTGTTTTCGTTTGAATTAAATTTTAGCTAAATAATGACGTGTAATAAACGTATTAGGTAAACTACAGGACTGCACAATAGTATTCAAGTATGTTTCCATCTATTAGTATACATCGATGAAAGAGAAATTTCAACCTGTTATGCGTTTTCTTGCTAAACTAAATTTTCCCATTATTTAGTATGTATATCAACCTACAGATCAAATACAGAGCTGTTCAAAAGAATCGGAATACATATTTGGTTATGGACGGTAACTGCTGAAATCAGTTTTTCAAAACCTTTATGCGTTTTATAAAATGTTTATTTAGTTATCTTATTTACCTTATTTCCCTAAATTACGAAGTTTTGTTAAAGCATTCAGAGAATGTTGGAAAGTGTTTCATAATGTATGCTTAACGCATGATTTTTCTTACTTGTTTTCTTTATAAGTCTAGTTAAATCGGAAGCGTTAGGAACACTTTGATTTGTTCTTTATCAGCAAATTTTTAAAATGCGTAAAATGAATTTAAATATTTACTTTCTTGAAATGCACTTAGACACTGTTTCAAAAACTTTAAATTTTAAATTTAAAAGATTTAGATAATAGTGGTTTAAATTTAATAGTGTCTATATATATATATTAAACTGCTTTGATTCTTCGCAATGATATTGCATTCCCTTTCACCGTCCGAGGAATTTCCAGTATTTTAATTAGAATGCTTGTAAATCCCAGGATATACATATATATTTTAATCGCGGTTTGATGTGACAATATCTTTAATATCATTGCTTTCTATATAGGGTTCAGAATAGAATTAAGTTTAAAATATTTTTGTCTATAGCTATTTTAACAGGATGTCTAGAAAAGGAAAAATATGGGCCAGCCGGTTAAAGGGTTAAGTAAGGAATTTAAAGTTTCACTGTAGCTAAATGCACATTAATATTATTTCAAAACATTAAAATGTTATTATTTTAAATGTTTTACATATTTGTTTACATTACATGATTACAAATATAAAAACAGATATAAAATTACAACAATAGATCCTAATTATTTGAGAACTAGTATTTAAAAGACGGAAAAATCGCATATTCATAAAATTGTTTGAAAAAATTGGAAATCTAGAAAATTGACTTATCTCATGATTTTATAATGTGACACTATTTCCTTAGATATACATATAAAAATATGATAATAAAGATATTAAATATTAGCGAAGAACGTATTTTAAATATAAGAAATATAAACCATAAACTGGTTTAGTTCTTTGAAATGGTATTAGATTAAGTAACGAATTTTAATGAAGAATAATAAGAAATAACGGATATGTCTACATCTGTCGAACATGACAAAGATTAAAATATATAAATGCAAATCCAGCTGGCAAATTAATTCCAATTAAAGTAGCAATTCCTCTGAAATGCACAGGGCTGGTTTTAATTGGTCATTACCTTCCTTCTAATTAACATGAATTTAGATATGTTTCAGGATTTGTAGATTTTTAAAAAGTAGATGAGAAGAGTTTAACTCCCTCTGGAAGACTTCTGCAAATGCAGATACCTTTTTCAATCATTTTGTGTCTAAATATCCTTTTAAAACCGGAATGCTTGTTGAGTTTTTTTTTTAAACAATGATATAACTGAAATTTGTAACTGATAATTCACTATCTGTTGACAAAATTTATATAATATAGTTTCTGTTAACAAGAACAATCACTCGATTCTGGCATTTCTGGAATACATAACCCAGGAATGTAGAATTTTAGTTAATGCCTAACCCTCAAGATCGTGAAGGTCCGGTCTTAAAGAGTTATTGAACACCAAGAAAATTAATCAGTGATAGTATGTCCTGCTTTGTGTCGTATATTTTAATGCGTTGTGTATGAAGCTAGTGATTCCAGGGTTGCTCGCTTGGCCACCATTTTTATTCTTAAAATCCGAATTCTTGCCAAAAATTAAAAACATTATTTTTACTTTCTTCTATCTTTACAAGAAGAAAGTATTGGATTCGTGAAAATTTTCGACTTTCGGTTTTCGACGGATTTACACGTTTTAGGGGTCAGAGAACCCGAACAAAATGTTTTTACAAAATGTCTGTCTGTGAGTCTGTGCATCTGTTAGTCTGTGTGTCTGTCTGTCTGTCTGTATGTGACACAAATTTTGTGGGCTCTCTACCTCAAGAACTAATGCACGGAATTTAATAAAAATTGATATTCAGTTAGTCCCTGATATAAATTGGTTCTGATTAGTTTTTGGTGTAAATCGCTCAACAGGAGGCGTTGCTATGCAGCCTTTTTCACGATTTCCGCAGTGGCTCAATCTCCAGAACTAATGCACAGATTTTTATAAAACTTCAGATTCAGTTAGTACTTGACATGAATTGATGTTTTGTACATTTTGGTGTAAATCGCTCAACAGGTGGCGCTGCTATGCTGCACTTTGCAGAATTTCCATTATAGCTGTATCTCAAGAACTAATGCAACAATTTTCAGCAAACTTCAGAATCTGTTAATCCTTGATATGAATTGACATTTTATACATTTTGGTGTAAATAGCTCAACAGGTGGCGCTGCTATACAGCATTTTTCATGATTTCTGCAATAGCTCTCTCTCAAGAACTAATGGATACATTTTCAACAAACTTCAGATTCAGTTACTCTTTGATATGAAATGATGCTGACTACGTGTTGGTGAATATCGGCCAATAGGTGACACTGCTGTGCTGCATTTTTCACTATTTCCTCAATAACTCTATCTCAAGAACTAATGCACGAATTTTCATCAAACTTCAGTTTCAAGTACACCTTGATAAATGTTGATGCTGATTATGTGGTTGTGTAAATTGCTCAACAGGTGGCGCTGTTATGCTGCATTTGTCATGATTTGCGCAATTGCTCTATCTCAAGAACTAATGCACGGATTTTCCCCAAACTTCATATTCAGTTAAACATTGACATAAGTTGATGATAATTAGGTTCTGGTGTAAATCACCCAATAGGTGGCACTGCTATGCTGCATTTTTATGGATTTACACGATTTCAGGGACAGTAATATGTCAAGAACTAATGCACGGAATTTCATCTTTTTAGAATCCTCATGATGAGCATAGATGCACTGTGATAATGAATTTTGAAGTATTGACAAGTATGAGATAGAAGAAAGTTTTGTGATGGCCACAACATACTAGTTTGCTTTATTTAATGACACAAATTCTGTTATTGCATAAAATAAAGATTGTTCTTTCAAAATTTCCGGTTTTAATTGAAAATTTCGAGACAAAAATGGAGGCCAGACTGTCAACCCTGATTGATTCCCCATGTGAATACTCTATCTAAGTGGCTTTGATTAAAACAGTATGTATAAGATTAATCCAAATGACATTTTCTTATATCCTGTTGTATCATGGGAATTCGGACCCACTCTTGTAGTACTTTCCCATTTGCAGTGAACTGTTTTGCGAGTTGCATTTCCATTTCGTTTCTTAATGTTAGGAAAATTTTGATTTCATATCTTATTTTTGGAACTTGTTTAAGGAAATTAATCAGGCCCGTATTCACCATATACCTCAACGTAGAAAACATCGGTCGAATGCTCAAATGAAATTCCGGAAAAACGTGATTGGGCCTGATCAAGGCGAATTCCAATCAGGTTAACCTCTTTAGGGACGATTTTTTTTTTCTGAGAAAAAATGATTTACTTTTCTTTTTACGATTTATTCATTTTATATTAATGGGAATTCAAAAAGAAAACAAAAATGGGAAAAAAAATACAAAATCACAAAAAACGTACGTCCACATTTGTGGCCTCTGAGTGTTAATGAAAATTTAGGAGTTAAATGAGTTCTTCTAAAATAATAAAAAAAATGACAGTAAACATATTTCTTACATTTGTGTAAATTATAAAACAAGATATTTAATATATCTTATATTATTTTTATCGAATATTAACGATTTTTTTTAAATAATCCAACAACACTGACTTCCGAAATATTACTTTACACTTTTTTATATATCTAACTGTACGCCGATGGAGCCAAACCATAAATTTTTTATTTGTGTTGTTGAGAAATTCTGCAGTGAATATGTTATTATCAAGTTTTTCTTTTTATTATTGACCGTAATTATAATTATAAAATGGAATAGATCACTGTAAGAATATTTATCAACAGAGTTCTGCTATTATTAAAACTGACACAATTAAAGATGCAGTAGAGTTGATATCATATATAAAAAGAAAAGTGCCCAGTTAAACTGATGGAATTGTGCTCACATGCTGTTTACACTAATTGTATATTATACTCTTATTTCAAAGATTAATGGCCCTCGAAAAATTAAAAAAGGGTGAATTAGCACCCTTCCCGCCGTTCCCTCCCCCCTTTATACTTGACCAATAAACCTCCAAATCTAATCACGAAAGCACCTTATCAGAATTATCCGGTATACCAGATTTGAAGCAAATCGGATAATTCTGCAAGGAAAAACCGTTTAGCTCAATTAGGAGGGGGGAGGATTAGCCCACCGTTCCCCTCTTTTATACTTAACCAATGAACCTCCAAATCTAATAAGAGAAACGCCTTATCAGAATACATCGGTATACCAAATTTAAAGCAAATAAGATAATACTGCATGAAAATCCCATTTATCTAAATTAAGGATGGGTGTAGCCCGTTTTCCCTTTTATACTTAACTAATAGACCCCTAAAACTAACGACGGCAGCACCTTATAAGAATGAAACTAGAATAAATATTTAAAGCAAATCGAAAATTTCTATCAAGATTTATCTCATTACGTGCATACATAGATACGTACGTACATACAGAACTTGCGGGCACATTAGGGCTTCGATAGCCTATGAGCTAATATAAAACTAAATGTCGACATATATGTGGCCAAGGGAGTGAAGAGATTAATGATGAATACCATTTGAGTGATCGACCGAGTCTAGACGAGTATGACAGTTGTTATAAGCGCTCGTGTTTTTAGTTATGGTAAATGGAGAGTAGTTTTCATTAACACTTTCTCAGAGGAGTTAAGACGTTTTCGGGGAATTTTTGCAGATTGTAAATTTCCAAGTTAAAATTTTAATGAGTGTTATTGATTTTGAAAATTGCTACTAGTTCCACAGTTTTGTTGGGTAAAGTGATAATGAATGGAAAATTGGATTTTGAACAAATGATATAAAATCACCTTCACATTATTCGCTTTTGGTGATATTTTGATTAGGAATTGATGTTTAAGAAAAAATGCCTCAAACAAACATTTAGACCACTAAACCGTTTTTTCAGATTGCATGGAGGTTGTGGCGAATGCTTAGTTACTCTCTTAATGGTGGTGGTGGGGGGGGGTAATTTTGGTGATGAACATTTTATCCCAACTCTAACACTTGTGCATGAAAGTTTCACTTACCTGTCATTTCATCTGTTAGTTCCTTTCCTATCCTTACTTTCACAATGTATGATTGAATATCCCTGGATCTGATTGTTGCTGTTATTTTGTGTGGTAATATGCTAATTAGATTGCTGTGGTCGATTAGTCAGTAGAAATACGAGTGTAAATTGTTTTTCTGTGGATTTGTATCGGATGTCGCGAATGTGTAGCACGATTGAAAACGCTGCGCCTGCGGGCGCAATCGCGCTGTTTGAAGTTTTTTTTTTTTTCTTTTTTCTTTTTCTATATCACTCAAGTTTTGCAAGGGAAAAACATCCACTTTAAAGAAGGCTTTAAAAAAAAATATTAATAATTCCATATTTTATTATTATTATTAGAACAATTAAGCCTTATGACTGCTTTCTCTACAAAATCTATACATAGTCGCACTTTTTTTTTGTTGCTCTCAAGAAATTTCATTCTAAATGTACTAAAATGTTTGTTATTTATTCAAATTACTTCTTCATAGAATTCCTGAATGGTAGAGACCACTATGATGTGTATGTGAATCTATAAAACCGAGGCTGACGAAAAAGGCCGGCTACCGCGGTATATTCCATGTATACTTTTTTGCAGTCCGCTCGAGTCACATGATGCTCGAATGCACCAATGCAAATGTAAGGAAAAAGCATCACGTCACTCTAGCGGTCTGTAAAAAAAAAGACATTTGGGATACACCGCGGTTGCCTGTCCTTTTCGTTTACCTCGTATAAAACGTTTGTGACGTTTAAGAGTACCACTACTCAGGCCTTCATTACTGCAGGGACAAAATTCCACCAGTATTTTCGAATTGTACATTTTCTCCATATTTATGACAGAAATTGTGCATTTAAGTAAGGTGACGATTACTGTATAAAAATACTGGTGGATTTTAGCTCATGTGGTAATTAGACTCTGCCACTACAATAATGAGATAAAATTATTGCATGTTTTAAGTTATATGAATAATGCCGCCCTTTTTTTTTTTTCTTTTTTTTTTTTTTTGTAATCATGTGAGGAACGCCCCAATTTACTGAAAGATTGGACAGGCTTTTTGTATAGTATCTTAACCAGCGCTTCAGTCGCTTATATATTTTGTGGTAATTGAGTCTAAACTTGGCACTCGCATGGACAGGTTTCGGTGTATTCTTCCTAGCGATTCTTCGGGGAAGAGCTTTAACGCCATTGTAAGACTTTAAACTTTTAGTACTTTGAGTAAAGAGAAAATTAGAATCCACGAGACTCTTAACGTGATATTGCCATACTTTTATGGGGTATTTAAATTTAGTGTTTTCAACATTTCTAGATACCACAGTATTTCTTTTGGTGAATATGTTTAATTATGTTGAATTGGAGTTTAAGTTGCCTTTTTCAATTTATTATTTGTGATTTAATAAGACCAGCATTAACCTTATTTCTACCAGCTTCACATTCATTCGGCCTTTTATCAATGGCATTGAATAAAGATTTATTTGTAATCTCTATTTTGTCTATATGGCTACACTTCATATTCCATATTTTCGTAAACCGTATACAATTTCGTAAAATTTTTAGAAATATTTTTTCCATGTTTATTGAATAATTTCCTGTTTTAAATTCACAGCAGTTATTAGTTAATACTTCTATTTTTTTCTTTCTAATTACAATACTTTGTAAAAAATATATGTTGTGTCATAACTAAGCGCATTTCTATTGGAAGAAAATAAAATTACTTTACGTGAAGGAAAAGTATTGCGGATAATTCAATAAATTGAAGCATTTCTTATCCATGATATATTTTTATCCTAGCTACAGAAAAATAACTTTCGTTTGGTGCTATCTGCCGATATCAAAATATTTTATTTCATTTTTGTTACGTTTCGAATTTTAAAAATACCTCTTCAACCATTACACTTTAGAAGCTCGTGTAATAAAATTAAATTTATCACCTTGTTCATTTTATAAACAATATTGAAACTTTTAAACTTGTTTTAATGAAAAACGATATGTAACATGTTGAAGGAAAAATTTGGTGAACGTTTATAATTGCAAATAATTATTATGGTGATCATTATTATCTATTTATTAAATCCAACATATAAAATCTACATCTCATTAATTTTTGTTTTTAATATTATTTATTTCAATTTCAAGCTTTATGATTTAAAAAAACTCTTGTCAATTATATTAATACTAAATGAATTTCTCGTTTAAAATTAATTTTAAAAAATGGCAATGTTCGTGCAAACTGTGTAGAAAAAAGAATAGATAGGAACAATTTTATGAAATTTATGTTAAAACTATTACAAATATATCTTTTCACTCTATTGTTGTTAAATTTATTATTATTTAATATACTATGGAATCATTTATCATCACATGCCCATTTCGTCTAATCATTCAGTCATTTAATATTCTTGTCACGATGTGCTTACTTGGAAATGAGTCTTACAAGCATGTATATATAAAGTAAATAGAATATATATATATATGTATATATAGAATAATATATAGAGTAAATTATAATATGTGACGAGCATAAGAAAAATCTTATAAATTGTTGCTTTTTAAATAAAATTATTAATAATTAATAAATTGTTTTTTTTTTTTTTACTTTTATTTAATCTTATAAAATATCTTTTATAGTTATGTATCATTTTAACGATTGCATAAAATAAAAATTAAATTAAATAAAAAAAAATATTTGAAATTAGAATTAAATTATTTAAAAGAATAAATATCCTTTTTTACGTTATTTCCCTTTTTTATTAATGTATCATCCATTTTTTGAATAGAGAATAGTTCCGAAACACCACAAAACGTTTTCTCATAACATGACATAATCATTTTTTAGGATTTACAAATACATAACCCTAAAAGAATTTTAGATATAATAAGTGTAGTTTGTGAAGGAATATTGGCATTTACTACGCCCATCATTGCTGTTATCAGAAAAAAATTTAATTTCTGTCATGCTCAATTAACTTTTTAAAATGGAAAAGTCAAATAATGGAAATACATTTTGGGTAAAATGTGTATCTTCACAGTTATTATAAAAAAAATATTAACATTTTCTTTTTCATTTCAATAAATGGAAATTAACATACTATTTTTCTATGTTAGTTAGGCCTTTATACGACTTTTAATAATTTGCATTCATTCTTTATCAATTCAAATATAATCGAGTGTCAGTGTTTCTAAAAAATGATCACATGATAGTGAAAATTTAAAATTGGTTTGAATATTTTTTACACTGCTACAAAAATATAATGAAAATATAGTAAAATAAGACATGTAATATATATTTCTTATGATTCTGAAAGAACTGTATATATTGTTTACTCACTCCTATTTAATATATTACCAATTCATTCACTCGAATGTTCAGCGTCAAACATCTAATCACTCATCAGAGTCGTTTGAAAAGAATAACAAGAGGAAAGAAATTAAGAAATAAATAGCGTTCTTTTATGCACGGATTATTTTATTAGTTTTACTTCTGTCTTCAATGCGTGTTATTGAACGTTATTTTTCATTTTCGAACGTAGTTGAAAATTGTTTATTACGCTTCTTAAAACAATTAAAGTACAATTATTACAACATTAAGTACAGCAATTAAAGTTTGTGGATGGATCTTCCGGCTGGGGAATTGTTTAGAGGACTGATTCATGATCGACAGACTTTTTAGGCTATATGATAAATAATTTACACATGTTTAACAGGAAAAAAGTGCATTATATTGAGAATTTGGGTACAAACAGGTAAATTGGAATTTCTGCATATGGGAAAAAGTGCATGAAAAAGGTGTTTCCTTAAAAAAAAAAAAAAATGTTTTTATTAGGTAGTATACTGGTTGGCCAGCAACGTTGAACATCTTGGAGGCATAAAGTCAATGTGGCTATTGATGAGAAGCTGGAGGAATTCTATTCCACTTCTCCAGAAGATCGCTTTCCAGTTCGTAGCAAGTTTGTGGGGGTGGTACGCGAGCAGAAACTCGTTTGCCTAGAATGTCCCAAACATGCTCTATTGGTTCTTGTCTGGAGAACATGCTTCACTTTCCATTCGTATTATTTCTTCCTCGAAAAGAAAGTCATCTACCAAGTGAGAACTTTGTGGCCTGCAATTGTCGTCCATTAACGTAAAGTCATCTCCAATTATTGCAGCTTAATGGACTACAATGTGGCTGAGGATCATCCCTATATCACTGACCGGTAGAGCTCCATTTCGAATGATGTGCAGGTGGGTACGTCCGTCAGTGGAGATGCCAGCATAGACCATCAATTCCCCACCGCCAAATCTGACGCTTCCTTGCACGAATACAGGATTTTTTCTTGTGCCACGTTCTATCCAGATGAAAATACGCCTATTATCATGAAGAATAGAAAACTGGACTCGTCAAACAAAAGAAAACTGCGCCATTCATTTCTACTGCAGTTCAAATGCTCTGTTGCTCACTCCACTCATGCCTTACTTTTAACGTAACACATACCATAGCTCTGTGAGCATACTGACATACAGCGTGAAGCCGGTTTCGGAGTATTTGAGTCAAAACTCTGGTGCCACTAGCAGAGCGAATGTGTTGTTGAAGAGAGTGGAATTCATATTTCGGTGTCTCCGAGCCTTTAGCGTTAAATAATTATCTTCATTTGGCGTTGTTTCACATCTACGATGTTGCCCTGGTTTTCGGCCTCCATTTCCAGTTTCCAAAAATGGTTCTAGATCCTTGAAATCACTCGTTGTGAAACTCCAGTGGCTTCTGCTACTTTGGTTTATATTTTGCACACTTCTAACCGATCAACAACTCTCAAAGCTTCTGATTCGGTTAAATTGCTACGTTGAGACATCTCGCACATCGAAAAAAAGAACTTACTGAATGTCCATTATTGTTTTCCGCTTTGTTTTTCAGTGCGTTGAAAGCCAAATTTCACTCTCTGCCGCTAAAGTGTCGTTTTTTAAATCAAACTCAAAATGTGTATACTCCAAAGTTTGAAAATCAAAATGATTTGCATAATGTGACTCTCTTCTTATGTTTGTTGCAAAATAAATTTTGTTTATACTGCTATTTTATATCAAACTTTTATTTTATATAAGACGCTATTTTACAATATCCTTTAATTGTCTTGATCTGTGTAATTCCGTTCGTGCCGTCTGTATTTCTGTGCCTGATCTGATTCAAATACAAGTACGACACTTGCAATGTTAGTTATAAAAATTACCGAGGTTTAATATCGCACGTTTGGTAGTGAAAATGAAGTGTGTAGCGTTTATAGTTTGTTTACAGAAGACTCAAAATAATTTCTTTGACATAACTTTCTATGTATAAAAATCATTTGCGGTGTATTCTGAAGATGTTACATTATTTCAAATATAATGAAAATGATATACCGTGGGGGGGGGGGGGGGGGTGCAGTACAATGTGTTTATTGAAGAAGATGTTGTGCATACACTGTAAAAAAAATCGCTGTTACAGGAATATTTGTTGTTGCCGTTACATAAAATGTTTTAGGAATCCCAGTTTCCTAGAAAAACTTTAGTAACTTTACAGATTTTTTTTTACAGTGTAGTATTTCCTTTTCTTTAACAGGCCCTCACAAAATAATTATGTTCTGGTGCAGTCAATGAGCGATAGACACTGGAAAGTGTTTTTAGCTGTGTTATGCGTTATACATGCAACTATTTTTTCGCATATTACTTCATGTGTATAAATTATAATATCACAGAAACGGCTGCACAAAAGAATTCAAGTTAATTTCTTTTTAATAATGGAAATTGCTGAAGGAAATTTTCAGCTGTCTTGCTTGATTCTTAACCGAAATAATAGTAGATTACTAAATATCATATGCGTATAAATCTGTAGATAATTTACAGAGCTGATCTTTTTTTTTTTTCACTGGCGAGTTAAAAAAAAAGCTATTGGCGAGATTTTCACTAGAATTACTAGAAATTTACTAAAGTTCACTAGAAATTTACTAAAGTTTTTCTAGGAAACTGAGATTCCTAGAATTTTTTATGTAACGGCAACAACAAAAATTCCTGTAACAGTGTCTGTTACAGAAATTTTTCTTGTTGCCGTTACATAAAAAGTTCTAGGAATCCCAGTTTCCTAGAAAAATTTTAGTAACTTTACAGATTTTTTTTTTACAGTGCATAATGAAAAAAAAAAACTTTTCACTCGAAAGGTCAGTTTTCTTTTACCAATGTTCTTATACAACCGCATGCTTACCATCAATTGCATCTCTCTATTAAATTAGGGGTAAATAACACTGTCATTGACGCCGGTCTTCAATTTTTTTGTGACCGGGGGAGGGCGGGTGGGTCTTCCTTCGTTAATATTAAGAAAATTACAGTATACAGAAATATGATATTCGGTGGTCATTTGACATTTGAAGTCCACCGAAGTGGAATGCTTTGGGGCCTATAGCTACTATGGCTGTCGCCTCGAATGATCCATATATATTCGGTGGTATTATGTAGAAAAGTTTGATAAATACGCTGATGCAGACAGTTTTTAAATCGAATAATTATTTTCCGAGATATTTAATTTTAAATTTTGTCAAAATTTTTGCTTTAAAAAAGTTTTATAGGAGCAAAAACTATACATAAAAATGTAATAATTGTTTTCGAGTATATACACTGTAAAAAAAAAAAAAAATAATAATAAATCTGTAGAGTTGCTACATTTTTTCTAAGAAACTGGAATTCCCAAAAAATTTTGTGTAACGGCAACAACAAAAATTCATGTAGCAGATACACTTTTGCACCGTAAATCACAAAATCTGTAAGGCTACTAAAAATTTGTTAGGAAACTTGGATGCTAAAAACTTTTTATGTAACTGCAACCTGGGTTACAGATAAAATTTTCGTAACATTACTATAATTTTAGAAGAATATTTTGTAAAGCTACAAATTTCTGTAACTTTACAAAAACTAGTTTCGTAGATTTACATCTTTTTTTTTTGTACACCGTACAGATAAAATTTTAGTAAGCATACAGATTTCGGTAACTTTACAGTTGTAGAATTACAGATTTTACATGAAGCATTCCCGGTGTGCAGACTGCATTTATTTACTTTTTAAATTTGACTCATTTTTGAGGACTTATTTCCATTTTAAATTCAAATTTTCAGCATTTCGAGACATATTTGTTACATCTTTTAGAAAAGGGAATTATTTCAATTTGGTGATAATTTTTTAAACGGCGAAAAGAATAATATTTCCTCCAAATTAAAAATTAATTTACATGTAACTATTATAAATGATAAAAACTTTCAAATTAGAATTAAATGATTACGTATTAAAAGCAGGAAAATATTGAAAATTACATTATAAAAACTATATTTATATGTGAATTTCAAAAGAGAAAGAAAATTTTAAAATAATAAAGTCATTAATATGCGTTAAATTCGTAAATGGAGGAAACTACGTCATATTTAAAATGGCCATACAACAATATTTCCAAACAATTTAATTTTAAAAATATAGACTTTTATTTCATATTTTGAGATAGTTTTTTAGGGTTCCGTATTTAAAAAGTAAAAACGGAACCATTATAAGTTAACTCCTGTTTCTGTCTGTCTGTCACAGCCATTTTACTCGTAAACTATGGAACGTGGAAAGTTCAAATTTGGGGAAGTAATAAAGACCAATGACCCACATATTTTCAGATTAATAAACATTCATAAATATATTTAGTAAAAAAGTAGAGGGGCTAATTATGCTACTTGAAAAAAAAAATTCCTTGTATATCATGTGGGGTATCCTGTGAAAGCTTTTGTAACGCTGAACTCAAAAATACATTCCTTTTAATTTTAGGTATTATATTTTCAAAGATATTGTTGAAAATGTAGCGCAAAAATATGTTCCCCACCCATCTAATTCCGAATCTACTGAAACTAAAATTATGAAAAAATTAGACGTAGTAGACGTTAATATAAACCTTGCCGGAAAATTATAGCGATTACCTTAGGTCACATAGTTTTTGAGTAATTAGCATTTTTCTCTTATACACAAATTTCGATTTACGGGCATCCAAAAAATTGTTGAGCATCGCTGAATATACCTATCGTTGCAGAAGAATAAAAGCATTGTTGATAATGATTTTCGAAAAAAATCATCGGTAATTAGCCGAGATATTAACCCTTAAAAGTACGGTCAGTTTGGACATACAGAAGGACAGGGGCGACGTACTCTATGCCTAGTTAACAACTTTTAATGATATATATGTGTAATGTAATGTCCAGTAACAGTATAAAAGCAATAAACGTCAAATTGTTAAAAACATACTAATTTAAGGGGTCTCGGGACTCTAAAAAGTGGAAAAAATGAAAAAAAGACCATTTTCAACATTTAATGTCTTAAAATGTATATGATTTTAAAACACAATTTTAATTGGGATGAAAGATACAAGTATGTTCTTTCGTTTCATGCATTTAAAAAATTGCAAGATACAGAATTAGTATTTATAGAGGGCTCGAAACTGTTAGACATTTATCATACAAAAAATTGGCAAAACAGTTTACGCGCAGGATTACAAAATAAATATTGCAACTAGAATGAAAATTTTGGAGCTTACTTATACTTCAGATTGTAATAATTTCCCTGAACTTAAATAAATTTGTATTTAAAGCATTTTTATATTTTTAATGCAATGTTGTATTTAGCTAATACAAAATTTTGAAAATTTCAACAGTAAAATCACCCCCAAAAATATTTTTTTTTAAACAATAAAAAGGAAATTTTACGTTCAGTTTATACAGGCTAACATGAAATATATGTTTTGAAAATTTCATTAAAAAATATCCAGAAGTTTTTGAGGTATCCTGAGCGTTATGCCCCAAAAATGCCATTTAGAAAATAAAGACTTTGAAGTTTCGGAAACGCCGCTTCAGCTATTGAGCGGGTATAATTCTAAAAGCCAAAACTTTTGTTCTAATGGGAATTTCAAGGAAACAATTATATCAAAATATTCAGAAAAGATAGAAGTTTAACATCTAAAAAAATTAAAATTTCTTAAATTTTGAAGCTTTAAGAGTCTTGCGACCACTTAATCCTTTCCGGAACAGAGTAATTCTATTCATAAACTTATGAAATAATGAACTGAAACCAGAATTTATAAACGAATTTATTAGCAAATGCGAAGTTGCTTATTTTCACGTACATGATAAAAGGAAAATTTTAATTAATTATTCTTAGTGCCGTTTGTCTGTTTTGGAATTAAAATTAGGTGTCCGTTTTTAAAGGGCATCGCCCTCGAAAGATTAAATTAGAATGAATCGCATAAATACTCTGGGATTCGCGATAGTTTGCATTGATTGTATCTCTCACTACGCCTCGAGTGACTTTAAAAGTTAATTAAACACCTATCTGTAAAAATGCGGTACTGACCAAGGCGGCATTGCAACTTTGAAACCTCAATTCGAAGCGCGCTTTGCACAATGCCAAATTTAAACGTTGAACAAAGGTTTTGTTTTAGCTACACTGTAGAAATAAAGGTTATTACTACGCTGAATTTAGTTTCATGAAATGCCAAATGAAGTTTAACTATGCACTGATTTTATTGTCAGTACCGGATTAAGTTCATCATAAACAGATTAGGATAATATTTAAAAAAGTGTTATACGAATAGCTATATTTGATATTATTTAGGTTCCATATCTCTTTGAACTTTCATGGTATACCCATTTACACTTTTCTAATATATACAGTGATACCCAACCCTACGTTGTATAGTTTTTTACAAAGTCTTAGTATTCTTTTAACAACGTTTTTTTATATTATTTTATTTTATTTTATTTTATTTTTATTTTTTTCATATATTTATTCTACGGAACCCTCTGTGCGGTAGTAATGCTCGAACTTGACCGTTTATTTAACTATTGGTGTGAATTCTTGAAAGCGCAAATAATATTGCCTTTCTAACAACAAAGGTACTTTCCGATGAATATTAAAATGAGAATGAAAGCTTTGGGGGAAATTATGTTAGATTTGCAACGATACATTTAAAATGTTTCATTTTATAGAACTTTAAAGTGTTGGTAAAAATACCGTGAGACAAAGACTCTGTTTACTTAATTAATTTTATATTAGCTTATTTTCACATGTTTCACTGATCTGATTTAATCAAGGACAAAAACAGCCCATTAACAGAAAAATCGCCACTGTTTATTATTATTATTATTATTATAATTCAGTCTCCCTAATTTTTTTAAAAGCCGATCAAATTAGCGTGTTTTTAGAGTTTGCGGTGTCTGAATGGGGTGTTGGCGAGTGTAGCTCGTTGGTTGCAGTGCCCTTTAGTGATGTAAAAAAAAAAAAAAAAAAAAAAAAAAAAAAAAAAAAAAAAAACATTTATGGTATATTTTATGCGTCGTATTGAGTTTTTATATTGAAATTTATGTTCTCAAATATCACAGATATTTTATATTCAATCAACCCTACACAGTGTGACAACCCACCTGCAAATTTTTACATCCAACCTATGATTCTGATACTTTTTCACAAAATCTCCTAAGATTTCGAAATTGTAAGAAGAAAATGGGAATAAAAATGTTGGGAATCTACTAAACTGAAAGTCTGCAACAAATATGAAACTTTCTACATCAGTAATGATAATAATAATAATAATAATAATAATAATAATAATAATAATAATGACCAAAATAATAAGAGAGTAGCGAATATATATATGTATATATTAAATAATAAGGTTGATTTTTGTTACAGCCAGTCCCGGTCTCCCCTATTTAAATCTTTATATATATTCCACAAACCGCATTATTATTTGTTTGCTGAAATAAACTATCAATACTTAATTTTATTTTGTCACTATTAATACTTTAAAAAGAATTTTAAACTTATCTCCGATTTCACTTTGTAAATTAGTAATAGAATTAAATAAAAAAAAAATACATATGAAAATTTTCTTTAGATTTTAATACAAATAATAAAATACTTTTTCTTGAAATCCTCTTATTTTTTCATATTTAATCTATTATCCATTTCTATGTTACAGAACTCAGCATGGCCACACCCACTTCATCTAACCACACGTCAAAGTTCTTTGAAAGGATTCACCAAAGCACTGACATTCATCAGGAAAAGAATATTAGATCTCTAATATTTTAAGTATTAGCGGTAAACGAAGATTGTAATTTGCTATACACATCACGTTGCTGCTACCATAAAAAAGAAATAATTACAATTAGGTTATGCATGGTTAAGTTTCACAAATGAGAAACGCTAGAATAATATTTTTGGGGAAAATAAATCTTGCCAGTTATTACAAAACGTTTGTTATCATTATTGCTTCAAGATTTCGATAATTAATATTCCATGAACTGTTATTTGGCATTAATAGCTTTAAAAGATTTTCATAACATATGTTTTAAATGTAACGGAAATACAAAACGAAATAAAATTATAAAATTTATTTGAAATTTGTTTTTAAATTGATACACTGTAAAAAATAAATAAATAAATAAAAATAAAAAAAATAAGAAAATAAATAAAATAAAAATAAAACTAAGTGTTTACTAAAAATTTTCTAGGAAAGTAGGATATATAGATCTTTTTTAAGCAACTGCAACAAATAAAATCACATAACAGATTCACATTTATTCTGTAAAAAATATCTGTAATGTCACTAAAAATTTTGTGGGAAACTGAAATGACTAGAAATTTTTATGTAAATGCAACAAAAAAAAAAAATTCACCCGGGTCACCGATAAAATTTTAGTAAACATGCATGTTTCTGTAGCTTTACAGAAACTAGTTTTAGATTTACATGTTTCTTTTTTTTCAATACACAAATAAAAACATTTTCATTTTTATTTTTATTTAAGAAATCAATGTTGTTGAAAAGGATTCACCAAAACACAATAAAGTAATTTTAGAGGCATTATCAGATTGTTAATACAAAAAAAAAAAAAAAAAAAAAAAAGTGTAACCTGTAAATGATAATTCTTATTAATTATACTCATTAGAAAACTGTGACTAGGAAAATGAAAGTAAGAGTAGGTTATGAATGCTAAATTTTATAAATGGAATATGCAACATTACTAAACAACATTATTAAATCCTATATAAGATAATAAACAATTTTCTGAGCTCATGAAATGCCAATTTTCACTCGATAAAAGTGAAGGTAGAATTTCTAATTAGATGTGTAACACCATACACATTTAATATTGTGAAATAAAAATGTTTTTGTATAAAAAAATATTTTCCTATAAATTTAAATTAGACATTGTAAATAAAATAAGCATTTTTTTTTTTTTTTTTTTTTTTTTTTTTTTTTTATCCCTTACACATTTTAAAAACGATGTATATACAAGCATAATATGCGATACACTATTTTTATTGTGATTATTTTAAATTCAATTCTAAAATTTACAATAAGAAAATATAAAATTTTCAAATTAATTTTTCTCAATGTAGAACTGTATTATATTAAATACTCAAAGTTATTTGTGGATATTAAATAACTCGGTCGTTGGCCAATTAATACGAAATTTCTGCTAAGAAAGTGAAATAATGGAAAAATAAGAGGAGAAACATAAACTTTTTTGAATCCTGCACTGTATAAAAACAGATTTAATTCTGCAGATATAAAGTTACAGAAATCTGTATACATACTGAAATTTTAACCGTACACTATTCAAAAAAAAAAAAGATGTAAATCTACAAAACTACTTTTTGTAAAGCTACAGCAATATGTAGCTTTACAATAGAATCTACTAAAATTACAGTAATCTTACTAAAATTTCATCTGTGACCCGGGTTGCAGTTACATAAAATGCTCTAGGCATCTCAGTTTCCTAAGAAAAAAAAATCTGAGTAAACTCGCAGATTTTTTGAATTACAGTGCAAAAGTGTATCTGTTACATGAATTTTTGTTGATGCCGTTATAAAAAAAGTTCTCGGCATCCCAGTTTCCAAGAAAATTCTGAGTAACTTTACAGATTTTTTTTTCTTCTTACAGTGTTATGCAATTCAGAATAGGGTCACAATCCAAACGAGCCCATTCCTACAGCAATAATAAACATTGATGTTGGATTAACCGCTTAATAAATCTTCCGTGTTCATAAACATGCTCGGGGGTCAAAATATTATTTTCTTTATTAATGTCATACTTTAATGATTTTTTTTCCAGCATCGTATCTTTCCATAAATGTTATTTTACACATAAAAAGTTTTTGAAAATTTGAAAATTTATTTTTTTAAATAAAAAAATAAGTAATTAATGTTATATATTTTTTTATATAACACCATGGATCATTTACTCGATTTGATTAGTTTTTACTTTCTTCTATCTTCAATAGAAGAAAGTGTTGTAATCGAAATTTTTTTCGACTTCCGGTTATCGACGGATTTGCATGTTTTAGGGGTCAGAGATTCCAAAAAACATGTTTATAGAAAATGTCTGTCTGTCTGTGTGTCCGTCTGTCCGTCTGTCTGTCGCCATTGTACCATCAAAAAGTGTCTGAAGTTATGTATAGAATTAAACCAAAATTTTATTATAAGTTTTTGGCTATGGCAAGCAGGTCCTCCCGGAATTTGGAAAAAAATCGCCGGTAGGGGGCGCTGATATAACAATTTTTGTGCGATTTTGAATATTGTACCATCCAAAAGTCTATGGAGTTATGCATAGAATTGAACCAAATTTGTAGTTTAAGTTTTTGGATATGACAATCAGGTCCTCCCTGAATTTGGAAAAAAAATCGCCGGTAGGGGGCGCTGTAAATGCGTTTTTTGTGCGATTTTGAATATTGTACCATCGAAAAGTGTATGAAGTTATGCATAGAATTGAACCAAATTTTTAGTTTAAGTTTTTGGCTATGACAAGCATGTCCTCCCTGAATTTTGAAAAAAATTCGCCGGTAGGGGGCGCTGTAATAGCGATTTTTATGCGATTTTTGTGCGATTTTGAATATTGTACCGTCCAAAAGTGTATGAAGGTATGCATAGAATTAAACCAAATTTTTATTTTAAGTTTTTGGCTATGGCAAGCAGGTCCTCCCTGAATTTGGAAAACATTCGCCGGTAGGGGGCGCTGTAATAGCGATTTTTGTGCGATTTTGAATATTGTACCATCCAAAAGTGTATGAAGTTATGCATAGAATTAAACCAAATTTTTATTTTAAGTTTTTGGATATGGCAAGCAGGTCCTCCATGAATTTGCAAAAAAATCGCCGTTAGGGGGCGCTGTAATAGCGATTTTTGTGCGATTTTGTATATTGCACCATCGAAAAGTGTATGAAGTTATGCATAGAATTGAACCAAAAAAAAAATTAAGTTCTTGGCTATGGCAAGGAGGTCCTCCCTTAATTTGTAAAAAAATCGCTCGTAGAGGGCGCTGTAATAGCAATTTTTGTACAATTTTTGTGCCATTTTGAATATTGTACTGCCGAAAAGTGTATGAAGTTATGCATAGAATTGAACCAAATTTTATGTGTTTATTTTTGGTCATGTCACGAAGGTCCTCCCTGAATTTGGAAAAATTCTGCCGGAAGGGGGCACTATAATTGCGATGTCTGTACCATTTTCATTATTGTACCATCGAAAAGTGTATGAAGTTATCCATATAATTGAACCAAATTTTTTGTGCATGTTTCTGGCTATGGCAAACAAGTCCTCCCTGAACTTGAAAAAATTCCGAAAGAAGGGGGCGCTATAATTCCGATCTCTGTGCCATTTTAATTATTGTACCATCGAACAGCGTATAAAATTATGCATACAATTGAACCAAAATGTTTGTGCTTGTTTTTGGCTTTGGCCAACAGGTTCTCCTTGAATTTGAAAATATTGCGCGGTAAAGGGGCTCCGTGCTAGCGATTTTGTATACTTTTCTTAATTTTTCGTAGTTTTATTGTGCATCGGCGGCTCATGCAGCGGCAGGAACTCGCTTCCTGCTATGCCGGCTACTCGCAAACAGCTGATAACGACAGAATAAGGAAAAATTAATAATTTTAACAAATATCATGATATAGATTAACTTGTTTTTAGTCCGTTTAATTGACTTGAGCAGAAATTTAAGATGTAAATCAAAGTTGGTATAGTATTGAACTAACAATATTGAAGTATTAACATGTGTAACTAGGTTTTGAAATATTAAGATGTATAAGATAGAAGAAAGTTTTGGGATTGGCACATCCAACTAGTTTCACTATTGTGTGCATAAATTATTTCTTGCTATTTTATTTTCGGCATTTATAAAAAAAAAAGATACAAAATTTATAATAAATTAAAATAAAATAGTGTTTTTAAAAGCGATTTTTAATTTGAATATCATATTAAAAAAATTTTCAGCATGAAATTAAAAATACTGAAGAGAATTTATTAAAAATATAATATCAAAAATTTATATGCAATTTCAAACATATATTTAGCAACAAAGTTTAGATAAATCATTGGAAATATGACAAATCATAGAAAAATCCATTCTGTGATAAATGGTCTTAAAGTTTCTGTTACGGAAGGGCAGAACTTTTAGTTCAACACAAAATATATATATATATATATCAGCTGAATCGTTCATTGTAGAAATATGCGGTTAGCTTTATTTAATTTATTTAACTTTGTAGTATTTTATTAACAAGAAAAATGAGAAATGTATTATTGAGAATTTTGATCCCGGATCTCCAAAAATTTAGAAAACTAACAGTTAGATGAACGAATTTTAAAATATCATTTGTTGAAAGTCGGTTTTAAACTATAACGATACGTTGAAGATAGCATAACCTTCTGAGCAATGAAAAAAACTAAGTTTCACACTTTATTCCAATATTTTGAGCCTCAGCAGAACTCTCACTGAGAGTGCAGTTGTCTACATGTGGAAGGTCCATTGAACAAGTAACCAAAGTTAGGTCACACAGGCTATGGACATATACACTATAATACAATTAATTACCGTATATACTCGCGTATAAGTCGATTCACGCATAAGTCGACCCCTTAACTTTCGAATGAAAATTCTGGAAAAAAATCAAAAACCCGCGTATAATTCGACCCCCTAACTTTTTACTTCAATTTTGCACAAAATCAAACCAAAGATTTCACTTGCCAATGTGAAAAGGTAGTAAGTAAACAAAAACAAATCATTGAAATTTTTTTAATTGATAAATTATTATTATTTGTATATTTTATGTATTATTATTTTTTTTTTATAAATTCACATAAAAAGCCATAATTTTGCAGTATTCGATGTTTTTGGTTTTTCTTTTTTAACTGACTCGCGCATAAGTCGAACCCCCAAATTTGCTTACCGAAAATTGTCAGAAATTCCTCGAATTATACGCGAGTATATACGGTATTTGTTTTCAGTGAAAGCTTTATTGTCAACTTAAATTCAAGACATGAAATTCTGAAATGCATTCGCAATCTGAATATTGTGAATATATATATGTGTGTGTGTGTGTTTGATTGCATAAAATTCGTACCACACTAGTGAAACTTTGCATCTGGTTTTATCAAAATTGTAGAATAATGGCTGTTGTTGACGGGCTGTGCTACTTTGCAGCTGACATTTCTATTCAACTACAGTGATTTGTTTGTAATAGTTGAGATTGGCTAAGTCCATTCGAAACTGCAGGATTTATTAAGCAGTCGAATTATATTTCGATGGTCAGATCATACGAGTAGTCAGGCCTAAGTTTAAAAAACTCCTGGTTTAACCATTAAACAGAGCTCAATGTCCCTTTAACCCTTTTTTGCATGATTTTTTCTTTATTGGTGAAATAAATCCAGGTGATATAATTCATGTTCAAAATTAAAGGAAAAATGGTTAAAAAAATCTTAGTATATATTTATAGTATAAATTTAGCAAAAAACAATATAATGGAAATTTCCATCATAATGCAAAGATAGATCATTAGCTTAGTACTAAATAGAAATAAAAGAGGATATTATTGGATATTTTTTATTCTTTATGATAATTAACAAAACAATTATTATTTTTATTTAGACACAAATTGACTCCACATTTACAACAAGAAATTGTAGAATACCCTTTACATTTAGGATACTTGCACCGGAGTGATCCACCCACTGTTGGCCAATGTTCAGCACCATCTGTTCTTATAACTTTTGTAGGTGGAGGAGCTGGAGAAGCCGTTTTTTGACAGCTATGTTTTTTTTTTTTTTTATGCAGTGGACATTAGAAAGGTATCCAAACACGATCAATTTAAAGTAAGTAAGTAAGCACCCACCCTGGGAACCCGCTTTTGGCTTATGGTTGGGTGTAACCCCCAAGCCCAGGGTAGGGAAAAGTTTTACAACCTGCGGAACCCCTTGAAAACAAATAAGTTTTAAGATTAATTATAACTATTCTAAATATTGTTATGTACAAACGAGGGTTTATAGATTACCCACAACTTTTTAAAGTTAAGTGTTCATATAAGTTCATGTATAAGTTCATACACCTTGCAGTTATAACTAGTCCCATCAAAACCAGCCGCCACCACCAAGGCCACTAGTGCCTGGACTGGAAAGGTCATTCCTGTATTTAATCTGATTCATAAAGGTGGGGCATTGTGTTGAGTTCGCTGTGTGTTTATAATAATTTGGTAAGTTTATACAATTTGCACAGTTTCTGAGATCCTGTTTGTTTATATTCGTGCAACTAGTGGTCTGACGACCCATCGCACAGAATGCGCATATTGAATTTCTCCTGCAGTTACTTTCGGAGTGTCCGTACAATTGACAGTTCGCACACCTGATGATTGGCCTGTAAGGATGAATCCTGCAGTTTCGTAATCCCACATTTATAAGTTCCATGCTCAAAAGTGTGTCTGAAGTTGTCTTGTCTACCTCGAGGAGCAGTTGATAATATCTTGACGAAGTTTTTTGTATTACTTTTTGAATCTGGATGTATGAACTTTTTTTTATGTTTGGATGTTGCTTTATTTGATTTATAAGATATTCTCCCTGTGTATCTTTTGGAATACCTATAATGATAATTCTTTTAGTGTTATGTTTTCTGTATTGTATTTCCGTGATACTTTTTATATCTTCTATTTTTTCTATATGTTGATACATTTCTAGTAACTGCGATTCTTGTTGGGTTTTTATAATTGTAGCTTTTCTGTTTTTAGATGTTCTGCTATAGAATAATGGCAAGTGTTCTACTTGCAATAATTTTGCAGTAATTATTTCTTGGATTTCTGATATTTTTGATCCTTCAAGACCCTTTATGAGAATTGCTGCTTCTGTATAATTGTCCTGTTCCCTTATGGAATTATCTGTTGTTATTTCTTCTCTATAGCTATTGGTTATTTTTAATGTTGTTTCTTCTAACAGTTTTTCCAATCTATAAAGCTTTTCTTCAATCCGTGTAAGTTCTGTTTCTTTTGTTAGGCTTATACTATGGTGCTCCTCATGGGAGTAATATTCACTTTTTGTATCCTGTATTTCCCCGAGTTCCGAGGTTACATCATTCTTGTCTTCTCGCAGATGTGTCTCATTACTAACTTGCTCATTTATTTTGTCTTCTTTTGAGTTTTTGGTTGTTTGAGTATATTTTTCTTTAATTTTTGGATGGTTTGTTATTGTTTCTTTATTATGAAGCTGCTTCTTATTAGTCTTATTTTTTTGTTGTTGTTGTAATTCTTTGTGTAGATTGTCAATTTTTGTAGATTTATTAGTTATTTCATTCTGTTTTTCTGTTAATTTTTCTTCTAATTTAATTAGTTTTTCTAGTATTATAGAGTTAGTTTCTTTTTCTTTTTCATATCTATTTTGCAGTACATTCATTTTTTCTTCCAATTCTTGTTGTTTAATCTTTTCTTCATTAAGTATTTCTTCTTTTTCTGTTAACATGTCCTTGTAAGCATTTATTTCATTTTGCTTTTCCCTTATTATTTTTTCTAGTAATATTTTCTCATTATTTGCATAGGTTATTTTTTCTTCCAAGTTAACCGACTGATTATTTTTACCATTTATTATGCACATCCGCTCACCAAAATCACTTTTCTCTTCTTCTTCTAGGAATTTGTTTTCTTTATCTACGGTCTCGCAGTCAGTATCCCCTTCACTCGAGGAAAGATATCTTTCATCTGTATTAGGTTCTTCTTCTGACCCTTCAACTTTTTCTTCGTCAGACTCCGATGAGATGTAATGCCCGTATTACTGAAAGTCTCTCTCAAATTCATCCTCACTAAGACTGTCATCTTGTTTAAGACGGATAAAGTTGCCTGTTTCTATTCTTTCTTTTATTTCATGATATGCAGCAATCAAATTTAAATGGTCGTATATTGTGAAATTTGAGTCATCGTTTATGTCTACGGAGTTAAATTTATCTTGTAGTCTAGATGCTCTATGATTTGTAATATTGTTGTGTAATTTGTACACTTTTTCGTTCTGGGCTGTATAATATGGACTTTCATTGTACTTTCTCGTTTCCATTGCAATTCCATGCTCTAATTGTAGTTGGAAGAATTTTACTGTTTTGTGCCATTTTTTGTTTTTCTTTTTATAGTGATATAATCTCTGCAAGACTCTATGAATTAGTATATTATGATCGTGCATCTGAAGTTCATGATATGGACATTCTTCATAGTTTTCATTTTCCACCGCCTTGATGTGCGCCAACTGTCTGAGTAATTCATCCCTGTATAGATTATAACAAAGTGTTCGATTCTTTTTATGAAGTATTATAAGTTTCTTGATACTCTCGTATGTAAAGAAGGCATTTATATTTTCACTTATTACACAGATACTTGATATGGTTGTTAAGTTCATGTCACATCCTTCTGGCGATTGGGACGGTGTTGCCATCGTTGTAGTTAATACAGAAGCAGGTTTTCAAATAATTTAGTTAGTTACTTATATTTGGAGATATAAATTATCTTGAGTATGATATAGTTTTAACCGTGATTTATCAAATTCCAGGATATAAATTTTTAAATAATATAAGATAGATAATATATAAATTTATAAATTATTGGAGATAAAGATCAGGGGTCCACTAGGCCCCCGCCATACATCTTTGAAAGAAAGGGATATAGATAGTTAAAAGCAAAAACCAGTGGTCGTAACCACCGAAAATGACTAAGAGAAAATTAAGAGCCGAAAAGTAAAAGGGGAATGATTTGAAGAAAATAATAAAACAAAATAAAATAATAAAATAAAGGAAAGCAATTTTAGTAGCCAAATATAAAAAAATGGGGGGGAGTATGTGCCCCTGCCTCTCATGCCACCGTGACCATGCACTTGAATTAAAAGTAATAAACTTCCTTTTTACCAGACCAGCACTCTTGCTGGCATAATGTGTATTCTTTCATAAAGTGAACTTGTTCTTTCATATATTTTTTGGGCATTCAATGTTATTATGGAAATTTCCATCATCGTTCAAAGAAGGGTTAAAAGGTTTATTCAGCCATACATAAAAACGCAAAAAAAAACTCCCACATTACGATAGTTTTCGTAGAGTCCTCAGGTTAGAGCGCGAATCACTCTTCATGCTTAAAGCATCTTAAATCAACAAATTTAGATGGTCTACTAGACGCTAAGACACCTGGTAACAGAGTTGAAAAACAATCGAACAACACAGAATACTCGCCTCTGAGCTCATGCACACTGGTTTTGTTAGCACTTGTGTAGGAAGACAGATTGAAATGTAAACTTCAGGAAAAAGGTCCGATGCCAGCAAATGCGCGGAAACTTGATTCGTGGAATACAATTAGAAATGGAAATAATAATAATGGCTTTTAAAAACATTCGAAAATAAAAAGTGCTTTCTCTCAGAATATTATCGTTTTGGTAGCTTATAAAAATTTATGAAGGAATTAAATGTTTTAAATTAAGATTTTGAGTAAGATAATCATTAACGTGCGCGTTTTAAGTTTAAAGGAAATTTACTAGAAATAAATAATAGATATCATTAAGAAGTAGAGGGATAATGAATATGCCGGAAATTTAGAATAATTTAAATGAATATTCCAAGTAAAATTTTATATAACATATATATACAATCCAAATGGCAATTTCGCTCTGGCTGCTTATAACTTGAGATCTGCTGAGTGGAGTTCGATGGGAATTACAGTGTTAGATATTTTTTCGGGGAAATATTTATTATATAGTTACATATCGTTCTACATTTCTTAGTTATACAATTATGCGTGGAAAGGTCTATAATGAGATGGTTGCGATTATGAATGAAAAGTCTTTTTAAAAGATTCTGTTAAATGGATAATTTTATATAACATATACATACAATCCATATAGCAATTTCGCTCTGGCTGCTTATAACTTGAGATCTGCTGAGTGGAGTTCGATAAGAATTACAGTGTTAGATATTTTTTCGGGAAAATATTTAATATTTAGTAACATATCGTTCTACATTGCTTAGTTATACAATTATGCGTGGAAAGGTCTATAATGAGATGGTCGCGATTATGAATGAAAAGTCTTTTTAAAAGATTCTGCTAAATGGATTTCTTTAAGATTTACACTGTTATTTAGATATGTTTTCAGGAAAAAAATTAGTATGCAACATAACGTTCAAAATTTCTTATTTATAGAATTATTGGAGAAAAATATACAATTTTATAAACTCAATTATTAAAAGATTAGCCTTTTAAAAACATTCTCCTGAATGGATTTCAATGGAACCTGCACTATTATTTGCGTGATTTTTCAAGAAAGATTTTAATATAGTTAGTTAAACAAATTTGCAAAAATAAAATACAAATATCATGTGAAATTTGCATCCCGAATTGCAAAACTAATACTATACGTGAAAAGAGCAGCCGACCAATTCTAGAATAAAACATATAAACAAATAAGTTTTACAAAGGTCAATAGGTACTGGTACATGTGTTAAGGTAATACAAATACAAGCAGATAATATATATATATATATATATATATATATAGACAGATAGATAGATAAACCATCATAGGATACCAAATGTTAAAATGAATTTCTGTATTATAGTTTTTGTTCTTTAAATAAATAGGATAATTTAAATTATTAAAATGTTCTTTTTTGTGTAAATGAGGGAATCACAATTCAAGGCAACGTGAATTATAAAACGTTCCCTTTTCCAAAAAAGCATTTAAAATGTATTATGGTACATTATAATGTGATTTTAAGAAATAGCAGGGTATTTAATTATTTTATAAGTGAGACAGATCTCGAACAAAATGTTAGGGAACTTTCAAAATAGATTGATTTCAAAAGACATTTTTTAATAAATTTATTATTTAATTTTCAGAAAAAAAAATTCGCGATAGAAATATATAGCTCAAATCTGTGAATAATTCGATGTACATCATATATCTATTCTTGAGGGGAAAAAAAAAATGAAAGTGTAAAAAAAATTTCTATTCATTTCCTTATATAGTTTATTCTCTCATCTATTCCTTTATTTGTTGTGATAAAAAGAATCCAAAAGTATTCTAGAAAGATATCTAGTAGATATATGATTTATGTGCGGCACCAGCTATTTTCTTCACATGCTAAGAATATTTTTTTTTCTTCTTTTATTTCTGTTTGTCCAGATACAGACAGTTTGTAAAACTATTAATATCATTTATTATTATATGCATACATTTATTATTATATGCGTACATTTTTCGCCATGGATTTACTCGAATGTCTTCGACTATTTAAAAACCAATCACAAAGTTCTGGCAATTTAAAAATACTCTTCAGATTTTTAAAAGTTGAAAAAGTAAAATATTTATATTGTATTTCGTAAATGCTGAAATGTAAAACGGGGATTTTGCTAAAAACCTTGGCTCACAATTAGTATGTCTAAATCAAAAATGCATCTTAAAAAATTATATCCCCGATGAAAAAAATATATATATGTATATATAGGGGAGAGTAGCCACACTGTAAAAAAAAAATCCGCAACGTTCCTGGGAAAAAATGGGCAGCTAGTTGCCCATTATTTCCAAGAAACATTTCTTGAAAATGACTGGAACTTTACTGTATATGTTAAAAACTTTCTACAGAAATGCCAGTAAGTTTCCTGCGAAATACCCGGAATATTTCTGTTGACAGCAAAACATTACTGACATTTCACAGCATGCGGGATCCGCAGACGATTTTTACATTTCCAGTTGAAAATTTTCGCTTTATTATCATTATTTGTTATAATGAAAAAATATTTTGAAATTGACATCAAAATTATTATTTATAATTTACACGAAAAAATAAATTTTCAGTTAAAATTCAATAAAGTAAATATATATATGATATATTGTTTCTGAACTTTGCTTAAAATATAAAAATATATAAATGTAAATAATAATTAGAAAAAAAATCTAGACATAAAATATTTTGGATTTTCGTTAGTAATTATGTTAGTTTACAAGTTAGATAAAATAAATATAAATTTTCATGAAAAAAAAAAACCTAAACGTAATTGTATATTTTTTCCGAAAAAAAAAAAAAAAAAAAAATATATATCAAATTTGCAGCAATTCAAAGTGTCAAATATATATCAAATTTAAATCAAATTGTAATAAAGTGTTAAAATATAAAATTAATTAAAAAAGAAAAAAAAAAGTCCAGAGGTAGCATCGAACTCGGGCCGTACGGGTGGCGTGCGAGCTTTCTGCGTCCACACCACGAAAGACACGTTGAGAGCTGCAAACTAATGGGTATTTGAAACGTATGCTAAACCTCGGCATCTAATTTCTGAAAATCTAAGTCCCATTTGAAGAAATCCTTTCACAAGAATAATTAGAGATAAGAACTCTAAAACATACTTTAAATTAATCAAAATCGGTAAGAATCATGTTTGATGGTCCCCTGGTTAATGGCGATCCAAATAATAGATGTATTTGTTTACACGGTCTGCTCTTTAAACATTCCACAGAGAAGTACGAGAGATAATCTCTTAGCGATGTCACGGAGGTATTGTATTTTCATCTGAATAGTCTTGACAATAGAGACGTAAAGGATTATGTCGTCTATTGATTTATTTGCATTCCATATTGATTTTTTTACATTCATTTAAGTAATTCTTTTTCGACACTCGCGCGCGAGCAACGGATTATAGCAAAAAAATAATAAAGGGCGGCCGCAGCGTTTTGCTGTTTCCAACTTTTGTTCAGGAACGTGTCAGATAAGCAAACCAGAATTTCACAGGAAAGAGCTAAATTATTCTGAAAACCTGAGAAAAGGCGAAACGTTCCTGGATTTTACATGGAACGTTACCATTTTTTTACAGTGCATATTTGGACCGCCACTTTAATTGGACCGTGGCCATTCTGCCGTTAATTACAGGAAGAGACTCCATCTACCGCTGAAATCCTACTCATCAGAATGACGTCACTCATGATTAGAAGACGCAGCCGTCTACCACGTGCTGTTTTCAGACAATAATAAAAAAAAACTAAAGTTATCTGTTTTGATCTAATTTTTTCCTACTAGACGTAAGTGAATATTTTAAAACTAAGGTAAGTTGTTATGTTTTAATATACATATATAAATATACATATATGTTTTTGTTCTTAGCCTTGAAATTAACTGTTTTAAAAAATGGCGCAGTTGCCGTAATTGGGCTAATTTAAGTTGGTTAAATTGGACCAGATATGCGATCATAAATTTGAGAAGTAAGTAATGAATATCGAGGACGGTACGCTTTGTACACTATTTTTTTATATTTTATAATGGATTACTATCTCCATCAAGTTTTTTTTTTATATCTGAATTATTTTATTAATATAGTTTAGGCCTATATAAATATTTTTTTTTTTTTTTTTTTTTTTTTTTTTTACATTGCTATACAATAGATTTTGTTTGCAATGTCTTTTATCTTGTATGTAATTGTATTTATTTTCTTTGAATTCTTTATTCCTACCGCATATTTGATTTACAGAGTTGAATTCAAACATTTTCCTCCAGCAGGATATTTGTAATCTTTTTACAGTTCCGGAGGGTGAAATTATACTTTTTTGCCATTAAAACACATAAAATCTCAAACCTTGATGACAATGTTGAAAAAGACATACACAAATTGTCTGGAAGAAAAACACCCGTGACAGCAAAAGCTTTTAAAAATATAGGAAACAAAAAGCAGACAGTAAATTGTGAAGAAATTGACCTGAGACAAGGCTGCTGCAACAAATGCTCCCCAAAAGCAAAAAAAAAATATTTGAAATGTTACATCCCTTGCTAAATTCAGTTAAATCAAAGTACAGAGGGAGACAAAAAACAGTTGTGTTAACATATTCGCCATATAAACTAAAATTTGAAATGAAAAAAAAAAAAAAAAAAAAAAAAAAAAGACAAAAAAGAAGCTTTTACAGCACAAAAGCAATTGGAACATCGAGTTTTAAAAAATAGGCGTAATGCAATTAGCAAGAAAGTGTTGGAAGCGAAGAACGAACTACAAACATAATGTAAAGAAAACTTCTGTTGCAAAAAAAAAAAAAAAAAAAAAAAAAAAAACTGATAATTCAGAATCTAAATAGAAAATTCTAGACTGTGATGATTGGTTTTGCCTAATTTGTAAAAAAAAATAAAATAGCTGAAAAGATTCATTGTTCAGATTGTCATATACGGTTCCACGTTGTGTGCGCTGGAAAATAAAATCAATAAGCAAAATTCATGTATAAGCTTTGCATCACTCCTTACATGATATTCAAGTAACTGACAATTAGTTCCAAAATTTCTATTCTTAATTACTGATAGCTTTGATTTATATTTTGAATACATTTTGATTTAAAACAATTACTCTTATTTTCAGATATTTGATTTCATTATATTTCATTGCTGTTATTTTGTTTGATTGTTTCATTAATCGCAAACTTTACTTTTATTAAAATTAAAATTAGTTATATTCCCTTGTCATTAAAACAACTTGATATTATTTGGTGCAATTTAGGAGACTGGCGATCCAACTTAGGCGACCAGGTGCTGAATTTGGACCACTTTTGACAAATTTTTCAAAGTAAAATAAAATTTAAGATTTTCAAAAAGAAATTGATCTAAATATTTATTTAGTAAGTAGATGAAGAGATTGAACCTGTGTAATAATCTTTTGCAGATATTCCAAACATTAAGTGAGTTACACCTGAAAATAAGGGAAGTGGTTCAAATTAGGCTACTCTCCCCTATATGTATCCATTTTTTTCTTTTTTTCTTCCATATTAATTCTCGTAATATAGTACAAGGGACTATATTTTATACATAGCAGCTTGTATATTCCATGTTTTTAGTGTCCATGTTAAGTGTGTTGGGGGTAACAGAATTATTGTCATTTCATTCATAATCACAATTTTTATGGTGGTTGGTAATGTTTATTTAACGGTTATATATATATATATATATATATATATATATATATAATTTTGCACACATGTGAGACATTTTCCAGTAAATTATAATACCAGTAAATTTCCAACATTGTTAAAATATATATATGACTGCTTCGTCAGTTTTTCTGACGTTCAATATTTTCGTTCATCTATCCGTACCCTCATTTCGTAAATATACTTAAATAAAAACGTAATTAATATATTAAAATCCGATACAGCATATTGTCTTTTGAAAGAGAAGATAATTTTATATTAATGCCCAACGACATACAACGAAAGCCTGGTAGACGCCGCGCCGTTATATGAAGAAAATGTGCTTAGTGTGTATTTTATTTATTTAAATAATGTTAAATTCTAATTATGAAATTGGAAAGTTTTACAGCACTCCATACTTTTTGCGTTGTGGGGAATATTTATCATTCGGTTTTTGAACACTCAAAATAATCGGTCGTATAACGGTCTATGAGTAATTACTGATGAGATTGATATTTCAGTAATTGTATGTTACGAGGAGGGATAAAAAACGTTACAAAGGTAGTAAAATTTTATTTATTAGCAAAAGACCGAATATGCAAAATGGAATTAAGAGGGATTCTTGTCGGTGTCGATTACTTTTCCACATAATCACCAAATCTGTTTAGGCATTTATCTGAACAGAGAAACAACTTATTGAAGCCGGCATGGTCGAAATAACGTCCCATCTCATTGAGTCAATTCACTCAGCAGCTGTTTTTACATCACTGTTTGTATAGATCTCTGTTCTGTATAAGTGTTTCCTTCAATTTCGAAAAATGAAATAGTCACTGGCTGCCAAATCTTGGATTCTTTTTTGGGGGGAGGGAGGGGGGTTGATTCCAGAATTCCCACTTGAACTTTTGCAGTATATCATGAATTTAACGAGCAGTATGGGACTGGTAATGCCATGCTGGAGAGCAACACCATTACTTAATATTAGAGGGTGTTTGCGTTGGATAACTTCATGTAACCTTGCCAAAGTGGCACAAGCGAGAAAACTTTTCTTAACGTCTTGTCATTTCAAATCGTACTGACGCAACTCCGAACTTATGAGTAGATTTGAGGATTATGTGGAAAGGTGATCTACAAGTATGTGGTTTAATTTCCTTTTGCATTCTAGTTCTTCTGTTAATATATAGATATATATATATATCCCTGTAACCTTTTTTTAAATATAATCTCGTATTTAACCCCTTCGGGACGGGAGCCTTTTACGAAATTTTTAATCTTTTGTCATAGTTTTTTAAAAACAGACATTTGTTTCTTCTTGAATCGAGAAAATGCGCAGATTTAATAAGGCAAATTTTACAGTAAAATTTTACTGGTGAGGAAAAACAAGGATTCTGAGCGCTTCAAGCGGCACGTATACGTGCCGCTCGTCCTCAAGGGGTTAAACCTTACATATATTAGTATGTATTAGTAGATACGTTATGTATAAAACTTCTATAGCTATTTTATAGAGCATCAAAAGGAAATCTCATGACTTACCGTGTATGAGCACGAATTTTTAAGGTGTGTTTCTAATTGTCGTATGCTGTGATAAGCAATATTTTGTTTTACTTTCAGATGCTTAAAGTATGTGGATGCATTCACGTAAAGGACATCAGAAAGGAATTAGATATATTGTCGTCAACACATAATAATCGACGTATGCGCGTCATTAGAATTGTCAAGTGTTTTCTAGATGAATAATTCCTAACATAGTATGATATCTATGAAACTTGTAGATCGTATACGGGGTTTTAGTGTAGAAAATTTTCAACATCTTCATCCAGAATTTCTTTAAGCACGAAACTAGTTTAACAAGTTAATATCATTGTTATTGTACTTGCAACAAGTCCCTTCCTATCAAGTCTGCATATAAAAATTTTTTTTTCATTTTATGGGCAAAAATGATCTCCTATGAATGCATGAAAGAAAGATTTTATATGATTATTTAATGATGGGATTAAAAAAAAATTGGAAAGCCTGTTCGGGTTTCCCGGGTCATAGAACATACAACACTCGGTATACACTGACATATGTTGCTTAATCTGGAATTTATAACCTAACCCAGTGCGTAATTGTAAAATAAACGTTTCTAAATTACCATCGATTCAGAAAAAAAATTTATTTCGTTTTAGACACATAAGAAACCAATATGCTTTTGAGATTTAAAGAATTATTTACAAAAACAAAGTCTCTTTTCCTGCCATAGATTTTCGGAAACGTTGCCGAGTAGTATTAATAGTACAGTAATCAATTTTCTGATACCGGGATAATCATTTTAGAATGCTATTAAATATGATTTAAGTATATTCACCACAATTCAATTTATATGTTCGAAAGTTTCAGAATGTCGGTTATTTTAATAAATAATTTTAATATACTTATTTTATTATGTTTGTCTACAAAACATGTTTGTTGGACATAAAAAATATTTATTTGAGAATTGTGAGCGTCCGAAAAACTTATAATACTGGTTGAGTAAACGTTCTTATACACTATAAAACTACTCTAAAACAATCTCGAAAATTAGTGGCAGAAAAAAGGGATTTTTTAAATTTCAAACATACATTAGTTTGTCAGATTTCACATGATAAAGAACGTTTTAAGGAATCATGGATAACTCTGAGTATTTCCTTTTTTATTATCGTTTGTTGTTAAATCGTTTGTTGTAGTTTTTTTTCTTTACGTTGTACATAACACATTTGTTAAGAATTTTTAATTGAAGTCTATAATAGATTTTTGAGATTTTTTTTACACCCTTTTGATTCTGATTATTTCAGTTTTCGTGTGAGTATTAAATTTCGATAACATAGATCTTGAATTTGAGTTTTATTTATATTATTTTATTTATGAACTTTTTAATTTTGTTTTAAGTGCAAACGGAATAAGCTTTGTTTATCGATACACAGCTGACAAATTAGTAATAAATTTAAAAGCAAAAATTTGTATGAAAACTACTTTAAAAAATAATTTTTTTATGAAGTGGTAATTTTGTTGTGAACTATTTTTTTGAAATACATGCTGAATGATTTATTTTTATTTTTCGCGCTAACAGTTTTAACCATCAGTAATTGATTTGTTGCGATAAGCATAGATTAAAAAAATATATATCATGCTTGAAAATTAATTTAAAAAACAAGAAAAAATAATAAATCCATGTACAGTTTTCAAACAAATTGCATTCCAGAACACATTTTATTCCCTATTCTGCGGAGTGAATATTAATATTATGTTGAGAAACTGTTAAATTTTCGAAAAAAATGTGACATGCTTAGACAGTTACGTATGATGCTAGGGACATATATATGCTTGTTGCACCAAGATAATATATATTTCGGCAAGGAAAGCATCTCCAACAAAGTAAATGCAATTTGTTTATATGCAACACAAAAATACAGCTGATCATATAAATTTATTTACTGTGACTATGTAAATTTTTCTTTCATCTGTCTAAATGTACATTGCAATAGAATAGTTAGAAACAGACTAGTAAAAGAATAATTGAGGTAACTTTTCAAAGCTTGCATAAGAAAGTCATTTAATATTTTTAATAAATGCTTGCATTTTTCGTAAAAATAACTGAATTTATAAAATATTTATGAAACTTTAAAAACAAAAATTTGAAAACAATTAACGAAATACAGTGTGTCTGCTGCAATATCATTTCCTTAATATTTTTATAGATTTAAGAGATGTGTATTAGGTATTAAATATTGTGAAATTTTCTATTTATGTGTCTTTAATAATTTGTGTCTATTGAAAATACAAAACATTTATATAATTTTTAGTATTCTACATCGTTAAATTATTACTCTATAGAAATTTCTTTCCACGCAGGGAAATTACAAGGTCATTTTGTGATTAGTTTTGAAAAGTAGAATTATTTAATGCTACACAACTGAAATAAAACAGAAATAATTGTATGTTATCACGTGTAATTTTCTGAAGAACAATAAGCTGGCAGAATACTGTAATTTTTATCATATATGTAAATTTATACAGTAACTTTAAAATATTTTAAACAACCAGAACACACGTTTTCACAATTTATCACGCAACTATTTAGTTACTATTAAGAAAACACGCGGGTTTTCATTACGTGCATGTAAATATTGAACAGCCTCTAATTATACCTTGTTGCGTGTCAAAGTTATTTAATGTTTTGCATGTTAACGTATTTATTTATATTTCAGGAAGAAAAGGTATTAACATTTAAACAACTGCCATTACACATGTTTTACGATGCATGCATGCAAAATGCGTGAATAGTTATTATTAATAATTTTTTGTATTAAAGAGAAAATTCTTTATATGAAATATCTTAAGGGGTCTCAGGACTCTTAAAGCTCTAAATTGTTCGAAATGTAATTTTTTTTAGATGTTAAACTTCTATGTTTTTGAACATTTTGATACAATTGTTATCTTGAAATTCCCATTAGAACAGAAGTTATGGCATTTAGAATTATACTCGCTCAATAGAGGAAGCGGTGTTTCGAAAAATTTGAAGTCATTTTTCTCCAAATGACGTTTTTGGGCATAACGCGCAAGATATCTCAAAAACTTTTGAATATTTTTTCATGAAATTTTCAAAACATATGTTTCATGTTAGTCTGTATAAACTGAACCTAAAATTTCCTTTTTATTGTAAAAAGAAAATATTTTTTAGGGGGTTATATTGTTGAAATTTTCTAAATTTTACATTAGCTAAATACAACATTGTATTAAAAATATAAAAATGCTTTAAATACAAATTTATTTAGGTTCAGTCTAATTATTATAATCTGAGGTATAAGCAGGCACCAAATTTTTTATTCTAGTTGCAAAATTTATTTTGTAATCGTGCGCATAAGCTGTTATACCGATTTTCTGCTCCTCAAATGTCTGACAGTTTGAAGTCCCCTGTAAATGATAATTCTGCATCTTGCAATTTTTCAAATATTTGAAATGAAAGAACATACATTTAAAATTGTGCCTTAATATCAAATACATTTTAATATATTAAATGTTGAAAATGGTCCTTTTTTTCATTTGTTTCCAATTTTAAGAGTCCTGAGACCCCTTAAAGAAATTTGGTCCATTTAAATAAAAAACAAAGAACATTTTATCTGTTATACACAGCGCAGTGAAAAGGCTTTCCGGTATTTCTTTAACAACACACTTTTTTAAAATCAAATCGTACGTTCAAAATTAACTTCGATTCAAAATTTAATAAATTGTAACTAAAAATTTATGTTATTTTTAACAGTATACCCTTTTATTTTCAACGCCATTCCGAAAAATTTTAAACACCATTCTTCAAAAAACAATTAATTGAAAATATTATATGATTTTTCTTTAAATTATATTATTGGGAAGAGAGAGAATTAAATCTCCAGCTTAAATATTCCTCGTTGATTAAATGTAAAGCTAAAAAATCTACGATGTCTAAATGTCAATACGTCGATGAATGTTTTGTATTCCGTAGAACAAATTTATTCGTGAAGATCGGTTATGTGATAATAGGTTTTTCTTCTTCGACTTCCACTGGAGAATTTAATTTAATAAAGTTTTTTTTTTTTTTTTCATATATTCTTTGAAAATATCCATTCGCCAAGTATGAAACTTATAACAACAAAACGGTCAGAATATCAATGGGGCAATCTTTCATCAGTAAATTTTAATAGAAATTTCCATTTTATATAAACGCCATATTCATGAAAACTTACTTTCATGAATAACACAAAAAATTGCATTCTATTTTACTGGTGGAATTTAACCCCGTTGATAATCTGTCTCTTTCATAGTCACAAGTTTCGTACTTGACGGCCTAATAATTTATGTTTTCAATTTGACTGAGAAAATTACATAAGCAATAAAAATATCCTCTTTATTATGTCTTTTCCATTTATAAAGATCTAAGTTCTTTTATCTATAAAAATGAGTATTAATAAAGCTGTAGAGAAAAACATCGTTAAAAGTACTAAAATATTACTATCTTGAAAATTAATTAAGTTTAAAAATTCTGAGTTTAGCCATTTAAATTTTGAAATGGGTGTTCTAACCTATGCGGATTAAGGGGGTTAATTTCACCACACTTCGATCCATATTCCTAGAGCAGTTGTTGCAAAATGTGAACACACAGTCTGATTTTAATATAATTGATTCATTATTATACGAAAAATGTTATTTCTAATTCAACATTTTTATTATTTTAGAAATGCAAAACTATTTAAGATAGATATATTGACAAAAATGATTCAGAAAAAGAACGAATAATTATAATGAATCTGGGAGAACGGCAGTGCGTCCGCCAAGTTCGCACAAGCCGTAAGCTACCTTTTCCTCAACCATTTCGGCATACTTTTCACCTCCTCATAACGTCGTTTTAGTGAGAGATATAGATTTTTTTTCTTTTATACACATGTTCGTATGATCAAACTGAACTAAGGTTCCACGATTTCATGTTTCTGTATTTAGTAGTTTTCGAAATATTAAATTCCGAAAAAGCGCTTTTTTGTCACTGATTCACTTCGCATCATCAAATAACTAAGGCACTTCTAAAAGTGGTAGAATCATGAAATTTCACAAGTAAGTCGGGTTTGTAGCACAATTAACCAGAAAAATCTGAAAACACAGAATTTCCACCTCTAAACCCTTAAAACAGCGGGTGTTGATTTGGCCGTAAACAGTTCCTTCACATTCAATTGCGCCAATGTTGGTCGCCAATACTCGATTACAGAGTTTTGAAGGGGTCACGTAATTTCAAGCAGAATAAAACTTTATATATATGCTTTCCCAAAGATGTTTGTTAAATAGAAAAAAATGAATATACCTAAAATTTTTAATCAGTATAGGTTATGATATAATCACGATATTAAAACAATAAAACATTTAACAAAATATAACCGCAATTTGGTATATTTCCGATATAGTAGCCTTGGCGAAATAGAGAAATTAGCCTTGACGAGAGAAGAAATTTGATAACGTATTTTCTGGCAACCTATCTACTGTGTCATATACACAAGCAATTTTTTCCACATATATACAATTTATTTAATGTAAGGAACCCGTTTATTTATTTTTATATACCAACATAAATAATTTGTATATAAAAAACAATATTTTATACGTGTATAAATAAAATGTTTATATGTATATAAATACATATGGCTAATTCCATGCAAACTTGTCATGTCTGTCACATAGCTGAAAATCGTTATGCTTGTTGGCCACCGTTATTTTCGAAAAGTTTGCTTCCTCTTATTGAATTGATGAGATATCTCCGATAAAATAAGTCTCATTTTTCAGTTTTAAAATACTGGTAGCCAAAAATCGTAGTATCTGACAGACATGACAAGTTCGCATGGAATTAACCATATATAAATAACATAAAAGTTCATCAGGTTTGTTTTCATAGTTGTTTATATCATTTGGCAACATATCTCAGTTTCTGAAGTCCGAAAATTCGCCAAGATTTTTTTAAAAAGCCAAGGTCCTTATAATGGAAAAATATCCTAATTCTCATATGAAAGTTTAAAAATCTGCTTTTAATTAAATGAAATGTGTAACTAATAAAGCTGTCTTTAACGATGCTGCAACGTTTAACATGCAATTAATAGAGTATATACTACTTGCTAGAGGCGGATAGTACTTTAATATAAAAAGAAATAAAGTATGAATTTGTAAAGCTCAATAAAATAAATTTAGATATTTTTATGCTAGCCGGGCGCGAGTGGCAAATCGCCAAATACTGTCCCCAACTCTATTGTTCATATTGCATTCATTTCATTTAAAAATATAAACTTTTCAGTCATCTCATTTAAAATAGATGCATCTCCCTCATTTTATTTAATAGAATATTTAACATATAAATAAATAAATAAATAAATAAATAACAAATAATAACATGAACCAAAATATTTTATTTGAAAATCAAAGCATTGTTTCTAAATTACACTTGTGAAAAATGAAAACTACTATTGGCGAAAAAACAAACTGCTAATTAGGAGATTTGCTCCCGGCTAACATAAAAGTACTGAAATCTAAGTTTTTTTTATATTAATATAGCTTAGAAAAAAAACTAGAAAAAACATACAAAAAGTAGTGATATCCCAACAAAAAGTTTTCGGTAAAAAAAAAAAAAAAAAAAAAAAAAAAAAAGCCAAGTTCTCCTTAATGTTTCGGCCAGAAAAAGTAGTGATATCTGAAGTTCGCACAAGTTAAAAGCCAAACATCCAAAATCTTTCATTGAAAATGGCTTCCTGCGACTTGGCCGTTAATGCCTTCGAGAGAGTTTTTCAAATTTTAAAATATGTACAAATGAGTTACATGCCAACTACAGTTTTTGATTATTTTAGGCATTTTGTGGCACAAAGTACAGAAATAAAATACACATTTAAAAAAAGAATTTAAACCACTTCAGTCTATTTAAATGCTTAGAAGTTAAATATAACAAAATACTTGTATTCAGGAGGTAATATCCCTAATTGCTAAAACATAATTAGTATCAGCTTTTAACAGTTTATAAATCGAGTACTTGTTAATGTATGCAAACAAACTATAATAAATGTTCAAACGAAAAAAATCTCTTTCCTCAATGCACAAGATTTCAATATTATACAATAAAATATAATGTAACATATTGTGAGATTTGAAGAAAGTAAATTTTGTTTTATTTCTTAGGTTTCACGTTAATGACTTTAGCTTTAGACCGTACGAAATGGCAACTAAACCACATGTGGACTAAATGATCTGCAATTAAAACTATTGTTTGTTGAAATTGAATGGTATTTAACAGAAATCTATTACTTAGAATGTCTTTATGTGAATTTGCCTCTTTGCATACTAATATTAATTTTAATATTTAAATAATTCATAAATGCGAAATTTCCAATCATTAATTTTGAAATCCTGTAGAAGGCATTAACGGCCAAGTCGCAGGAAGCCATTTTCAATGAAAGATTTGGGATGTTTGGCTTTTAACTTCTGCGAACTTCAGATATCACTACTTTTTCTGGCCGAAACATTAAGGAGAACTTGGCTTTTTTTTTTTTTTTTACCGAAAACTTTTTGTTGGGATTTGATTATTTCATACTCTGTTCCTATTCTACACTCCATGATTACTATTCTGACTGTAAAAGAATAATATTGATTGTACGAGAGGAAGAAGCTGTTATATCATACATGTTTTATCACATCCTCAAACATTGATTTATTTTCTGAACGGAGGTTTTATGAGCTAACCTGTAATAAGATAAATATAAAATAATACGATTTCTACTAGTTTTAGTGTCTTCAAATATTAATTTTGAATGTTTATGTTTTTGCATTTAATTGTTCAAATATTAGTAATAAAGTATAATATTTATAATTTCTCTTTAATAAGTTTTTATGAAAGTACATTTATAGTTTGATCACGTAACTAAGAAGAAAATAAACGTACAAACAAAATATAACAAAACTATTTCTCTTTATTTTTATGGAAATATAAGGTTAGTTGGGGCAACTGGGACATGATTTTACAATGTGACTCTGGAGCTTCTGAAAATTGAGCTTCAAAAAACATAATGTTCATTTGAATTAAAGTGTGAACTTCTGTAAATGTGTTCAGTTAGGTTTCCTCTATCAGACAGAAATGCTCAAAATTACATTTTAATATTTAAAAATATAAAAATATGCATACTTCATCTTTCTTTCCTCATGGGTCCAGTTGCCCCCAAAAATGGGGTAACTGGACGAGGGGGGTCTATGTTCCACACGCGTTCATATTTTTTCATATCGGATATCAGGTCCTGTTTGAAAAGGTGTAAACAACTTAAAAAAATTTAAACCAGACAGATCATGTAAATTATATGTCAATAGACAGCGTTGTGAGGGAAACCATTGCTGTCAATATGTCTAAAAAAAGCACTAAAAGTGAAAATATTAGATTTATTTATACCAAAGACATAAAACTTAAGGAAGTACTTATGTACTTTAGCATGGATAATAAGTATAAACGTCACATGGGTATTTTAAGGAAAAAAATAGCAAGGTAAATCTGTGAACAAACGGCTACGTAAGTACTTAAGTACTTTATCCAAGGGTCGCATTATATAGGGAAAATTTTATTGTTCCTACCAGAAGCCTTACAGGAAGGTGCGATGAAGATATTATTTTCAAAATAGTGATAGGAACGATAAAAGTTTTCGCATACAATGCGACCCCTGTGTATAGTACAATTTCAAGGTCTGGCTATCTCGCTTTCAGGGGCAAAGTACTTGCATTCGTAAAATGTTGAAATAATTTAGTGACACCAATATTTGCAAGAGAATCTATCTGAAAACAAGTAAAAGTATATTTTCGCGTACTTAATAAAGGTAAAATTTTCATTATAAAATCCAGGTGCCAATGTGGTAATTAGGAATTAAAATTAAGTGATGCCATAACGGCATCACCGCCTCTCAAGGGGCCAAGAAATTTGGTTTGATACTACTCAATATGCTTTTTTAAAGTTTCATTACGTAATTTTAATATGGTATTCTATCAGTTTCTATATTGTGAGCAAAAAACAATGGAGAAATTTACTTCCCGTAGTAAGAGAAACACAAAAAAGTTATTTATAACTATTGGGGTAACTGGATCGAGCATGGTCCAGTTACCCCGGATACATGTCCCAGTTACCCTATTCTTGAAACATTTTTGGGGTAACTGGGACACCGGGCTTACATTTGAAACATGAAGTAAATATGTATAGATACCTAATAATATTAATGTAGTTATATGTCTAATCTTTAAAAAAAATGATTGTTTAATAAAAGTACTTACAGTATTTTAATAATCAGCCGAGGAAGTTCACCCATATAGACGTTGTTTTTAAAAATGAAACGTAAATTTATGACAACCTATCACAGCAAAGTGAGAGTTATGATTGAGTTGATACAAGTTGTTTTAGGAAGTAGAGATTAAGGGGCAATGTTTACAAAAGCTAAAACTAAAAAAAAACACCAACAGTTTTTTATAAAATAGCCTGTGGCCCAGTTACCTCATGGTTCCAGTTACCCCAACTAACCTTACTTTGTGTTACATGACACCTTCTTCAATCAAGTTTTCACTCCCTTTTATAGAAGAAAGTATTGCATTCGTAAATAAGTTCGATTTACTGTTTTGTACGGATTTCTATATTTTAGTAGGTTCTGAACACGATTTGACTATTTTAAGAAAAGTCTGTCTGTGACTCTGTCTGAGTGTCTGTCTGTGTGTGGCACATATTTTTTGGGAGGCATAATTCCCGAACTACCGCAGAAATATAACCAAACTTCATATTCATTTTGACACTGATTAAAATTTGTGCTCATTCGTTTTCGGTTTATATTGCCTAACAGGTGGCTGTGTTATGCTGCATTTTACTTTAAATTGCAGCGAGAGCTATTTGTCACAATTACAGCATGGGAATTTATGAAACTTCATATTATGTTAGGCCTTAACATAAATAGGAACCGATAGCTTTGGGGTGTGTATTGACAAAATATGAAGATACTATGCTGCATTTTGCAAGATTTCCAATATATATATATGTATCGATAACTATTGCACGGGATGAAGCAAACTTCATATTATGTCATAACCTGAGATAAATAGATGCTGATAAGATTTGAGTGTAAATAACTCAACAGGTATCGCTGCTATTCTGTGCTTTTTTTTCTATTTCGCTCTAAACTATATAGCAAAAATTAATACACGGAATTTCATGAAATTTCATAGATATAAATAGGTGGTGATTTGATTTTTAATTTGACAAATAAACAGGGCGCTTAAATCGTGTGGCTGGGGAAATATTTCTAATCATGTCCAGAATCAATTGCTAAAATGTAGCAAGCGGGATTTTTTTTTTCTATTATATATACTGTTATTCTATGCATAATTCAAAGAAACGCACTGAACTCCATATCCATAATTGTTACTGTCTAAGTTACTATTTAAATTAATGTATGAGAATGATATAGTAGGAAGCTTTGTTACGGCCACGACATTCAAGTTCATTATTACATGCTTTGACTATATTGATGACAGCTCACAGAATGGTAGATAGCGTCAATCGGGGTTAATAAGAAATGGTATAATATAAAAATAAATAAAGAGTCCATCAAGGAGCACAAAGGATATATAATCTTTATTTTTTTCTCTAATTATTTATGCCAATATCGGAAACCGTACGAAAACTGGCACAACACCAAAAAAAAATCATTTTGCGTGTTTTTCCGCTAAAAGACCTAACATAAAGCGCCTTGTTATAAAGAAATTGTCATAAGTTTACTTATACCGAATACCACTAGATATCACTTTGCCACCATAGAAGAAGAGCGAAATAATACCGATAACTGCACCCTATCCAACCTCACTTTTTTACCTCTTAATTATTTGAGGTTTTACGGTTTTATGAACGATTTAATACCGTCATGCAGCGATAGGTGCTATAGAAATATGTTAGAGTAAAATATTTTAAAATGCTGATTATATTTTTCTACTATCAAATGTAATATTTTTAGTTAAGTCACCTTTTTTTCCGTGTGGACAAAATGTCCAAGAATTTTTTTTTTTTTTTCAGAAAATAATAACTAATAATTATATAATTGTAGTTTCAAAGTATTTAGCAGCTTTAAGGTGTTACGAAAACAAGCCCTTGGAACAATACAATAACGTGTCGCTAATTACAAATGGTACTACAATAATTATAAAAAAAAATATTTTATATCACAATAATGCCAATGAATTAGTGCTTCGATGAAAATAAATTGCTAAAGTGACATAAATTGAACAGGAAAACGTTCGTTAAAAAATAAGCAATGTTATTTTACGAACATTGTATATTACGAACATTACAAGTTTAAATAGATGACACTTAAGAACTTGATATTTATCGTTTTAGTCGAAATTAGCATGATAAAATGCCAAAGCCAAGAGAAGAGCTAGAAACTTATCGAGTTACCTAAAATCATTTATAATTATAGTTGAAAAAAATCGAGAACATCAGAATAAGTATGGCGAGAAGAAAGAGTCATAAGCTAAGTAATCTTTGTTTAACATTTTAGAAATTGGAAAGAAGGACGAAGTAAATTTAAGATGAAGTGAGAACTGTGATAAGATAATACTTCTATAACTGGTAAAAGTAGTATTCGGACATTTTTTATTTTTCAATTTTAGAGGTAATAAAGGAGCAATTTTTCCTTTCAATCAGTTGCATTTGTAAATACATTTTTATATATTCGACAATGTAAAAATTGCAATTTTACCATGTCTAGAAATTAAAAATATTGTCTAGAAGCCTAAAAATTTAATGTCTTGAAGTTTGATATCTTATGAAGTTTACGAAGTTTAAAAATTTATTAATCAATTTGTTGCCACCGTCATATCGATGTCACAGTTACTCAGGGAGAGGTTTTTGTTTTATAATATAGATAGTTGTATGGTGAAGTCATCGTCTAATTATACAGATTTAATTTACAAACTTTTTATTTTTATCTTCCTGCAAAAGTCAAATAAGCGTATAAAATACTGCTTTGAAATAAAACTTAAAATATTAAGAAATGTATTAAATTCAAGCGGTTTTGATAGATTTTTTAAAAAGTGATATTATCATGTTAAATACAAATGATGTTCCAAAACGATTAAATGGAGCTTTACTTTTATGCCTTTTACGGGTATGTAGGCAATGTAAATTGCAAAAATATGTTTAGGATTTAAGATTATATTAATGAAATTGTCCAATGATTAATTTGAATAAAACCTACATTTAAAATTGGTTTTGTTACTCTCTGTTAAGAAAAACACTAAAAATTTCATTAACCTATGTCTAAAACTCACCGAGTTATGGTACATTGATTTTTTTTTAATTGGAAAAGTGTACAGAAGATTTTTAGTGCCGAGAAATTTTGAAATTTCGTGCAATTAAAAGTATAACACCGGTGAATTTCGACCGAATGGAATAATGGAAAAAATGGAAACTTTACTGTTGTACTTCCAAGACCATTTGAAATTCTTTTCTAAAACTAACTTATGGGTCACTGAATCAGCTTTACCATTTTTATATGATTTTTTAATATTTTATAATTATTATTAATGTAATATTACTATATAGAAAATCATTAACATGACTAATTAATACAAATTAACTCCATTTCTCCTTATTTTGTACAATTTTGCAACTAACATTCCTTAGGCATTTCTGACAGGAAAAAATTAAAGGGAATTTGAATTTTTTGGATCAGCTGTATATTTAATTTTAGACTTTTTTTTGTCTGAACTTTTTCAATTATATCTTTAATATTTAATTTAAAATAAATGTGTCAAGCAAAGTTAAAAATAATAAAATATAACACATTTATAATAAAACAAACTCCAGAAAGCAAAACTCATCATCTGATATCAACATCATTACTCGAGCAATACTGCTCACTCAAATTGTGTAACTGTGTTTTAAATGTTATCTATTTTTTTCTATTATTCGTTAGTTATGTCCACAGTTTTAAATCCACAGAATTTTACCATTTTTGTTCAATAATAAGCTCTAACTTCAATTTCAAAAAACGTTCAAATGAAAAACATGAAGCATCTGATTAACCTTTCATAATGGAAAATAAGTACGTTATTACAATAAATCTCGTCCTGATACACTTTTAATTTTAATTCATGGAATCAATGCATACCAGAAAATTATTATAGAGAAATATTAAATAATAATTTTTTGGAATGTTATGTGTGTTCTAGTGAATTCTGAGATAACAGATCCAAGATATCTTACTGTTGTTTCACAGTGAAAAAAGTAGAAAATGAAAAGAATATTTCATTTCATAGAGCACTTGCTAACAGCTTCCAGAGTCCGATTTATTACAAAGTTTCTATGTTAGTTAATCTGATAATAAGACAAATTAAAGTTTACTAATCACAAATATGATAATTAAACTGTAATAAGTGTATTTTCAAGTTCACTTTCTTAACCCATATAACAGCATACATATTCTATCGTGGATAAATAATTCCTTAAGTACGCATAATGTTTAACACTTGTTGAGATTTTTAAAACTATGCTTTTATTTTAATAGATTTAAGCTAAAATCTAAAAAATATTTTATGGGAATACTTTTTGAATTGCTTGGTTAAAAAAAAATGCCTGCACTTTCAAATCGATCAAAGACAGTGAAATGGCAAGGAATCGTTTAAGGAGTCTTTTAAGTACATAAGTAAGTAACACTACCTATTACATTCTCCCCTACGTTTGAATTTCTGAAAATATTTGTGGATCCACGCAGATCATGATCCACAGAACCCAAAACCACGCCCAGTTCAAAACTTTATCTGTCTGTTTATCAATATATTTATATATCTATATCTATATCTAAATACCGGGTGTCCTAAAAAGGACTGACTGATTTTAAAATTCAATAACTTGCAAACGGTGACAGATATTTACAAAATTCTTGCAGGAGGGTTATGCATAAGGTCAAAAGTTTTATTACAGTGATTTTCGATTTCAGTTCGAATTACAAACAACAGATGGCGCTGTAAGCAATAGTCGCTAAATACAGGCTCGATGTTTGGTACTTTCTCTTGTTGCATGCGGAAAAAGGAGATGGAAATGTATTGAGCGGGCCACGAAGTAAAAAATATCGACCCTGAATTTAGCGGCTATTGATCGCAGCGTCATCTATTGTTTGTAATTCAAACTAAAATGGAAAATCACTGTAAACTTTTGACCTTATGCATAACGCTGCTGCAAGAATTTTTTAAATATCTGTCATCGTTTACAAGTTATTGAATTTTAAAATCAGTGAGTCCTTTTTAGGACACCCGGTATATATAACTTTTTTATGGACACGATAAAATCCATAATTCCACACAAATCTCTTCCAAACTGATACAAAATAGCAAGGGGGAGAAAATTTCGGTCAAGTTCGTTAATGTGTAAATTCGGACCAGGAGGATGCGAATAATGAGTTTTTTTGTGAAAACAGAAAAAAAACCCCATATATTCTTAGTTCTAATACATATCAAAAAAGCTTAGAGTTATTATTACTTCGAGGGAATGGGCCAAAAATTTATGAATGACAGATTTTTGATATCTTTAAAAATGGGCCCAAGGGACGAAAAAATAAAGTTTTAAGAAGAAAAAAATTCATAAATTCGTCAATTCACAATATATAAAATTCACTTAACCACTTCACCGTCTGCCTGAGATAACTCGGGGCTAAAAGCACTGTTTCCCCATACCTGTCGCTGGTGAAGTGGTTAAAGTTTGTTTAAACTCTCTTCTTGGAGGTAGTGCATATAATGCCGTTGCAGGTTTTTCACTTTCAGTGGAAAACTTTAAAGCTGCAGTTGATTTGTTAAAAACTCGCTACGGTCGTGTGACGACCTAGTCATCAATGCACATGCATATATGATCAAATTGTTAAATTTAAAACAGATGAAGAATGAATCTAATGTTAGAGAACTTCGGGAATTGTATGATAGCTGTGAAATGCAAATCCGAAATTTAAATTCCCTTGGTGTTATAGCAAAGTTATGGTCTCGTCTGTCCTATTTTATTAAAGTTGATACCTTCAGAAATAGCACTAAATTTTAATCGTAACAGAACAGATGGTGAAATAATGGAGGTCTAATAGTTCCTTTCCTTCATTAAACCTTAATTGCATGGTGATGTAAATTTCCATCACCTTTTTATTTAATTTTTAATACATATATTAAGTTCCTACAACCACTATATTTATATAGAAATATTAATCCTCTAAAAATTACAAAAATATGCTACTACATAAAGTTAAAACTCTATCTTAAAATTTCTGGTGTCTAATTCTTAATATAAAAATAAAGAAACATAATTCTAAAAGAATAATTCATGCAATTAAGGGTTAAAAACGAAGTTCAATCGCGAGAATCTACGATGGCACTGTAGAAGTCTGAAAATGGATTTAATCCTAAAAGTTACAAACATAAATATAATAACAATTATAAACGTTTTAGCAATTATAAACGCGACATTCCTTCAGGCTCTGCATTGACTACTAATGTCAAAAATGTTTGTATATTTTGTGAAAATGACCATGATCCTAAATTATTTAAAGTACATACTACTCCTCAAAAACGGGATAAATTGCGTATCCAGGGACGTTGTTTGATCTGTTTCCGGAAATTTCACCAGCCGGCCAATTATAAATTTAATTCAGAACATTGTAAATTTTTTAATGGAAATTTTCATCATTCTTCGATTTGTTTAAAGAATTCTAATATAACAGTGACCAAAGAAATCAGATCAGCCAACCCTGTTATTAGTTCGATATCTCACTGTAAAACCCATTCAAATGCAAATTCTTTTAAAGAGGTCATTTTACAAACACCTTGCGTAAATGTGGAATCTGTAAAAAATTATGAGCTTTCATTATGTTTATATGATTTGGGAAATCAAAGATTTTTTGTTACAAAGCAATTAGTTTGAAAATTAAATCCTCGAATTATTCCTCAAGAAAAACTCAATTTTTTTAACCATTTGGAAAAATGGTTATTATTCTCGTCAGGGTGGGAAATCAAAAGCATATCTGAAGGTTTCTATTGGTTTAATCCGCATTTTATTCGTTTTCTGATTGGGTCTATACAGTAATCTGTATCTCCCTTTACTTTCAACAGAGATGGATATCTTCTGTTGCCACGATGACAAAAATGTAATAAAAACTACAAAATATTAATAACTAAGAAACAAACTGAGATACAGCTTTCAAACAAATTGCACTTAAAAGTACATTTTCTTCTCTATCCGACGGTGTAAAAAGTAATATTGTCAGATGTTTAGAAGTTTAAGAATGAAATTTCATTTAAAATTGGTAGTCAGATTACTTGGAAATCTGACAATGGAAAAGCCTTTTCCCAAACAGCCAATGAAATGCTTGGATAATACGTAAGTTTCAGGTGGATAATAGCTAATGAAAATGAAAGAAAATGCATAACAATTTCTGCCAAAGAGTTAATTCTAATTTGTAAGATTTTCATGTGCAAAAGAAAAATGGAATATGCCAATTAAAAATAAAAAAAGATAAATAGGACAGGAATGAATACATATAAATATTTCACACCAAATACGAGTCGCAGGCGATTTTTTTGCTTGGAATTTTTACGTGTAATAACACTATTGATGTTTAATTCATGGCATACGTAATGTATGATCAACTCCGTGCGATTTTTTATGTCTTAAATTTTAGTCTTTGAAAAAATCATTTTCCAAATGGTCGTTGTAATTTGTTAAAATGCTTTTTGTTTCCTTCTCAGCTGTTAAACCTCAAATAAAAACATTTGACGTTGCGTAATTAAAATTATCCCATATTGAAAAAAATCGCTTTTTATTTTTATCGAAGCATTAGTAACGGGTGTGCTTTCTGTCTCTGCGATTTAACCCCCCTTCGCTCCAGATAGATAATGAATAAACATCCTGCGATTCAAAAATAAATGTTCTTATTGGGAAGGATTATTTTTATAAAATCTGCCAGGATTGGGAAATAAAAAAATAACTAAATCTCGATTTTATGTGATAGTTTGTTTGGATATTCTCTTTGTGGGTTTTATGATGGTGAAAAAAGAAAATAGAATCCGCCTCTGTTTTAAATCTGTCGGTTGCAACTCCAGATAGGGAAGATTTGAAATTTTTATGGGAAATTAAATCATTGGGTATTACTCAATCAAATGACAGTATTTGTGAAGAAATTGTGAATAAATTTGAGAATAACTTAAAATTCGTTAATAATAGGTATGAAACGGGTTTAATATGGAAGGATGAGAAAAATAAAGTCGGGAATAATTTTAGAATAGCTAGAAGTCGCTTTGAGGATTTAAATCATAAACTCGAAATATAAAAATTATAAGGCTATTGTATTAGAACAAAAATCTAGCGGAATTGTAGAAGAATGTCCTGATATAATACTAAATTAAAGTGGTTATTTTATGCCCCACAGAACGGTTTTATGAGAGGATAAATTAACTATCAAAGTAAGGATGTCTTCGTATGCTTCATCTAAAGAAAAACATTTCAATTCTCTAAGTGATTGTTTATATCCAGGTTCTAATCTTAATCCGAACGTACTTAATGTAATATTTAATTTCACAAAATTTAATGTTGCATTCGGCGCTGACTTAGAGGAAGCCTTTTTGTGAACAGGGATAACAGAAAATATCGGGATTATTTAAAAATGTGTGGTTTGGTGACGAAAAGGATGATTTATTTTTTTTTTTTTTTTAGATTTACACAAGCTGCTTTTGGGGTAACTTGCAGTCCCTTTCTTTTGGCTACAACGATTAAAACCCATATACGTAAATATAGTGATCATCCTGAAGTAGTTAAGATTTTGGACTCTTTTTTTTTATGTTGATGATTTGATAACGGGGTCAAAAACTTATTAAAGCGCTTATTATCTATCCTCAACAGCTTCGTATATTTTTAAATAAGCTAGCATGAATTTGCGAAAATTCAATACTAATTATGTTGAACTTAGAAAATTATCGAAGAAAATAAATTATGTGACTCAGAAGAAAATTTGAATAATTCTTTAAAGATTTTGGGATTATTATGGGATACCAATTGGGATATTTTACATTTTTATGTACAATCCTTTCCTGATGATTGGAAATTTAATCCAACAAAACACGCTGTTCTTAAAGCCATGTTAAAATTCTTTGATCCTATTGGATTCATCGCACCATTTTCGGTTCGTATGAAAAGTTTGCTACGGGAAACATGGAAAAGGGGTTTGGAATGTGATGAAAAATTCCCTAATGATTTAAACATTGAATGGGAAATTGGTGTACAGAAATCGAACATTTACATAAATTTGAGGTACCCGCAAATATTTTCCACAGGATCTAGAATTTTCGGACCCAATCGAAATTCATATTTTATCTAATGCTAATCCTATGGCTTATGAAGCCATAGCTTATTTTCGGTGTATCACAAGTGATAATGAAATTATGACTAGTCTTATTTGGGAAAAATGTAGAGTCGCCGGATTAAATTCTTGACAATCTATCGTCTTGAATAAATGGGGCATTAATAGCTGCAAGGATGTCTAAATATCTGAAAAATGCATTTAATTTCAAAATTTGGAAATTCATATCTGATCAGATTCCATTATTACGTTATACTGGATTAAGCGATCAGTCATTGATTGGAAGCCTTCTGTAGCTATTAGGGTTGCAGAAATAGAATCTTTGACTGATTCTAAAATATGGAAGTATATTCCGGGTAAGGATAATCCGAGTGATCTACTTACTAGAGTTGAGAATTTGCATAACCTTATGGAGAACAAATTATGGTATTACGGTCCTGAATGGTTGTCATTACCAAAGGAGAGTTGGTCAAAACCTGGAAAGATACCATTTAATGAAAATATTTTGAATGAAAGAATATCATCAAATTTGAGATCTGTTCAATTATCTTTTGCAGTAGGTGTTGTACCTCCAGTGTAGTTGTTAAAATTAGAAAAAATTAGTTCTCGTCACAAATGACTTAACATCATAGCCTGGATCTTAAGATTCCTAAATAATATCAGCAAAAATTTCAGGTGAGCTCACATCTCCAGAAAGTGAAAAGGCAGAATTTTATTGGTTAAAACAAGCACAGTTATCTATCTTTAATCGTGAAATTGATTTATTGAAAGGGGAAAACCTATCGATAAGGATTCAGCTTTGTATAGTCTGAATCCAAAATTGGATTAGAATGATTTGTTAATTTTATCTGGAAGACTGCAATTTTCAGAATTATCTAAAAGGGAAAAACACCCTTTAATACTTCCAAATGAGAGTGCCTATACCAAACTGTTGATTCAGAATGCCCATGAAAAGGTTTTCCATTATGGAATTGCAACAACTTTAGCTCTTATACGAGAAACATATTTTATAATTAGAGGACGAAAAATTATAAAAATCTGTACTAAAACATTGCCTCATCTGTACAAAATTTCTTGCTTCTCCTGAAAGCAAGAAATTATACCATTACCAAAAGATCGTATTAAAGAGTCACCACCCTTCTATAACTGTGCTGTAGATTTTGCAAGTCCTATTAATGTCAAAGCAAAAACTGGAAAGAAAAGGCATATATAGTTCTTTTCACGTGCGCAGTCACTAGAGCTGTGCATCTTCAATCTACAAATTTAATTACAGAAACCTTCCTTTTATCATTTAAAAGTTTTATATCTCGTAGAGTAATTTGTAGACCAATCTACATTGATAATGCAAAAACGTTTATCAAAACTGATAATTTGCTTAGGGAACTTTGGAGCCGAATATCGAAATAGGAAGTTTTACGATATTTTAATAAAAATAGCATTGTTTGGAAATTTATCATTAAAGAGCCAGTTGGTGGGGTTTTTGGGAAAGCATGGCATGTTCGGTTAAAACCCATTTGAAGAAATTTCGTGGAACATCTTGTCTCTCATATGAAGAAGTCCAAACCAGTTTAGCTGAGATCGAAGCTATGATTAATGGTCGCCCATTAACGTACATCTATTAAGAAAACAGTGAACCGCTTCCGCTTGCACCTTCACATTTTCTGATCGGCAAGCGATTAAATCTCTACCAAACATTCACCGTGTAACTGAACCTAAATCAAATAATGTAACACTAACAAAAATATTGAGATATCGAGAACAAATTTTAAATCATTTCTGGAAATGTAGACAGGAATATTTGGTAAAACTTCGTTCTGCCAATTTTTTAGTTCCAGTTAATGCTCCGTCTAAATTTGAACTTGGTGATGTTGTATTGATTAATGAAGTTAAAGCTCCAAAGCACATGTGGAAATGTGGTCGAATTACAGAGCTTTTTTTAGGAAGAGATTCGAAAATTAGATCATGTGCAATTCTGACTGTTTCCGGTGTGATAAAGAGACCAGTCCAATTGATACATAAACTGGACTAGACATTATGGGCTGATTTTTGACTTTTCATCTATAATGAATACTTTATTTACATTTTCATTCTATTAACCTTTTCTAATCAAAATATTTTGTATATTTGATTTTCAGCATTTGTTCCTGTGAAAACAGAATTATATTTGTAATTCTTATTATTGTGTGTATGTTGTAACTTTTAATTGCCTTATTAATGCAGTATGAAAATTTTTATAAAAATTTTATTTGAATGATGAACAGTAGCTATTGTTTATCCGTGGTCAGTGCGTTAAAACTCACTTTTTTCTTTTTGGCTTGGCAAAAAAGTGCCATTGCCAAGAATTATTGCAACCCTTTTTTTCTTCTTACTGCGCTTTTTAATGTAGATCTAATTAAACTTTTGAAGCGGGTGGTCGGTGATATATCCTATCTGAACCAGGCTTGGCATGGTTATAATAAATTTATTCATATTCATATATTCCCGAGTATTTTATTATCCGAGTTCATGATTCACTTTTAATGTGTAAAAAGTCGTTTAGAATAGTTTATTGAATTAATGTGATATAGATCTGTTTCGAAGAAAATTGTTTATTATCGTCTGTTTGGAAATCTCCACCTGGGATGAAATTTCTGACAGGTGTCTGCCTGGAAGTTTACTTATGCTTGACTTATCTTCACAGAAATCGTGAAGTTCAACTGACATAATGATTTTCTTGTATGTATTTTTCTTTAACAAACAGCAACGCAATAGAAAACATCCTATGGAAAACATCATTCCATCATTGATATAAAAATGCATTGCACCTTGAATATCAGTTTCATAAATCTCATTCCTTTCGAAACAAAGAATTAATCTTTGCAGAAGCACACTTTTATATTTCCGCTTTAGACTATTGAGTATGTCTTGGTTTATTCTTTCTAAAAATGAAGTTGCATTTGACGGGCGATATTCCTCACGGTTACAATTAGACTAGCGACTTATACATGTGCAGTAATATTATCCACTATTAGGAGGCATACATGCTTTTCTGCCGTAAAACAGCTATATATATATATATATATATAGCTCAACCACTTTCCCTCAATATTGTTAGATTCCCAAGCCTTTGCATTAGCATACTATGCAGCAAAAAGATTCTACACATTTTGGGAATATTTGCATCAATTTGAAAAATGTCAGGTTTTCATAGAAGCAATAAAGAGCGGAGACAATTTTAGTGACACTTTACAAATGTACAAATGTACTTGCTGCAACGAAAAATAAAGCATCCTGCCTAACTTTCTGCATCTAACATATTTATATCAATTGAAGTCTAATGTTTTCTCTGGAAAATACGTATAGCTATTCTTCTTATCCTTTAATTTATGTTTAGGTATCCGCTTATCCGCTTATCCACTTTAACAAGATATAAATTCTTGAAACTGGGGTTATTTCGAAATTGAAATTTCTTTAACTAACCATCCTGCACTTTGAAGTCTTTAACGTTTAATTTAGGGGTGAAAAATTTAAATTTTTTTAAAGCAAATTCCAGTCAACGTGAAAGTTTAAACTTCTGATGTTTCAAAACCAAGTCAACAAAGACTTTTACATATTTGGGTGTTAAAAGTCTCAAAAATATTTTCGAGTTTATGCATATTTAGCTTTTCTGTTTCCAGCTATAAATAATTTGTATGTTGCATTTAAAAATGTCCATAAACTATTGATTTGAATTCTATGTGTCTGGGCACTATGAATGAATTTGTTTAGCATTGTTCATTATTCCTGTTAATATATTATTTTTTGGTGAGTTTTCATCTTGTAAATAAACTGTTATAGTTTATTGAGTTATATTTCTAATCATTAAGGCTATAATTAAAAAAGATAAATTATGGGAGTTTATATAGAACAATTCGCTAGGTCATAAAATCACGTGTTTTGTAAAATACCGATTGTAAAAATGAACGTTTACTGTAACAGAATCTCTAATGTAACGGGATGCATTGAGTCACTAAAACCAAATATTTTAATAGATTATGCATTTTTGCAGTACGAATCAATTTGTTTAGCAATGTTAATTATTTCTGTTAATATATTATTTTTGGTGAGTTTTCATCTTGTAAATAAACTATTATAATTTATTTAGTTATATTTCTAATCTTTAAAGACTATAATTAAAAAAAGATACATTATACTATCATCTGAATATGTTAAAATCAAGGTTTTTGTTCGTATGGCATGTGCCTCATTTTATAGATTGTTTTAGACGTAAATTACTAGCACACATGAAGGATATCAGATGCGTTTTGAATCTATAATTATTTTGCATAATCTTTTAAATAAACATATATCATGCAAGGAAAGTATCTTTATATACATATATTAAAAGAAATGAGGTTTTAAAGCATGAATAATTACACTTAAAAAATATAGAATACATTATTAATAAATATGCTTTTCAATCAATAAAACATTTTTCGCGAAAAAATAGTTATATATTTTATTGTTATTTGTGTTCCAGGAATAAAATGCTGATATTGTACTTATTAGTGTTGTTTACGGAATAGAAATATTACAACTAAAACAAATATTTTCACAATTAAATCTTCATTTTAATATATACTAAAGTAAAAAACCCTGATTTTATAAAATTAAAAATCATAAATTATACCTATGAAATAAATTTTAAAAATCTTAAAAAAAAGGAACAGTCTACAGAATTCGAAATAATTATTTTTTAGTTTGTCAATTTTATTTTTACATAATTAATGTCGTCAACGTTTTATTCTTTTTCAAGTTAAAAATATCTCACAAATCTATTTCTACGCTGTATTTGACCTAAGCTTTCATTGACTGCAATTGTTGTACATGATTAGAAGCTCCAACTGAAAACTTTCTGTATCATCCAAGTAAGAAAAATAAGCTAGATTTGATATGCTGTAGTGTTAAACAAACTTTTATGGATTGAACCATCTTTTGTTCTTGCAGTATCGGCAAACATAAGATGGTGAAATCACATTTCAATCTTTTATGCTCCGGATTAAGCATGGGTCATTTTATCAAGTTACATAGTAGCTCTAAATGCTGTTTAAAAATGTTATGGTTTCAGATACTGAAACTTTAAAATCGGTTCAACCCGTCTCCACTCTTTTTACAGTGCAGAGTCCGGAGTAACGATATATCTACAGGAAACATTGTCAGATTATTTGCCAAACTATGACAAACCGAATTCCAGAACTTGCCAGTATTTACCTTGCGAGTTCCGTTAGAAAAGTGAGAGAGGTTAACAAACAAAAGCTCGGCGATATATGCCCCAAATTTTCTCAACCAGTTGAAATTTTTAACCGTATTTCGCCAATTCCATAACCGTTTAAGACTCGTGGGAAAATGTTCGGGGCTGAGATATCGTTGATATCGTCGAAATGTTCTGAGAATATCGCTTTTAGCAAGGTAAATTTATGTATACATGTTCAACGAATCTTTTAAAACTATTTTTTGTAATTTTGAATTTCTAAGATTTGCAACCCTTTAAGACTCTATTACTAGCCAGAAAATCTCAATGATCAATAAAGTCGAACCCGCACGATCATGTGTATTCGGTCTTAAAAAGCTATGGAGGCACATTGGTGGTAGTGATCTTTAAAGATATTCAAACACTCTTGTGAAAGAAGTGAGAAGTAGGTGTCTTGAAAAAAAAATGCTAAATCTGATAATTGAAATAAATTTTTTTGGAAAAGACACAAAATAGTATAGTTTTAAACATTTGTTGTTGTGTTGAACAAAATATTGGCGTTTCAGTAGCTTAAACCATAAGATGATGAAACTGTTTTCCAACATATGTTGCTCCGTCAGTACCCGAAGCTTTTATATGTTCAAGCATGAACTGATAAATTTTGAACCATGAATTCGTAATCTCTTAAACAGTAAAGAAAAAGTAAACAGGTAATTTATTGATATGTAAAGATGCTATAGGATTCCTTTGAAAATAAATGCTAATCAGACAATGCCCTCTGTTAAAAATCTAATACAACACACATTATCCCTTTATGCCCGACAGTACTTTAAAGTACTAATAACTCGTTATAAAATTAACTCATTTAAAAACCACCTTTAAGCAATTTGCGTCTATACCCAGTAATCCTTACGAATACTTTTGTGTACCCTGTATAGGAATTATAGCATTTATTGACACCATATACAATGCATAAATATAGTGAATCATAAAAGCGCATATCATAATTAAAAATACATTTCCAGCAATCATCGCTAATGAACAGTACTTCGGATACAATATAGTATCTGAAATTTTTGTGTGTCCCTGTAAATGCTATATACGTATTATTCGTATTATACATGAAATAATTTATAGTATGTAAACCTCAGCGACATATATCAATTTCATTATATATGAAATAGATTAACATAATTAAAGTGTGCCGCAAACAATTCCCTCCACCCCTATATCATTATGTATTTGAATTCCTTTTTTAGCCCTGTAAATTAACAATAACTATTCTTTGCATCGCATAGTCAACAGAATGCATATTTTAGTGCACATCATAAATGCATATCAATTTTATTCTGTTTGAAAGCGTGCGTAAAATCATTAAAAGTCATTGGAAACGATTTTTTCCCATAGGCCGTAATGTATCGAAAACCTTTGGCTATACCTGTAAATGAACTAAGCATGCTACAAACTTCATTACACATAGGTACCGTGCTAAGGTAAACGTCAATAACATCCAAAAATTTCAGGGCAATCCGAGTATATTTACGAGAGTTAGAGTGCGGACAGACTGCTAGACGGACAGACGGAGAGACAAACCGAAGTCATGAGCACTTTTCAACTTTGTATCCTATATTATGTATCCTGTATTATATGAACTTTTAAAAAATATATACTAAAGCAGTTTAATCTATAATTTCCTATCAGGCATGAAAAACACTTTATTTCAATGATTAAATATCATATTTTACTTTTTAGTGCCAATAATTACGCGTATCATGAACGTAGAAAATGAATTTACAATATAAGAAAATTTAATAACCGATTCAGAATGTCAATACATAAATGTTTGATTAAAATCACAAACATAAAAAATGCTTACATACAATTAAAAAAAATAAATATACCAATTTGAAAAACACTAAAAATAATAATTAGTATTTATAATTGTACTATTAAGCAACAGCAAACTACAATAGATAAATTAAATGCATTATTAGATTTAACAATATCTCAAAAATATTTCCATATGGTTTAGGGAATTGCTATTATTTTATAATTTTGGCAAATGTTAAATCTGAAAACATTATTTTGAAGATTAAGGATTTTAAAAGATAATTTAAAATATTATTAGCACTAAAAGAAAAATCTTAAAAAAAGTTTCACTTCTGTAATATGTAAGAATTCATTTTCCCAGTATAATGTTAATTTATAATCTTAAACTGTTTCGTAATCTCATGATAATCGAACATCATATTTAACCCCAAAATAATAATAAGTGTTAGTAATCAAAAAATAGTAAGAAGCCGAAAAAAATTCCAAATCATTGTCTGAACGCATTTTCAATCTCACGTTAGTGTAAATTAATGTTTATATTAATTCCAGTATGAATGTAGACATAAATCAGTCTCTACGCAGCTTTTTTTTTTTTTTTTTTTTTTTTTTTTTTTTTTTTTTTTTTTTTTTCAAGCGATGGCAGATTAAGATATTTTTCTTTACAGTTATCGAATTGGAAAATATCGCTTCTGACAATTTCAGATCAGTCTCTTACAAATATAACATAAAACTATTTAATTCATAATATACGAATCAGGAATAAAATATTTAAATTAACTATGACGTACATAAATGTTCCATTAATATCCGTGTATCCTAAAATGATGGAATTCGTTTGCTTATCTTAAAGTGTTGTAGACGTGGTGATGTTCTAAACAATGAACTATTTCCCGCGTCTTCTCATATTTATTTTTCTGTGGGCAGACGATTTTCAGCAGATGGTTTGTTACAGATTATTTGTTTTTGTATACAAGAGATTTGATACTTGAATGCGCAGTAATTTTCTGAAAGTATCGTTAATTAAAATTCTGTATTTGAAGAAATTTCCAATGTATTTAACCTTTTCTTTTTAACCGTACCAAATAATTAAATTTAAAATGTATTGTAAAGTTCCTTTTTTGTAAATAATTATAATAATAATATTCATAATTAGAGTTTATTAGATAAAACATTGTTTAATTTTTTAAAAGGTGTAAAAATAAATTTAATGGTAATAACGACACCCCCCCCCCCCATTTTTTTTCATTTTTTTAAAGTAAAGTTTGTTTCACACGTAATCAATACAAAATATCTTCTTAATAAATAAAAAAGTATTTTCCAGGATTTAAAAAAAAAAAAAAAAAAAAAAAAACTAATTCTAAAAAAAAAATTCTTTGTCAATCTGTCATTCTTTTCATATTAATTTTCTGTAAAATAAAACAATTTGTAAAATAGCCTTTTTTAAAGTCATATCTCTAAAATACATATTTTAAATGCGAATAAGTAATTATATCATGGGTTTTGCAGACATTTTGTATATTTCTTTTATTTTCGGAAAATGCTAATTTTATTAAAAAAGTCTGAAAGAAGTAGAATTTATGACTTGAATGAAAATTATAAATCAAGAAATGCATAGATGACTAAACTCTGGAGACTCTTTCAACGTGCTCATTAAAAGGTGCAGATTTAACTGTAATAGAATTTTTTTTATTTTGAAACCACAGAAGTGTTTCGAATAATCCTGGTCAGTAAAAAAATAAATAAATAAATAAATTTTCTCCCAGAAAACTAAATATGTAAAGTGTACAAATATAATATTCTTAATTCGAAATATATTATCCAAATTGCTCCAGCACGTACCACTTTTCCGAGAAACACTTTTATAATAATGACAATCAGTGAAGGATTATTATATTAAATTGTAATGCTAAAAAATTGAAATCATGAAAAGGTATACATTCGTTGTCTTAGGTATCAAATTGATAAAATATAGCCTGAAAATCAATACTATTAATGTCCGTAAACGTCTGTCTGTCTGTATGTATGTGTGTAACATTCGACCTTGTGACCGGAACTCCTTCGCTCCCGGGCCACGCAGAGCGTCTTATGATATGTCGATTCGCACCGCCGTTTTCTCGGACACCCGGTGTTTGCAGTTTCGAGAAAATCCCGCCGTAATTACGGACGCAATTAGCTAATTAACGACTCATTGTCGAAGGAAAAATGAATCCTTTTTATCCGAAAGCAGCAGTCTGACTACAATTGGACCCTCTTCGCGAGGCTAGCTTCGGAGCACTACCATTGGAGGATTCACAAAACCTGAACCCCATTTTATCTGTCGAGGCTAGCGGATACCGAGATAATGAAAATGAAGTGGAAATTTAAAAAGCGAAATCCAATCTCCCGATCTAATGGTCCAAGATATTCGTAAAAGGTGTAGAAACACGCGAAAAAAAATCTACTTCAATTTGGTATAAATTTCATGTTTCTGCGTTGGGGATAACGCAAAAAATCCACCAAAAATCGATGGATAAAATTTAATTTCTTTATTTGAAAAGACAATGAAAAGAGATTTCATTTTCCCGAGAAGCAGCTGTAGACATCATGGCGTTTTACGGTTTTGGATACTAGGATAATATAATACGAAATTTAAACTTTTTAAATATTAAATTTTTGGATAAAATTTTTTGACAACCGGACGGGAAATCTGTCGCAGATTCCATACATAGCCAGTTCAAAGAGATTGGTTAATTAGAAGCTGAGATATTAATTATTATTTAATTAATCTGTTTGGCGGGAAATAAATTTGATTAAATATCCCAGTTAGCTCGCATTATAGTTGCTTCGCCCGCTATAGGATAATTTCGGTGCGTGATAGCTTAAATAGCTGCTGAGATATTAATTATTAGTTTATTAATCTGATTTGTAGTGGACAATGAGGTGCGTTTTGGAAAAAAATTTAGGCAGTGGTATTCAATTGCAGCAATGCCAACAACGTATTTCCTTAAGAGTTGAAGAAAATATTGTCTCAGGGGGTAATACATTATTATTTACTTAATCTGTATGTGTAATGGACAATGAGGTGCGTTTTGGATCCTTTTTAGGCAGACGGGGAGGGGTGCTGGATTTCTTTTTTAAAAAATTAGCTTTTATGACCTTTTTAAATACCCTTTCTTAAGGGAGTCCTCAGATATATGCTACTTATTAAATATAAAAATGTCAAATTTTTAGTTACCACTATTTCCGAATAGTAATTTTAGCAAGTTTCTTAATTTCTAGCTTAAGACCGCCACCAACTCGAGTAACATATCCACTGATAGTTTTTTAACACAGTTTCGTTCAGATACACTTTTGTTATGAATAGAGTGCGCTCCCTGGTGGAGGAATGTGAAACTAACAGAATTCTTTGTTAAGACCGCCACCATCCCGACCCATGTATCTACGGAAAAGTTGCGTAAAGGCGTTTCGTTCAGATATGTTTTGGTTAAAAATACAGTGCGCTCCCTGGTCGTAGAATGCGGAACTAACATAACGCGATTTTGTTAAAATTAGGAAATAAAACAAGGCGATCTGCTTTAAACTTTAAGATAGTTCATAACACGTTGAGATATATGCTACTTATTAAATAAAAAACGTCAAAAGTTTAGTTACCACTATTTCCGAATAGTAATTTGTGCAAATATCTTAAATTCTTGCTTCAGACCGCCACCACCTCGAGTAACATATCTACTGATAGGTTGTTTAACGAACTTTCCTTCCGATACAGTTTTGTTATGAATAGTGTGCGCTCCCTGGTGGTGGAATGTGGAACTAACATAATTTTTTGTTAAGACCGCCAACTTCCCGACCCATTTATCTATGGAAATGTTGCGTGAAGGCGTTTCGTTCAGATATGTATTTGTTAAGAATACAGTGCGCTCCCTGGTGGTGGAATCCGGAACTAACATAACGCGATTTTGTTAAAATTAGGCAATCTAACAAGGCGATCTGTTTAACATATCTACTGATAGGTTGTTTAACGGAGTTTCCTTCCGATACAGTTTTGTTATGAATAGAGTGCGATCCCTGGTGGTAGAATGTGGAACTAACATAACGCGATTTAATTAATTTTAGGAAATATAACAAGGCGATCTACTTGAAACATTAAGATAGATCATAACACATATTCTTCTTATTAAATACAAAAATGTCAAAAGTTTAGTTACCACTATTTCCGAATAGTAATTTGTGCAAATATCTTAAATTCTTGCTTAAGTCCGCCAACACCTCGAGTAACATATCTACTGATAGGTTGTTTAACGGACTTTCCTTCCGACACAGTTTTGTTATGAATAGAATGCGCTCCCTGGTGGTGGAAAGTGGAACTAGCAGAATTCTTGGTTAAGACCGCCACCATCCTGACTCATGTATCTACGGAAAGGTTGCGTGAAGGCGTTTCGTTCAGATATGTTTTTGTTAAGAATACAGTGTGTTCCCTGGTGATGGAATACGGAACTAACATAACGCGATTTTGTTAAAATTAGGCAATCTAACAAGACGATGTGTTTAACATATCTACTGATACGTTGTTTAACGGACTTTCATTCCGATACCGTTTTGTTATAAATAGTGTGCGCTCCCTGGTGGTAGAATGTAGAACTAACATAACGCGTTTTATTAAATCTAAATTTAACGAAATTCAGCGAGGACCCGGTTCGAGGTTCGTTCGAGCGAGATTGCTTTTTTACAAGATTATGCTATAAGGTGCTGTAGGCAGCGGGTACCGAAATCGCCCACTCGTGGACAGCCTACCGTGAGCCGGTTCGACTTTCGTTCGAGCTCGAAAGGCTTTTAAAAATGAGTTTGCAGTGCGTGCGCAGCCCGCCTGCTATACGGTGCCGTAAGCAGCGAGGACCAGGTTCGACGTTCGTTCGCTTCCAGATTTCATATTATTATAAAAATGTCAAAAGTTTAGTTACCACTATATCCGAATAGTAATTTGTGCAAACATCTTAAATTCTTGCTTAAGACCGCCACCACCTCGAGTAATATATCTACTGATAGGTTGTTTAACGGACTTTCCTTCCGCTCCAGTTTTGTTATGAATAGAGTGCGATCCCTGGTGGTGGAATGCGGAACTAACATAGTTCTTTGTTAAGAACGCCACAATCCCGACGCATGTATCTACGGAAAGACTGCGTGAAGGCGTTTCGTTCAGATATGTTTTTGTTAAGAATACAGTACGCTCCCTGGTGGTGGAATACGGATCTAACATAACGCGATTTTGTTAAAATTAAGCAATCTAACAAGGCGATCTGTTTAACATATCTACTGAGAATAGAATCGTCCGAGTCTCCCCACTTGAAATGCCAAGATATCGGTGTGCCACAGTACTGATAGTTTGTTTAACGGTCTTTCCTGCCGATACAATTTTGTTATGAATAGTGTGCGCTCCCTGGTGGTGGAATGTAGAACTAACATAATTCTTGGTTAAGACCGCCACCTTCCCAACACATGTATCTACGGAAAGTTTGCGTGAAGGTGTTTCGTTCAGACATGTTTTTGTTAAGAATAGAGTGCGCTCCCTGGTATTAGAATGTGGAACTAACATAACGCGATTTTGTTAAATTTAGAAAATATAACAAGCCGATCTGCTTGCGACTTTAAGATAGTTCATAACACATTGAGATATGTGCTACTTATTAAACATAAAAATGTCAAAAGTTTAGTTACCACTATTTCCGAATAGTAATATGTGCAAATATCTTAAATTCTTGCTTAAGACCGCAACCACCTCGAGTAACATATCTACTGATAGGTTGTTTAACGGACTTCCCTTCCGCTCCAATTTTGTTATGAATAGTGTGCGCTCCCTCGTGGTAGAATGTGGAACTAACATAACGCGATTTTGTTAAATTCAGGAAATATAACAAGGCGATCTGCTTGAAACTTTAAGATAGTTCATAACACGTTGATATACATACTACTTATTAAATATAAAAATGTCAAAAGTTTAGTCACCACTATTTCTGAATAGTAATTTCTGCAAACATCTTAAATTCTTGCTTAAGACCGCCACCACCTTGAGTAACATATCTACTGACAGGTTGTTTACCGGACTTTCCTTCCGAGACAGTTTTGTTATAAATAGAGTGCGCTCCCTGGTGGTGGAATGTTGAACTAACAGAATTTTTTAAGACCGCCACCTTCCCGACACATTTATCTATGGAAATGTTGCGTGAAGGCGTTTCGTTCAGATATGTATTTGTTAAGAATACAGTGCGCTCCCTGGTGGTGGAATCCGGAACTAACATAACGCGATTTTGTTAAAATTAAGCAATCTAAGAAGGCGATCTGTTTAACATATCTACTGATAGGTTGTTTAACGGACTTTCCTTCCGAGACAGTTTTGTTATGAATAGAGTGCGCTCCCTGGTGGTGGAATGTGGAACTAACAGAATTTTTTGTTAAGACCGCCACCTTCCCGACACATTTATCTATGGAAATTTTGCATGAAGGCGTTTCGTTCAGATATGTATTTGTTAAGAATACAGTGCGCTCCCTGGTGGTGGAATCCGGAAATACCATAACGCGATTTTGTTAAAATTAAGCACTCTAACAAGGCGATCTGTTTAACATATCTACTGATAGGTTGTTTAACGGACTTTCCTTCCGATACAGTTTTGTTATGAATAGAGTGCGCTCCCTGGTGGTAGAATGTGGAACTAATATAGCTCGATTTTGTTAAAATTAGCAGCGAGGACCGAAATCGCCCACTCGTGGACAGCCTACCGTGAGGTATAGGGACAATAAGTCGAAATCGCCCACTCGTGGACAGCCTACAATAGGGACAATAAGTCCACGAGGGGAAAAAGGGGATGCCAGGCAGCGCAAGCAGGGTGGCGCACATTTATTACAACATAAAAAGCATGTTACAAATACTGCCTTATTATTGAAGGCAGTGCGGACACAGATGTATAAATAAATATTGAAAAATATTTACAGGTTAAATAGAATGTAAAAAAAAAAAAAAGGGATTAAGGTTTAGCTATAGTCTTAGAAATAAACGAAAAATGTTTGTTTAAAATGTCGTAATTTTCTAGAAGTCTCTGGAAGTTGCCTGCGTTGAAAAGAGTGTTATTCATATTTTCTCTCAATGTTTTGTTTCTGTCAAAATGGAAATGATGTTTCATTATGGGGCAATTTCCAAAGATATAGTGTGTAGCGTTTCCAATACTCTTTCTGCATAAACAAAGTGGTGAGTCTCTTTTTTTAATTTTATGTAGAAATGATGGGAAACTTCCATGACCAGTGATATAGTTAGGTAACGTAGGGCGATCACAGATGAACTGTATGTCAACTTTATTAATTATACTGTAAGTATCGCGACCCTTTGTCGACTGAGTCCATGAGAGTTGCCATTCATCCAGAGTTTTTTGCCTAAAGATATACTTGAATTTGGATTGTGGAAGAAGCAATTCCTGGCAATCGTTGTATTGGTTGTTATCTATAACCGCCTTCGCCAGAGAATCGGCTCTTTCGTTTCCCGGGATACCTATGTGAGATTTAATCCATGAGATATAGAACTTTTTGTTAGGAAAATGTAGTAAAAGATTGTAGATATTATAAATTATATAATTGCGTGGAAATGCAATTTGAAGGGCGTCATAGGATGAGTGGCTGTCTGTAAGGATAAGAATTTCATGATGAGAAGAGTTAATGGACCATTCCATTGCCTTGTAAATTGCGAATAATTCAGCTTGGTAGATCGAGTTATCTACATGAAGTTTAACTGCATAATCATATACGAATGAGTTTTTAAGACAGACTGTAAATGCACATGCTGCTCCGTCGTTCATGACAGAACCATCGGTATATATGGATGGGTCATAGATTTGGAGTAATTTTTCGTATTTTTCCTCTAAAAAGAAGAGGTTGTTTATCTTGTAATATTGAGAAAAGTCGAAGGTGTTTAGTTTTGACATAATGTGGTTGCTGTTAATGATTTTGCCATTATGGTTATATGATCTTCTTCCTTTAATTAGTTCGTAATAATGATAATCGTTCTTGAGCAAAGTATCGATTGGGGGAGAACCAGTAAGGACACAGAGAGCGTCAGAGGAAGTACTTCGATAGGTCTTGATAATGCTTAAGAGAGCTGTACGTTGTACTGACTTTAATTTTCTTATCCCATGCGAGTTGAGGCTTGGAAACCAAATTTCATAGGCGTAGCTAATTTGTTTTAATATGACGGTGTTGTACCAAAATTTCAGTATACTTGAAGATATTCCTCCTTTATGAGATTTTAGGCTTTTGAATCCGTTTAAAAATTGAGTTACCTTTGTTTTAGTATGAGTTAGATGCTCTTGAAAATTAAATTTTGGATCTAGTATAACGCCAAGATAGGGAATAGTATTTTCAAACTTGATAGTTTTGTTATTCAATTTGAAAATTGGTCGACGTCTGTTAAGAAGAAAGCGGCCAAAAAGCATGGCCTTTGTTTTAGTTTCCGATATTGTAAGGTTGAAATTCCTGCATAAAGTTGAAAAAATTTCGATGCGTCTATTAGCAACTTGCTCCAACTCAGGTCTGGAGTCTCCCGCAACCTTAATTACGAAATCGTCAGCATAAACTATCATGTCTGATTCTATTTTGTAGAACTCCTTTATAATAAAATCTGCAATTAGCAACCAAAGAAGGGGACCTAAGCATGAGCCCTGAGGGCACCCTTTAAATGAAATGAACCATTCTACAACGCTTCCTTCTTTTAAACCAATATATCGATTGGAGATGTAATTTTTTAGTAAATGTTTTAGATATAGAGGGAGAGGAGAATTATCGATTATTTGGGAGATAGTATTCCAATCTATCGAATCAAACGCTCCCTCTATATCGAAGGAAAGAATACCACAGTATTTCTGATTTTCTAATGTATTTGTGATAGAGGATTTCAGTTCATTTAAGGCATCTATTGTGCTTCTTGATTCGCGAAATCCAAATTGCATTTCATGGAGAAAGGAAATATCTTCTAAAAATGTCATTGCACGCATCTTGATTAATCGTTCAAGGACTTTTCCCAGCATAGGGAGAAGGACTATCGGTCGGTAAGATTTTAATTGCCGAGGATCTTTATTCTTCTTTCGAAAATAAATGACAATGCCTTTCTTCCATATGTCTGGGAAATGGGCAAGGGAAAAGCATTTGTTGTATAGTTGAAGCATTAATTGTGGGAAAGTTTTGATCAAGTTTTTAGTAACCCTTGCATCGATCTTATCGAAGCCAGGGGCTTTGTTGTTCGACTGTCTTGATGCGCAATATTTTAGTTCTCTATAGCTGATTAGATATTCATTTATATCACTTTCTGATAGAGGCTCCAAATTTTCAAATGAATGTAGATTTTCAGGGATTTCTTTTCCAAAATGATGGCTTAAGAGTTGGTGTTGAATGTCTCTAAACATGTCAGTTGAATTTGATGTGTCAAGTATTGAATGTATTAAGTCGGTATTTTTGAGGTATTTGCCCTTTACAATTTTGAAAGCGGTTCCGTATGTTGCGGATGTTGTCTCACAGAAGGATTTCCACGAAATTAATTTTGCGTTTTTGATGTTTAATTTGTATTTAGCTCTCTCTTTCTTGTAGCTAACTTGGTATTGTACGTTTTCAGGATTTTTATTTGATCTTTTCCGTAAAGCGTTTAATCGATTTCTTTGTATTTTGAGATTATCTGTGTACCACTTTGTATTTACTTCATATGACTGTTTTTTCTTTTTGAGAGAAGATTCCATGATTTCTTGTAGAAGCTCTTCAAATTTGTGGGTCCATTCATTCAAGTCATTAGGACTTTTGACCTCGCTGAGAGTTGTCTGTAGATTGTCAACATTAGGAGAGAGTTGGTTGTTAAATTTTTTGAAATTCTCAAATTTAGTTTTAAATCTGTATTCATTTCTTAGAACTGGATCTATATCTAAATCGTATCTTATGTACAGATGGTCGCTGAGGGAGTCATTGATGTCGTCTACGTACCAAGAATTGAGATAGTTGCGTGCTTGGTTTCCACTTAAAGTTAGATCTGGAGTACCTTTCCTTTTGTTCTGTTTGAATGTATATGGTGCATTGGGATCATTAACTATGGATACGTTATTTAAAGCGAGGTAATCTAGAAGAATGTCTCCTCTTGCATTATTGCATTTATATCCCCAGTCCTTTAAGTCAGCATTAAAATCGACTGCTAAAATGATATTTTTACAGTTTCTGATAGTGTTGGTCCAGGCTTGTAGGTCTTCTTCAAGGTCTCTTGCGGAACGAGGACGGGAATACTGCGAGCCAAATGTTAATTCATGGTATTTAGTGCTAATGTTAATAAAAATGCTGTTGTCAAAAGATAAGGTTTTTAGGTGATATAGTTGGGAGTTTGCTATGATAATTCCAGCTGTTTCATTTTTTGAGGCATAAAGAGACCATCCAATTGGGAGGCTTGTAAATGAATTATTTGTTCTATGGTAATCTTGGATTATAGCTATGTCAATTTGTTGATTATTTATATATTGGATTAGTTCTAGATTCGCTGCGCGACAGTTATTCAGATTAATTTGGACACATCTAATTTTGGAAAGAGTTGCTTTGTTATGAATTACTTTAGTTGGAACTGCTACATTAGCAGGGTTGGAAGCAATAGTAAGAACATTGTTATTTTGGGTAACGATATTTGAAAGGTTATTTAGGGTCGAGAACGTTGCTGTCGGTAGTTAATTACACGATGTCTATTATAGAAGTGGTTTTGAAAGATATTAAATTCGCTTGAATTTGCGCTATGATCGAACTTGTATTGGCGACCTTCGGGGTTCACATAATTATAGCAATTATAGCATTTGTGCTTCCTTGGATCATTTTTATTCGGACATGTTGAGGTTTCATGGTTCTTCATGCAATATGCGCAGGTTTCTTTTCTTCTGCATCTCTCTTTTGTATGTCCATAGATTTGACAGTGACTGCACCTTATTATGGGGGCGTACTGAGCGATTTTACACGATAGAAAACCAATCAGCAAACGACCTTGGCGTAGCAATCTGGTTGCCAATCTATCCTCCAAATCTAGCATAAGTTGATAGGTCTTTAGAGATTTTTTTTGTAATTCTTTATGTTCATTAGCTTTTATGTCATATTCAAGATCTTCGCTTAATTTCTCTTTTATTTCTTCTACTGTTATGTTTTGGGGGATTCCCAAAATGATTATTTTTTTCCTTTTTTCCACTGCGAGATTTAAATCTACGAGGTCAAGTATGTTACTGTGTTCCTGGATCTTGTCTGCTATGTTATTCACATCTTCGTCTGTGTTTGAGCGTACTATAATAGTTCGTTTATCTGTGAAAATAGTGCAGTATATTTTCGCAAGATTTACTGTTGTCTTAAGTTCTCTATTTATAAAATCGCGGATGTTGAATAGGGACATATTGGTTGTGGATTTTCTTGTTAACAATATAGCAGACTTTGATTGTTGTGGTGCTGGGGAGTTTAGAGTTGTGGCATATGAGGGTTTACATAGAGGAACTGGACATACTAGTTCATTGGTATGTGTTGTAATTTTTTGTTGAGGAAATTCTTCTCCTGCTATTTGTGCTTGTCTTACTTCAATGAATCTCTCTATTTTTGATTCGTGTTCTTTAAGCATGTTTCTCAGCTCAATTTTTAAATCCATTTCCCTCGATATTTTACAATGGATATTTTCTATGTAATCCTGTTGTCTTTGCAATTCGCTATTTAAGTCGCGTATTTGCTCTATCTGATTTTCTAAAAGCTGTAGAAGTTGTTGTATATCTTCTTGAAATTTCTGAGTGGGTATTTTGATCAAATGTTCTTCCGTTTCAAATTGTTTTAGTAAATTAAAATGATTTTCGAATTTTTGTGCTAGTTTTGCTGGAGATTCAATTCTTAATTTTCTTTCGAGTTCTTTGACTTTTTCGTCTTTATCTATTAGTTTTTCCGTGAGGTCTTGAACTTCAGTTGATAGGGTATTAAGTTGTTCCCCTTGCTTTAATATTTGTGTCTTTTGTTCCACATTCTCTCTTTTCAGTTCTTGTATTACATCATTCATTGACTTTTCTTGGCTTTGTGTGTTAATTTGTTGCTTGTCCAGATCTTTTATTCTGTTAAGGATATTTTGTCGATACTTTAATGCCTGTTCATCATTATAGGGCCTGTGTTTCTTGAGATGTCTGAATAATTGTTCAAATTGCTCTTCCAATGGCATATTATCATCTTGCGCTGTTTCAGAATCTATTAGCTTTTTCCCTTGGAGTGGGGATGGAGGTCTCTCATTAGTTTTCTTGTTCTTTTGTTCCATGTCTTTTTCTTTATAACTATGCATTAGTTTTATTTGTCGTCTTTTTAGTATCTTTTCTTTTTCTCTTTTAATAGCTTCTGGTGATTGAAATTTTTCATGTATTGGATAGTGAAATTTTTTATCTATTGGTAAGCAATTACTATTTAGTATGTGCACTTGATGTACAGGCTGTGAACTTGTTGTTGTTGACTGTAGCCTCTGGGATTTGGGACTGACCATTGAATCAATAGATTGTGTTAACATTTCTCACGATCAATAACAGAAAATTATAGTTTAGTAGAATATAAGTTAAAGCTCAATTTATATTTCCATATTTCTACCAATCAAAATAATATGTACAGGTTAAAAATAAAATTTAAAATATTTACAGTTGAAAGACTTTGTTAAATTTATAGAGTAATTTACAGGGTAACTGGACGGGGGATCACTAGGCCTCTGTCATACATTTTTGAAAGAAAGGTATATAGAAAGTAAATAGCAAAAACCGGTAGTCGTAACTACCGAAAATGACTAAGAAAAAATTTTATTGCCTAAAAGGGGGAAAATTTTTGAATAATAATAATTAAAAAAAAATAAATAAATAAATAAATGACAGCAGGAAAAAATTTGCCAAAAAAAAAAAAAAAAAAAAAAAAAAAGGGGGGATGGTGGAAATATGTGTCATTGCCTCCCGTGCCCAAAAGATCATGTACTTAAACAGTTAATAATTCCATCATTATTAATATTCTGGTTCAATCAGTGCATTACCTGTATACAGTTATACAGTATATTACAATAATTAAATTGCTATACCAATAATAGCAGATTGATAATATATGAAACGGTAATATGGTGCATAATTATAAGTATAAACAGTATATATGTGCATATTTACAAGTATGTACATTATAAATATATTTCTGCGATTTTATTTATATTATAACCTGTCAGAATATCACATAGTGAAAATAGTAATTAGTAAGAAGATTGCCGTACGGATGGGTGAGTGGACAACCAAAAAGAAGTCAGAAAGAAAATAAAATTAGTTTAAAAACAAGGAAAATAGGAATAAGAATAACAATAGTATACTTACCGGTCACCACATGGGTCCCGCTGCACTTGCCTGAAAGTGACATGATAACATAATAACCACCAAAAAAAAAAAAAAAAATAAGAGATAACCGGTGATAATAAAAGCTTGATAATAACTGAGTGTAAAAACAACTACAGAATAAAATGAAGAGGTGTAAATAACATGAGGAAATATAGTACCAACACGTGGAGGAAATCAGTGCAGGGACCGCCCGTGAAACAGAGGAGACAACTATGGAAAGTGTGTAATATAAGAAGAAAATTAAATGCGGGACAAGATATAAGTAGGAGCGTAGCATAATATGGAAAAACCAAAATAAACCTATTAAAAGTTAAAAGTTGCAAATGTTAAGGAAAACGAATAAGAAATGAAAAAAAAATATATAGATTGGGGCAACTATCCCACAAGAACAGAACTGCAATAAAGCAAAAAGTAGTACTGTAGTGCAAAAACTGTAGAAGTACCAAATGTTAAGGGAAGCTGGGGTGGAAAAAATATTTTAAAGGGTGGGGCAAATATCCACACACCACATGACCACAATACCGCAAAAAGCAAAGAATTAACCCTAATAACAGAGAAATTGCAAATGTTAAGCGAGTTGAGATGTACTGAAAATGAAAATGTGGGATGGGACAAATCTAGCAAATAGTAGTGAGTAACTACAAGAAAAAATCAAGAAAATATCTAAATAAATAAAAAAGTTCAAAAAGTTACGGAAAATCCTTAACAAATGCAAAAACTGTAAAATTAGAAGCTGGGACGATGAAAGGGAGCAGAATAAGTAATAATAAAAGTGCAACCAAGTCTCTAGCTCAAAAAGCTAAAAAGTAGCCAATGTTAAGGATAAGAGAGGGGGGAAGGCAAGGGTGGCAACAATGAAAGAAATTTAGTAGCGATAAAATGTGGAAAGAAAGTGGGCCTAAAGAATATAAAAATTGAAGAAAAAAGCCGATTTGTGGGAGTGCCCGTTCAGCCCCCTCTGACGGGGCCCCAATTGAGCTAGAGAAGAACGGAATAATGGAAAAAAAAGGGGGGGGAGGAGATCACTAAGGCGGATTGCTGTTGAATTCGGCGCGGCAGAAAACCTCTATGGCCAATAGTTTTCGAGATATTTAACAATTTGTACTAATTTCTCGATAAAAATTTCATTAGAAGGAAGCAAAATGGCGTTTCTAGTGGCCCGATGGCAACCCTAGTAAAATTCTTATATCGTAAAAGATGTAGATAGCCCCCTGAGAACCAAAGCTACCAAAAGAATTTTTGTTTTATAACAATTAGAAAATTATGGAACTAATTTGTAATGTAGTAACATTAGAATGAGCTTTACCAAGAAACAAAATGGAGAAACTCCTGTTTAAAAAACTTACTATTTATAAGTTTTCTGATGAAAGCACCCCGGAAGACCTCTAGAACCCTATTTGGGCTATAATAATTAATTTGTAAAAGCGCCGGTAGTTAAATCTTCTTGTAAATCTTTGTAATTCCTTACCAATGCATCTCCCATAGAGAAAATCATTGTGGCCAAAAATGGCGGCCACGGACCTAAAAGGGCTAAGTGGAGAAACCTAAAAGCACAGCATGACCCCCTAAGACCAGATAAGAACTAAAAAAAAATCAATAAAAAACCTATAAGTTAATGCTGGTTGTATATAAGATATTAAAACATTAATATTTTCCAAAATTCAGTGGTTGCCGGAAAATTTATCTAGTATTTACTTTAACATAGCCAATCACTGTTCAATTATTATGTATGGCGTCAATAGCAATCACTCTTCAATAAAGGTAGTCTAGCTAATTTTTATTTATTTTACTATTCTAATATCGATTTGCCCATAAGAACCAGTACTCGAATTGAGCAACCATTGTCCACCCAACCGCCACAGAACAAAAATTTACAATTTTAAAATTGAAATTAAAAATATTAAGAATAGGAATAAATTAATACAAGATACGCTACTCAAAAGTAAAAAGAATCAGCTATCAGAAAGTAAAAATAGTTAAGTGAAAGGAACATAATTAATAGTTTAAAAAAAATGAAATTAAAAAGTAAACAACACAATAGAAACCTATGGGAAATCTGAATTTTCAAAAGCATTTTTAGCACTTTTTCACGAATTTTTTTTAAAATATATACAAACATCCTAGAAAGGCATGAGTGGAGGCGAAGAGAAGCTAAAGGACTAAAATAGCCAAATCTGGCGAAAGTTTTTCAAAATAATGTTTTTAAGTTAAAATTTAAGCTATGATAAAAAAAAAAAAAAAATGATAAAATGCCTCCAAAACCCCATGCCTTTCTATGGGGATAAGGGTTATGGTAAAAGTGCAAAAATAACACATTTTGAAATAATCATTTAATACAGTAAATCACTTTAAAACTATACACAAATGGTACCGAAATGAAGCATATGCTTTGAATTATATGGAATATGCAATATATTTACATTTAAAGTACTTCAATGTAGTTTAATAAGTAATAGAATTACATTGTTTACCCCATGTTAAGTCTATGGGGAAAAACTGCAAAAACAGCACTTTTTAATTCAATGTTTTAAGGGCTAATAATTGGTGGAAACTTGAAAAAAATGATACTAAAAGATACTACGAACTTTAATTTACATGAATGAAACATAAGTAACTAGTAATCGCTAAGAAATAGAATGAATTAGAGCAAGTGAAAAGCGTTAAAAATTGAAAATGGCTCTACAAAATTGAAAGTAAATTGAGTAAAAAGGGTTAAAATTTTATGAAAAAAGTAACGTAGAGATTCAAAACAGGTATTAAAATGAAGCTTAGGAGATAAAGAAGGTGAAACAAGCAGCATTTAATCGTATTGAGTACTTAAACACACTCAAAATTACAATGGAATTCTATTAATTCTCCCATGTTAAGACTATCGGATAAAAACATGAAAACACTTTTTAATATGGATAATAAAGGGATAATAGATAGTGAAAACTTGATAAAAATGGTACCAAAATGTGCTACGAACTACAATGTATCTAAAATGAGCCATAGTTTTTGGTTTTCGGAAGGATAAATATGTAAATTAAGCAAAATAAAAACACTGTAAAACGAAAATGGCTCCAAAAATTCCAAAAGTGCATGATCTTTAAGGGGTTAAATTTATATGAAATAAGCCGCGCCGGGTTCCAATGCAGGTATTAAAATGTTCATTAGTGTCTGTAGAAGCATAAATCATCAAGTTTTAAATAATATGAATATTTTAAATAGGCACAAGAAGCAATTGTGTAGGTGGTAAATCCTGGTTCAGTGGAGAAATCAAAACTAAAGAAGAAGAAAGTTTAAATACAAATATCTCCTGAACCCCTACACATAAACACACAAACTATATATCATTTTGAACAGTTTAAAAAGACAGATGTGACGTGACCACAATGACTTACAGTGAAGTCATAACGACGTCACTGTGACCATGCATGCTATGAGGGACACTATAATAATTGCCTATAAGATAGATAGTTCTATTGCTCCAAACTTGACATTTTTTAATTCTAACACCAAATAATGTCATCAAATTCGGCAATTTGAAATTCCTGATACTTATTTCAAAATATTATGCTTTTCGAGCTAAAGTGTATTTTTCCTGTTGAAAGAGGTGATTTTAATTCGCGTTGCCGGTTCTTTGCTGGGGTACCGAAAGGTATTTCGATACATTACAGTATTTGGCGAATACCTGTTTGAAAACAAATATATAGTATTTAATTATTTTTATTTTAAAAGCCATTACATATTACGCAAATGCAGTAAAATTATTAGTAAAATTACAAAATTGTTTGCGTAACTTCTAAATTGGAGTAAAGCGGTGGTTATACGCGAGATATAATGCGGCGAAACTAGTTCTATACCATGACAGAAAATAAAACCGATTTTTTCCTTTGTCATCCCGCTATATAAGTTATATTTACGAGAACATTCTTTCTAACAGTCTTTTATTTTTTCTTTCAAGGGGAAATATACTAAACATGCATGGGGGAAAATATAAAGACAATATGTATGTGAGGGAATATATGTATATATGTTTTCAAATAATAAGTATCCCTATTATAAAAGGCAAAAGGACAAACGTCCTTTTTCCGTGAGTACAAATGACGTCATTTTGACGATAGTAACAGCAAACAATTATATTTCACTTTTAGTGCATTTTTTAAACTTTTAAATATTGCACATTCTAAATTTTTACTCTGCCGAATAGTGAACGGAATTTACCTTCTGATCCACTTTCTTTGAAAGTTACATCCATATTTACTCAAATTATATTATTTTTGAAAACAATTTCAAGAAATTTTTTTCAAGCTACCTCTATCGCTTGCAGACGATTTTGAAAGATAACTCAGTTTGTACTTAAATTAATAAAAATTGCTCCTCATTTGTTACCAGCTTATATTAATATAATATTCATCAATCAATAAATAATATTCATCATGATTTTTTAAAGCAATGTTTTCGTATTGGATTCGTGCCAGGAGTTAACAGCCTAATAAAATTGCTAACTATTTACTGTCAATCTTTTTGATTCGGTTCATTTCAATGATTTAAGAGCGAAATTTGATTTCATGTCAATTTGAATCATTAATATAATGTTCATCAATTACTAAATTTCGTTCTTCTCTGTTTATTAAATGTAATATTCATCAATCGCAAATAAAATATTCATCAATAAATAAATAAAAGAATGAAATATAAATGAAACATAAATTTAAGACATGAAATCAAATTTCGCGCTCAAACCACTGAAATGAACCGAATTAATAAGGTTGGCTGTAAATAATAATCTTCAGCAATTTTATTAGGCTGTTAACTCCTGGCACGAAGCCAATACAGAAATGTGCTTTTAAAAAATACTTTTTTTTTAATCGCAATATTGCTATTTTTCAAATAAATATGATTTTTTGTATTGTTAGCGGATATAAAAAAATACAGATTTTAAATGTAAAAAATATACTAAAGTTAACAATAAAAATAGGTTTTCACCTACATTTTGTTTCCCGGAAAGCCTAAGTTTACATTCTTAAACTTTTAATGCTTGAAATTAGACACGAAAAAATTTATGTTGTCAGACAAAAGGCAATTATGTTTATTGTACAATAAATAGTACATTGTCTCGTAACAGGTTCAAACCTTATTATATTTCTTCGCATAAATAATGTCATTTTTAAAATTTTATCTAACATATAAATAAAATTTAAAGTATTATTATTTTTTTAATTACACAAACAAGCATTAAAATAAAACAAAAATAATTTAATTAATTAACACTTTATTTCTTGAATGTCGATTGCTTTACACTTTTATCCTAAACAGTTCTTTAAAAAAAATTAACTTTCTTTTAAAGTAATTTGAGTACATTTGCTTAATGGTTAAAGAACTGTGCTTATGAAATAAAACCTGGTATTATTTATTGATAAGAATTATTAACTAAATGTTATAAAGTTAAATAGAAAAGCGAGCATTAAACTGAATTCCTAAGGATAAACTGCAGCTTTGCAGATAATACTAAGAAATATATATTAACTGTTCTTTCTGGAAAAAATATATATGTGTTACGAATTGTTATTTACTTTTAGTTTTTTCATAGGAACTTTGACTTTTTTATTATAGGAGATAAGATTTTTTTCTCAAAAAGACCTAGCAAACTAAAATACCCTTCTCAGTATCGCTGAGTGCATTTAGTTAATGCTTGGTAGCCTACATCGTGATGATTTAAAAGGCAATTGAAGCTTTACTGTTTTTTGTCCTGCTATATCTTCTAGTTTTAAATTTCTTATATTATTAGTTACATTTAAATTATCATATCTTACAATTAAAGTTACAGTAAATGTAAGAAAAGTGCAATTTGTTTCATTTCTTTTTTCATTTGCAGATTAATAAATTTTGTTATTTTCTGTTTATTTAATGTTATAAAGTAAAATAGAAAAGCAAGAAATTAAATTAATTCTTAAGGATAATCTGCAAGTTTGTAAATAATACTAGGAAATATATATTATATATTATTTCTGTGAAAAATATGTGTTAGGGATCCTTATTTAATATTACTTTTATCATTGCAACTTTGACTTTTTGATATAGGAGATGAAATTTTTCTCAAGAAAAACTAGCAAACTAAAATACCTTTCATAGTATCGCTGAGTGCTTTTAGTTAATGCTTGATAGCCTACATCGTGATGATTTTAAAAGGCAATTGAAGCTTCACTTTTTTTTTTGTCCTGATAAATCTTCTAGTTTTAAATTTCTTTTATTATTATTTAAATTTAAACAATCATTATTTTACAATTAAATTTATTGTAAATGTAAGAGAAGTGCATTGTTTTCATTTCTTTTTCCTTTTCAGATTTTTTTTTTTTTTTTTTTTTTTTTTTTTTTAAGAGCCATTATTTTGAAATTCAGGCAAAAAGTGATATTTTGATACTTGTATTTTTTGATTTGCTTGATATTTTTTTATGTTGAAGTAGATCACATTTAATGAATACTCTGCAATTTTGAAGCCCTGAAATTTTTTCCCCTTCATTGTAAAAAATGTCAAAGTTCAAGGTTGTGACCGCCATTTTTCATAAAAAGTGAAATGCGACTATGTTTGCAGTGCTAATGCTTGAGAAAGCAACGACATTCCAAAATTCTTTTGTGGTGATATGTTAGTATAACACTACCTGCTTAGTAAACTGTATTCGTTTTCATGGGGCGTGGTTATTTTACATTGTTATGTTGCCTCAAAATGCAATGAAAATGACTTTTTGGCCGTTTTTCGCACGTATTTTCTTATTTAAGCAGTAGTACACCAAACTTTTTCTTACAGGATATCAAAAGTGTACTACTAGGACAAGCTAATTAATGTAAAACTTTATCGGAATACTGCTGCTGTTAGCACGAACAGTCTGTTAAATATTCTAAAATTTCAAAATAGGCAGCATTTCAATTAGTCTTTTCTCAAGTCTTTTCATTAGACTTAGTCTTAGTTATTAGACATTAGTCTTTTCATTAGATCATGTGAACCTGACCTTATTATTGATTATAAATAAATACATTATAAAATTCTTAATTTAGTATAACTGTACCTTACAGTTTAGATATTTTGTTTGATATATTATCACTCTTTATGCTTAACCCCTAATTGTCGAGCCCAGGGCAATTTCTGTGTGAATGTATCGGGCGCGACGATCACAGGATTAAATAAAAATATTTATTTTTGTAGGGTGTCCATTGCTAAAATTTTCATGATCATCATTGAATTGTAGGATGGTCTGATTTTTCTTTATTCTTACAATCCAATTAATATTTCATTCATAATGGGATATGACAGCAAAATTAGTTAAAAAATGTTAAAAGAATAATGTAATACCAATATAGTTGGATAATAAAGATTAAATCGATTAATTAATAGTAACCACATTAAAAAAAAATTCGTTAACGAAAACATTATTGGCCTATTCAACATAGTTTAGCATAGTATGAAAAAGAATGATAGCACAGTAAAACAAAATTTTCCGTCACGACAAATTTCTAGCCAAAGAAAGAAATAGGAATCGCTTAATTTCCCTTCTTAAAACAGAGTATCAAAATAACAGAACTCAGCTAATCTGGCAGAAGAAGGGGCAGATTTCATATGATTGTTACTTCAGCCATTTCAAAAGCCAAAGCCTTTGAAAGTGTAGTATTATCGGAGAAGACATTGATTTTCTTGCGTGATCAACACAAAAATCTATTTTTCCAAAATCCAGGCAGAGGTAACATCGAAACCAAGTGGTTTTCAACCATACAAATGCAATTACAACAACGTTCTTTTCACTCATGAAATAAAAGGATGCCATACAAGATATGCTCTTTTTGGGCAAGGAAAGTCAAAGTTTTGTTACACTTTGAAAAAACATGATCAGCTTAAGGAAAAAACATGATCAGCTTAAGGAAAAAACATGATCAGCCTGTGTATTCAATAAAACAGGCTCAACCCGTCAAGAAATCATCCAGGGTGGAGAAAAATTCAATACTACACTATACAGTGGATGCATAGATACCACACAGGTATTGCTTTGATGTTCTCGTTATTTGCTATATCTGCCAATAAAAGCAAACTTCATATTGCAAGGCTACCACCAACGCAAGATTCTGAGCAGCATCATTTTCACCGATGTTATTACCAGATACAAGCTTGGATAGGAAACAACATCCCTCTGGAAAATGGGGTTGGGTTCGCAGGTCTGACGGTCTCTTTCAACCAGTTTAAATGTGCCAAAACCCAGTACCTGAATCCTTCATGCATGTTGTCTCATGTACCTGTATAAAAGGGCGCAGCAAGGCACGTTCTTGCCAACTGTCAGGACTCAAATATTCAGCAATTTGCAAAAACTGTAACAGAGTCATCTTCGAAAATGTGGACGATAGTATTTACCCACAAGAAGAGCATGATGAAGCTGATGCTTCGGAAAACATCGACCAAACCAAAAACGATGATGACTTTGACAACCAGGTTGGTGATGTCGCAACAAGCTCAAAGAAGATCAAAGCTGTTGAAAAACAAGAAAACTGCTCGTTTTCTCCTCCAACTGAGGTTGACTGACCAAACCCATCAAACCGCAAGCACTACATACAGAAGTTATTAAATACATTAAAAATCTTACCATAACTCTTACACTTACATTCATGTAAATACCTACTATTAATGCTCGCCACTTAAGCTCTAAATACAAAAAAAAAAAAAAAAAAAAAATTACAATGCAGTATTTTTTTTTTTACAATGTTACCATTGTAATAAACCGTTACTTTTACATGCAAAAACCTGTAATATAAGCAAGTTACATTAAAGAGGATAAAATGAATAAAAAAATAATGCCAAATGTTGGTTTTTGGAGATTTTTCACAAAGTTAGAAAAAAGGTGTATTTTTCAGAAAGCTGTAGCGCGCTTAGTAATGAGTTTAGAAAAACGTTTTTATTATAAAATTTTTAGAGAATTTAATGTTTTTCTTTTTGAAATTAAGTATGGTACACAAAAATTTGCAAAAAACTGAAAAAAGCCCGAAGAATTTACGGTTTTTAGGTCCCAAAAAGTTTAGCCTCGAGATAGTTTGTTGGAAAACAATTAATTCCTGTTATTATCATCCCCATAAACACTTTAAAAACATAAAATTTTCTAGCAGAATTTTTGCATCTTTTTTTGACAATTTTGCTGGACTATAAATGTAAGAAGAATGCTCTTTTTTCATTTCTCTTTTCATTTGCAGATTACTAAATTTTGTTCTTTTATGTTTATTAAATGTATTCAATGTAAAAAAGATGCTATCTAAATAGCTATACATCTTACATTTTACATAAACGTAAAAATACATATCTACCCTATATATATAAAATCCTAATGAAACGAATTTATGAAACGAATATATGAAACGCCTGAAATGTATCGATTCTTTGAATCGACTGATTAAACAACTGACTTTGTTTCACGGCGATTTCTCTAAAATATGGAATACTTTGCGATGAAATTAACACCAAAAATCCGTGCTGATCCACAGATCTCAAAACTAGAATTAGAATTTTTAAATTCGAATTAGTTTTCGAAATATTATTTTTTTTCTAATTTTAAATACATTTTTTCTAATGATGGCAACTCAAATTTTAATCATAACAGATTTTTTTTTTTTTTTAATAATTCAGAAAAGTTTACTATTTTAAATTAATTTGGCGACAGTTTGGCCTCCTTTAAATCTATGCTAAGAACAATGCTTTTTTTGTATTTCGTTATCATTTTGTTAAATACAAAACTTTCATTTAAAAATGAAACATTTAAATTGATGGCTTTCACTTCTTTAAAAAAAAAAAAAAAAAAAAACGAAAACGAAAAATATTAGGCACAGATGTCATATACGCACCGGGGTACCTAATTGACAAACAAATGGCATTATTTTGATAGACATGGTAACCTGTCTATTGTTGTTTATTTAATAATAAATGTATATTTACTTTTATTTCTTTTTTAAATTTATATAAATTATTTTGTTCTATAGTAATTAATTATTTTTTTTGCTATTTCCTTTTGGAAATAATAGAAAATAATTAAAAAATACGGTACAATGTAGTAGTTATTCCGTCACCCAATTTCGCAAATTATATAAATCGCCAAAACACTCGCCAAGTTGTACAGATTGACAAAATTTTTATTTTAAATAACGAAAGAACAAATAAATTAGTATAGCATTAATAAATATAAAAATAAAACGTCGAAATATAAAAATAAAACGTCGAAATAAAAAAATAAAACGCCGAAATAAAAATCACTTGATGATGTAAACACGTGTAACTTGCTAAAAGTCAAGTGAATGTGACATTTACCATCAACCATTATTGGCATTTAATCTTATAGTTTGGTGATAGATTTTTTGTCGACGGGGATAACTAAGTAGTACCAAAAATACATATGTAACTGGTATTCGAAAACGAGGTTTTCGTCAAATTTTCGTAAAAAAAAAAAAAAAGACATCTGGCGAAATATTAAACTATGTAACAAACCATGACATTTAATTTCAACTTCAAATCAATGTTTTAATTTACCACTCCAACAATAAAAAAAATGCTAACTGTCGAATTGAAAAAAAGATATTGGCGAGATTTGCATCCGGTTTTTTTTCTTTCGGCACAGATGTCACATACGGCCCCATATAGGCGCTATTTTTTTCTGACGCCAATGTCATATACGCAACGGGTACTTAACTGGCGCCAAAGTATCGTTATTTTGCTTGATATGGTAAGCAGGATGTTGTTGTTTATGCTGTTAATGCGTTCCCCAAATTGGCGTTGGAAAAAAATTGCGCCAATATACTGTCTATATATATGTATATGACATTTGTTCCAAACCTTCATTAGAAAGGCGGAGATATCAGATCGTATTTGTTTATGGCATTTGATGACTTGAACTATTATAATATAGATGAAATGATGGGGATAGAATAATATTTGGCGACTTATCACCTGTGCCTGGATAACATTAAAGTATCAAAATGGCACCTAGAGTATAAAAAGCAAAGTGTTCCGCCCAGAACTGTTGATGATAGTCACATGATTTAGGCTCTTGTTATAGAGATTGTTTTAAAATATCGGTTGACAAAGAATCTGAATACTTAATTCATTTTATTTTAGCTCCTTTTCAAATGTTTAACTGATTCTCTTTAATCAAAAACGAAAACAACCATTGGATATCTTAACAGCAACTTCTCCGTTAAATTTTTTCAATCAAAGGGAATTGAATGGAAACCCGTTTACAGGGAGATCTGCACACCTTTTTCAGTATAATTTAATCTTCTCTAATGTTTCTAAAACCCATTAGATTTTTAGATTTTTAGATTCTGCGGTGTCTGAACAGGGGTTGGCGAGCGTAGCTTGCAAGGGGCAGAGCCCCCTAGTTTCTATTATAAATATTTTAATTTAAATATGTCAGTTATTATTTATGCAATGGAAGGTTATTTAATAAGACAGCATTGGGTAAATATCATGGGGTTATTTTCCTATTTCTGCGAAGCTGTAAACATCTTTTAAATATGTATAATGCTAAAAATTTAGCTTGTATTTTCTTATGTTGAAATTCGAATGATTGTGTGATTTTCAGGACATCAATTTCGCGTTTTAGAAACAAAAAAAAATTTCGTTTAAAAAAATAAGAAAATTGCGTTTTCTGAAAAAAACCAAGTTTCATATGATCGTGATGTATGAATATGTATTTTTTCCTAATGACTTTGACTATATATATATAAAAAAACTACAAAATGTATTTAAGTTTTTATTATAAATATTCATTTAACATCATAAGTAGGATTATTAATATACCTATGCAATAGTTTAGGTAAAAAATAAATATAAAAAGGAATAATTTTGTAGTTAGAGATTACAAAATTGAGTACACATCCCCGTATAAACTGAGATTTTGTGATTTTTGATGAAATGATCTAACTTTGGATTTCCAAATTCTATTCCCATACTTTATTCAGTAAAAGAAATCCCTGCCGGCTCGACCTACTGGGAAAGATGGATATATTTTGAAGTTAAGTACTAATTTCACCAACAAAAACTAAAGCAAGGTTAGAGATAAACCCAGTTTAACAATTTTATCTGACCTCTTTTGAGGAGTTTTTAATTTCATTATTTTAACATTTTTCTGAAGATTTGTTTTTCTCATAATCGTATTCATGGGATTTTTTTTCTTCTACAACCCAACCCCCTCTTTTCCGCCCTTGCTGTAAGACGTGGTCCCATCAATAACCCGTCAATATAAAAGTTGTAGATAATATTCCGAAGCTTTATAATGAATTTACCCTGATATGATATCTTGTGAATTGACGTACTTAAGAATTTTTTTTCTTTTTCAACACTCCTTTTTTTCGTTTTTCATTTGTTTTTGCTGTAGGAGTTGGCCCTATCAAAAACTTGTCTGTAAGTATGTTGTATATAATATTAAGAATATTTATAATAAATTTAAGTAGATTTCGTCTCTAGATAAATGACGAATTTATGATTTTTTTTCTTCATAAAACCCTTACACTTACCTATTTCCCACCTTTAGGCACCATATATAAAAAATCTGTCATACATGAATTTTGGGCCCTTTTCCTAGAACTAATAATAACTTTAAATTAATTCGATATAATATGTATTTTAATTAAGAAGTTATGAGTTTTTTCTGTTTTTACAAAAACTATCCCTATTTCCACACACTTTCTCTGATTTTGCCCATTAGCCAACTCCTAACGCTTTCTAGGCTCTTTGCAATAAGCCTGAAAAATATCGGGCTAATTGGAAAAAGGGAGATGGATTCTCCAATTAGCCCGGCTCTTTGCAAAGAGCCTAGGCTGTTTTCAAAGAGCCGGATTTCTCAATTAGTCTACGACATATATATCTTTATATATATATATATATATATATATATATATATATATATATATAAAGTTTTTTAATAAGGTAGTTTTGTGTTCTAGGGGTCATAATCAGCGTAAATCAGAAAATGATTCCAGAAATTTCAACATAGGATAGAATGTAATAGGTAGTGTTTCTTATGAAATCTAGCTTAAACTGCTTCGTAAACTGTTCTAACCTTTATTAAAAAGAAATTATTTAAAAAATCAAAAATGGATGGCTAATAATTTTTATTTATTTATTTATTTAAGGTTATACATAAGTTCTTAAAATAAAATGCGATTTTATGTTCTTTTTTGTAATTATTCTTGTTTGTTATTCATATTCAATGTTTGTGTCAAAAAGAAATAATAAAAGGTTTTGCCGGATTTCAAATAATTTATGAAATTTAAGACACAAAAAAATAAATAAAATAAATCTATTTTATCGTATGTTTCACAAATACTCCTAAATGAACTATACGAAATTTATATTAAAAAGTCTTTACAGAAAAAAGCAATATTTCGTTCAATAAGATTTCTTATAATATTTATAAAATTTACGTTTAAAAAAATCTCTTTTAATGAATGTTTACAGTTTTTCCAAATTATTAATAAAATCATGCCTATTACAGTTAAATGTAAGGAAATAAATTTACATGTTGAATTTTCATCATAAATTCTTGTGTACTAAGTATAAGAAACGTTTATATTAATATATTTCATTTGGAGTTATATTTGAAAATCTCTAAAATCTAAAATATATTCTTTAAAACTAAAAGACCAATGCAGCATGTGATTACATTTTCTCAATACATGGCTTAAGATATATTAAAATAATGTTTTAAAACTACTTGATATATTTTAGATTGAAAATTTAAATAATATGTAGTCTTTTAAAATGTGTATGCGGGATAAAATCTATGATGAAAAATATATTCTTAAGAATATAAAACTAAGTTCGTTAGTATATTTCATTTTAATTTCAATTCAGTTTTCAAACAAATTATGAAACACATTATTAAGTATAAATTTAAATATTTTATGTCCTTTTATTATAATGTAAATGCATTTAAAAGACAGAATGCTTTAAATTAGAATAAATATTAATTTCCTAAAGCCAGAGATTTGGAATTTGCAGTCTGATTAAATATTCAAATAGTTTAATACCCAATCGTCTCGTAGGAAAGGCGTTTTAGATGTTTATCATCGCCAAATCTCTGATTATTACATTCAGAATTAGATATTAAAATGGAATTCTGCCAGTATGGTGAATATAAGAGAATCACAGAATGTTTGTTGATACATGATTATGAGCGAAAATGAAGTTAAACAGAGATGTTTAGTAACTGAGTATAAAAGTTATAAGAAGATATCTATTGGCATTTTTTTTTTTATTATTAAATATAAAGTCATTGATAACGATCGTGTGATTTATCATAAATTGATATAAAAGATTTGAATGGTGCTGCTATTATTGTGTTGTGGATTGATATGATGTATGTATGCTCTTACATGAATCACTATTATCTACAGGGTGTATCTAAACTCTTGGGCAAAACTATAAGGGGTGATAGTACACATCAAGACAAACAATATTAAATAAGAAACTAAGGGTCCCAAACCTCTTCCGAAGGAGATAGGCTCCTTTAAAGTTTAGGGTGCAAAATTTCAAATGATTATAAAAAACAGAAAAATTGGTCGATTCGTTTGCGGTTTTCACTAAAACTATTCTTTATGTGAGTATTTTCTTGAAAATAAATTTTAAAGATACAGTTCAAAAAATGCCGATAGAGGGCGCCTTAGACTTTGGAGTAACCAACAACTATTTTTTACCATTATTTTTTGTATCTCATTACATGCTTTCAAAAGCTTAGACTTAAACTTAAATTTTGAGCTCAAAATTTGAATCGTTGGGAGTGGTTAAGTAGCGCAAATTGAACTGTGTTCAGCAGTTAAAATTTCAAATGATTATAAAAAACGGAAAAATTAGTCGATTTATTTGCGGTTTTCACTAAAACTATTATTTATGTCAGTATTTTCTTCAAAATAAATTTTAAAGATAAAGTTAAAAAATGCCAATAGAGGGCGCTTTAGACTTTGGCGTAACCAACAACTATTTTTTACCGTTATTTTTTGTATCTCATTACATGCTTTCAAAAGCTTAGACTTAAACTTAAATTTTGAGCTCAAAATCTGAATCGTTGGGAGTGGTTAAGTAGCACAAACTAAACTGTGTTCAGGAGTTAAAATTTCAAATGATTATAAAAAACGGAAAAATTGGTCGATTCATTTGCGGTTTTCAATAAAACTATTCTTTATGTCAGTATTGTCTTGAAAATAAATTTTAAAGATAAAGTTAAAAAATACCGATAGGAGGCGCTTTAGACTTTGGAGTAACGAACAACTAATTTTTACCGTTATTTTTTGTATCTCATTGCATGCTTTCAAAAGCTTAGAATTAAATTTTGAGCTCAAAATCTGAATCGGTGGGAGTGGTTAAGTAGCGCAAACTGAACTTTGTGCATGAGTTGAAATTTGAACCCCCCTCCTGAACACAGTTCAGTTTACGCTACTTAACCACTCCCAACGATTCAGATTTTCAGCTAAAAATTTAAGTTTAAGTCTAAGCTTTTGAAAGCATGTAATGAGATACAAAAAATAACGGTAAAAAATAGTTTTTCGTTACTCCAAAGTCTAAAGCGCCATCTATCGGTATTTTTTAAACTTTATCTTTAAAATTTATTTCTAAGAAAATACTGACATAAAGAATAGTTTTAGTGAAGACTGCAAACGAATCGACCAATTTTTCCGTTTTTTATCATCATTTAAAATTTTAACTCCTGAACACAGTTCAGTTTGCGCTGCTTAACCACTCCCAGCGATTCAGATTTTGAGCTCAAAATTTAAGTTTAAGTCTAAGATCTTGAAAGCATGCAATGAGATACAAAAAAATAACGGTAAAAAATAGTTGTTGGTTATTCCAATGTCTAAAGCGCCCTCTATCGGCATTTTTGAACTGTATCTTTAAATTAAAGCACATAAATTAATTAATATATCTTTAAAATTTATTTTCAAGAAAATACTGACATAAAGAATAGTTTTAGTGAAAACCGCAAACGAATCGACCAATTTTTCCGCTTTTTATCATCATTTGAAATTTTGGTCCCTAAACTTTAAAGGCGCCTATCTCCTTCGGGAGACGTTTGGGACCCTTAGTTTCCTATTTAATATTGTTTGTCTTGATGTGTACTATCACCCCTTAAAGATTTTCACAAGAGTTTAGATACACCCTGTATATATATCTTTAAAATTGCAGTTTATCAATTGTATGCAATGTACTCCGATTATGGGAAAAAAGAAAGATTTTTGTCTGCCTATGTGTTGGGGATGGCAAGAAGAAGTTATGTCCGAAAACAAAGCTGTACAGTCGTTGAAAAAAAGTAAACATCCACTACTAACTCTGCAAATAATTATAATAGAAAAAAAATTACAGAGACCAAATGTTTGGAAATAATGTTTATTTTAAGTGATGTACATAAAATTTGCTTAGAGCGCCATATACAAATTGAAACCAGAACAAATTTCTTTTCTTTCACTGACAACATCCAATTTTGACAATATATTTTAAATCTACAGTTCAAAGTATGCCTAGAAATCAAATTTCAAGTCATTTTAATTACATTTTCATATTTTATTAATATCTCCTGAAATTATAATCCTAATGTGATATTTTTTTCGGTTGAAGTATAATACTAAAAAACCCAAACATAAATAGATTGAATTTGCATTAAAAAAATTATAATATGAATTATGAATTATGAAATTAATATTCGAAAAAAATATGAATTGCAACGTACATTTTTTTTGAGAGATTTATATTTATTATGTCTTCCTTTGTGCAAATTCTCACTTTAAAATTTTTATTTCAAGTAGTTTTCGAATTATGAGTAAAAAACGTCATAATGATGGTTTAAGGGTCCGTTTATGACGTCCAGAAAAGCCTAATTTGCAACTATATCTCTATAGATTTTAGTCGCTTTAATGAAACATTTCGGTTGGCAATAGTCAAAACATATTAGGCGAGTGAGATTGGTCATATTGGCAAAACATAATGCATTAATAGAAGTGACATAGTCATACTGTAGAATTTCAACAATCGTGTACTGAACTTCAATTTGTATACAGCCCCAAAAATACTCTTTTTAAAATAATTAATTTCTCGGAAACAAATCATAAGAATTTCATGAAAATTTGGACTTAGGCTAATTGAAGGGTGTAGAATCTATTTATGGCGTGAAACTTGGGTATTGCTATAGAAAAAAAAAAAACAATGTTTCGGTTCGTTTTCATATATGTAGATGCCCCCTAAGCAAATTTTACATACATCATTTAAAAGTAGACTTTATTTACAATCGTTGGGTGCTATTAACTTTCTTCTAAAATAATTTGTTGCAGAGATAGTGCGTGTGTGTGTGGAGGGGTGTATTTTTTTTTTCTCCGAGACTGTACCTAAGTGTCATAATTTCGATTTTTTCATTAGATATTTTTAATTGAAATTTTTATATCATAAATATTTTGTAAATATTTTTCACGCCTATTTTTTTATTAATTTGAAACCTATTTTCAAATTACTAAAATAGGCATTATAAATTTTTACAAGAATATCCATAAAATATATATGTATATTCAATTTGGTCAATAATGGGCTTTTTTTCATTTCGTCTTTATCGAAGGGTATGTGGCTTATGAAATTATTCCATCGTGTGCTGTGGATACAACCTTGCCAACAAACGGGAGTAAGAAATTCTAAGCTGGGTATCATCAAGGTAGCTCATTTGTTGAGCATTTTTGCTTAATGTCAATGACCCTTGTTGGAATCCGGCATTGCGCACTTTTTTTCACTTTGGTGGTTATATGCCTGCAATTCAAATTAAATAAACATTGGGGAAATAATATTTAAAATTTGTATAATATTCTTTTTTTTCCGCATTTTCGTGATGATTATTTTACATTATGTAAAGGAATCAGGTTTGAATATTTTAGTCCTATTTAGTAAGTTTTGTCATTTAAAATTATTTGTATTCAGTGATCGTGCAGTGATTTTAGAAATTTAAACTATTAAAATGATACTTACTTTTTCGGCAATTTGTATTTTATCAAATGCTCTCTGTGTGTAATATTTTTTCCTCCAAAGACACATTTTATATCCCCTGTGGAGAAAAGTTTACAAAACACTGAAAAGTAAAAATACAAAAGACAGTTTTTTTGAGTATTTTATTTTAAATGACAGAATTCAGTTTACAGTAAGCTTTTGCCTCGTTCTAGAATTGAAGAACGAAAACTTTTCCAGAGTCCTGCGTTACTGTAGAAAAACGGTTGATATGAACGAATGTGTGGTTTTGAAAAATCTTCGCCATTCGATGATGGATTTTTTAAACAAAAATTCTGCATAGTCGGAATTCCGTCGTTTCTTTTAAGCGTAGGCATTTTCAAGTGCTCATTGTTTTAATTATATTTTTTTTTTCTGTTTCATGATTTCAATGGCTGAGAGTGATACGAGGATTGCTATTTATATTACTGGTCTAGTAATGAAAAATCAAAAATTTATGATCGACATTGGATTTATTGTTTTTCAAAGTAGTCTCCATGAAGATCAATACACTTTGACATGCAGTTGGACAAATTTTCAAAGCACTGTTTCCCCTCCGATAGAGGTAACTCGAAAACATGCGTTTTGAATGCATCAACCGCTTCTTCGGATATCGAAAATCGTTGTCTACGTAATTTATTTTTGATGTGTGGGAATAAAAAAAGTCATTGGATGTCAGATTAGGGCTATTCGGCGGATGACCCATCATTTCGATGTTTTGGCCTTTCAGAAATTCCTTTGTTTCAGCCGATGTGTGAGAGCTCGAATTGTCATGATGAAGAATTATTCGCTTGTTCTTCTGATTTTTTTTTTTTTAATTTCTCCGAAGACTTTTGGCAAACAAATGTCCGTGTACCATTCAGAATTGAATGTCTTGCGTTGCTCTACCGCCACGTTATCTGTAATGCCAAAGAAACAATCAGCCATTTGCTTCGATGTGCTTCTTCCCCGAATAACTTTTGTTGGATTTGGCTCATGTTGGCAGACCCATACAGACGATTGCTGTTTTGTTTCCGGCTCATATGCATAGATCCATGATTCATCACCTATGTAGATGTTATGCGCAGTCTTTTAGGAACCTTGAATGCATTTTTTAAACATTTCCTTGCATCAATAGACACGAGCCTTCTTTTGAGTTTTTGTCAGATTATGCGGGATCCAACGCAAACAAATTTTTGTTGCTCCAAATGTTCATATAATATCTTATTGATGCTTGTCATACTAATGTCCAAACATCCCTCAATCTCACGGTATGTCACATGACGATCTGGCTTTATCAGTTCCCGCGCAGTATCGATATTTTCTGGCACATCAACTGATTTTGGATGACCTTCACTGAATACGACCTGGAGCGAACATCGGCCACGATTGAATTCATTATACCAGTTATTTACAATGCTGTAGCATTGTGCTTTATCGCTGTATAAAGAATTATGTTCATGGAAGCTCTCTTGTCTTAACAATCCACGTCGAATTTTTTGAAAAATAATCTCATGAAACTGTGCACGAGTCCATTTTTTGCACAATGGATTTTTCAATTTACTGTAAATAACACAAATCAAGCTAAAATGGCAAATCATTCTGAAGAATGTATGGTTAAAAATATCAACCTTTCAATTGAAATCGTTTGCGGTCGCCTATTAGCACTTCCTGTTGCCAGGGCCAGAAATATAAATAGCAACCCACGTAATGGAATAATGTAAGTTGTCACAATCGAAATTTTCTGCATTTCTTTGCGATTACATAAATAAATATATTTTAGAATTAGTTTATAAAAATTATTTTAAAAACAAAAGTACAAAAGATGTTTAATAGATTTTTTTTTCTTTCGCGCTTGTTTTTTTTTTTTTTTTTTTTTTTTTTTTCTAATTAACAGAAATGAGCTTACAGTAAGCTTTAATCCTTTATCTGCTGACGGTACTTATAAGTACCACTCACTTTAAACTCTTATACCATAGTGAATATTACTAATATTCTAATGGTACTTTGCAAAAAACGCTCTTTTAACTCCACTTTATCCGAATACATGGCAGCAGTAGTTCTAGGTGTTTGTTATTTTAGAGAGGAATGAGGCTATCTTTGAAGTAGTCGATGTATTTTCTGCCGACATTTTCTACAGATTGCCACGCTCGTCTTTTCATTGCTGCAAAAACAGTAATGGATATAAGATAAGTGCTGGATTTTTTATGCGTTCATTATGATCTTAGAATACAATTTGATAAGCCATTTTAGATGAACGGTGTATATATTTGATTTAACAGTTGAATTACTCGGTGGTACTTATAAGTACCGTCAGTACATTGCGTGTTGGAGAAAAACTTTTTGTTTACTTTTCGTCTGTGTAGTTATCCATCGTTTTCATCTGCTTTAAAATGTAATTACTAAAATGTAGTGTAGTAATGATTTCCCTGGTATTTCTTTTCTGTTTCATTATTATTTTTTATAAGAAACCGTAAATGTTGTGGAACCGGCTCGTTTTTGCTATGCTAGAAATGGCATATGTAAATTCAAATATTGCATATGTGGAGATGCGAGAAAACGTGTTGTCCGACGTCGATATAGACGATATAGACGTCGCATAACTAAAGGACTGCTAACAAGATAGAAACTTAAAGAAAAATATTTTTTTAACCCTTTCAGGAGCAAAACATTTTCAATTCTAAAGTGTTGAAATAAATGATTGGCACCGGAATTTGCCAAACGATTTATTTGTAAATAAGAAAAGGCCTATGTTTTATATACTTGTTAAATCGAAAATATTTTCTGGTGCCAATTGAAATACCTTGTGGGTTTTCTGTTATGATATTTTAGTCATAGTGTACTGACGGTACTTTAAAGTACCACTTTAATCAATTACCTCGAAATAATTAAATTTCTCACTGGTGAGTATTTTTTTCATATTTATCCTTTAATTTTCATTGTAGTAACTGAAAAAAAAATATTACATGAAACAAATTGCAGTAGATCATAATGCCGTAGATAAAGGGTTAACCGAGTCCTAAGAATGGAGAACGGAAACTTGTCCGAAGTCATGCTTCTTGACATAAATATGGTTGATAAAAAACGAATACGTTATTTCTGAAATATCATGGGTTTCCGATACTGGATTTTATTTTAAAAAATCTGAACAGTCAAAAATACACCGTTGTTTTTTGGCGAAGTCCTTTTTCAAGTGTTAGTTGTTCCGATTATAAATTCTTTTGTTACATGATCTCAATGGCTGGGTGTAATAATGAATTAATTTAATTTGACACAGTAGTAAATTTCTTCTTTTTTTGTGAGTACATACTTAATTTTATAGTTATTTTATGAATGTGCATTTTAACGATATAAGTTTTTTATGTGACATAGCGTACTTAGGGGAAAGCCCGCTATAGTGATTGGTAATTTAACCAGTTATAGGGCACGAAATAAATTTTCAGTTTGTTTCCTTCCTTTTCTGCGAGCCATATACTTCAGCTACCAACCAGCCTGTCAAACGCCCATTATTTTGCATTAGTCTAAGTCCTGTTTCGGATCCGGTTTGAAGTTTTGCAGGCGGACTCGCGCCGGGTGGTTCTAATAGTAAAATATGTAAAGTAAATTTCAAGTGAACAGAATTCAAACGCACTTGCACTGTCAGTTAAATATTTTTCTCAGAAAAAATGTTTTATCATGTTATAAAACTTTAAATTGTATTTGGTTATATAGATTTGGTGATATTTGTGAGAGAAGAAATAAAAATTTGAAGTAACAGACATATAGAGGGTGTTCCGTCTTATCACTATCTCATTGTTTTCCAATTCCTAAACCTTCAGATACTAAGGTACGGTTCTAAATGCCTCAAAATTTTTTTCATAATAAAAGTTGTTTACGCAAAAATCTCTTTTCATTTAGTAAATTTAAACATCTTATTGCCTCTAGAATCTATACGTTATATTTAGAAAATATTTCTATATGCTATTTGAAGTGAAGGAGAAACAAATTACATTATTCTACAATCAAAGTGTACCGACTTAAGATATTTTCAATATTATGATTTTTTTCATTAAATGTAAAAAAAAAAAAAAAAAAAAAAAAAAAAAAAAAAAAAAAAAAAAAAAAAAAAATCGTTTTTAATGCCAAAACAAATGCACTTCCTATACAATAACAATTAATATATGTTTATCAGTGAACATGTGCGAGATTTTTGCATTCCAATTATTGGGATTATTTGAAGATTGTGTCCTTTCATTAATATTTAATTAATAGTAATTCTTAAATAAACAGCGTGCTTTAAACAAATGCTAGAGCAACATGTCAAAAGACTGTTCAAATGCTATATGTATTACAACTTGTTAGTCGTTGGGCGTTTAATTTCTGAAAGATAAATTGATGTTAGCATTAGGAATAATACAAATTATTTCAATCATAAACATTTTAAAAACTTTATAAGTCTGTTTTACCTATTAAGATATATAACAGTGGCGTGGCGTCCGGTCATCGCTGGATGCGGCGATGACCAAGCAATACTTTAAAACTCTTAATAAGCTTTTAAAACTCTACGATCCAGTTTTAGCAGAACATTTGGAGTTCATGTATAAGTGAAGGTAAGATTTAAAGTTTCTTTTTTGAACATTCAACCATTGAATTTTAGAGTTAATAATTTTTCACCACAAACTTAAATAATTGCGATGACCACCGAAAATTTTCACGCCACGCCACTGATATATAACATTAAGTTTTATTCAGATTTAAAATGTCACCTGTAAAAAATGATTTAAACTATCTTCCTTCAAGCTGAAATTAAGTTCCTTACACTGTCTTTCGAAAACCTCAAATTCCTTTATGATTTTATCTATTATGTAAAAGGATGCTCGTTTGTAAAACAAAGAGTAACTAACAAAGTTATAATTAATAGATGTGATATTTAAGAAAATATAATTTTATTAATTTTATTTAAGAAAATATAAAAATTTAAGAAAAGTAAATGCATTAATTTTATATAACGCAAATATGTGAAACACATTTCTTTAAATTAAGCACTAATTCATCCATATCAAATTGAGTACGAATACAGACTTTTACCAGCTGCATAAAAAGTAATAATTGGTTTTAAATTATTTAAAAATTGCATAGGGTATTTTTAAATACAAAGTTGTTGTTTATTAATTTAATTGAAAAAGCACTTTTATATAGAAAATTAAAATATTTTATTGCAAGCATACAAAACGTACCTAAAAAATATTATTGATGTCAGTCATAATTTATAGAGCTTGTAAATGAAAAAGACAAATTTATAATTTGAGCGTCCACCATCCCTTCACTGAAATTATAATTATAAATTGAAACTTTAAAGCAAAATAATAAAATTGTATGTTTTAAACGCAGAAAATGTAGCAGATTCTATCAAAAAGCTTAAGAAATAAATAAATCCTGTCCTACGTTGAACTGACATTTTCTACTCGATCACTTTCGCTTCATTCCAGATACTCTGTGAAGCAACAAAACTAATTGCATTCGATGAAAGAAATGCATTAATTTGTCAACGTTTTGACATCCTAATCGAGACCTTTCCGATTTTTTTTTGTACTTCGTATTTCTCATAGGAAGGAAATTTTCCACTAAATAATGAAAACATAAATTGTTTCTAACAAGTAAAATGATATGCATAAATTTAAAATTTTAGCAAAACGTTTTTTATTGTTCAAATTCCAGATTTTAATCAATATCTTGACTCTCATATCAGTTATAATTACATTGATGTTATATTTTAGCATTTTGGTTTGCCGAAAACATAAGTTTATTCTTATAAATATTGTTGTGACATTATTGTGGTAAATAACTCTATTGTTCCTTTTATCTTGTTTATTTTATTTCTGTATTTTTGGTCTGTACAAAAAATACATTTTTTCTCTCTGACGGCCTTAAATTTACGTGATATTTGCATTATCATCGACAATATAAAAAATCCATTCGACGGAAGTATGTCAAAAATCGATTGAAGATTTGGCCGAAACAGAGCAAACACAGACAAATATAAAAGCGAATAAAAAGGAAATATATATTAAAAAAAATAGATAAAAGACGTTGAGACATATTTTGTTAAAATTTGTTTTTAATATTTGGAGTTGAAAAAAAAAGTCTAATTTTGCCAAAATTATTACCAAAATTACTTTGCCTTGTACATAGATAAGGTTATCAGCACTGCCGTGTTTATAAATGTCGTACGTATGTTGGAAATATGTGGGAAATACTTAAGAAATACATACCATATCTCTACTAATTGATAATTTTGTCTAAATTAGAAGAGAACACAGCTTAGAGGTGGATGCTGAATTTCATGATCCAAAAACGAGCAGTAAATTATATTATAGAATTAAAGAAGAAAAGTTCTGTTGATGAAACAGAGGAATGCTTTGAGCCTATTAAAAGAGATTCATTTAAGATATGAATTTGAAAATTGTTACTTAATATTAAAAGGTAAACAAAAGAAAATTTCACAAATATTTAGTATAAAAAACAAGTCATAAATATATATTACAAAAACAAAAATATCTTGAAAAAAATTACTTTTAAGATGTGAATTTAATAATTGTAACTTAAATAATATTGAAAGTTAAACAAACCGAAATTGAAAAAAAATATGTATTAAAAAACAAAGCACAATTTATTTTAATGTGTAATAATGCACAACGATGAGAGTTCAACCATCACCTGTTATCAACAAAAAATGATGAATTATTGATGAATTCCGTATCCTTTTTCATAGTTATTAGGGTGGGCCAAAAAAAAACTTTTTTTTTGTTTTTTGATTCGCTATACCACGGAATACTTGGCTTTAGGTTAGCTTAGTAAAATGCAAAATCAAATTTAATAATTGTTTACGTTTGGTAGTAGCGCATCGCACTCGAATATTTGAAATTTATTGAAAAATCAGTAGTTTTCTTTCGATTTTTTAAAGATAAAACGAAAAAGATCAAAAACTGCTATGATAAAAAGGTTTTGAAAGAAAGATAAAAAACACATAATAATAAAAAAAGAAACAAAATTACTTAATTTATGGTAGCGCAAAGCAATTAAGATATCCTTAAATTGACGCATTCAAGCTGTATTATGATTCCTTCAACTCTGGCAGCAGTCCAGCGCGACGAGCCCTGCTGGAAATTGGAGCCCGTTAATACTACTTGTACTGATGCTTCACAATGCAGTGTGCGATACACATGCGTGTGTTTTACGACACAACGGTTTCTGTGAGTCGTTCACTAGAATTTTGCCAGCAATGATTAGCAGTGTGTTCTTGTGCGTTTCAATTGCGTTTCTTAAAGACTGATTTAATTAATGACCGCTTAATAAGTGATTTGATTTATTGATTATATTAATCGCTGTGTTATGGATGTTTCTAAGGAAATTACTCGCAGTGACTTTAACCGCGCGTTATTTGGCCCACCCTGTGAATAAACTTCTAACTTATGAAAACGTTCTCAATTGCTGCTTCCATGAAAATTAAAACTTAGCCTTGAAATCAAACAACAGGTCAGTTAATTTTTCTCACGCTTCGATTATTGTGACGCCAAAAGTTAAATATGTGTTTGATAAAGCTTCAGTACTGACAGTAACGCATTACAGAATTGTTCAGTTAATAAGTGCAGTTATCGTAATCTTATGGAGTCCTTTAAGCGTGATAAGGGAAAGTTAAAGTTGAAAAAGAGAGTTGAAGATTAAAAATAAAAATCTTTGATACTGTTTGATGTCTCTGCGTGTAAGTGAAAATAACATTAGACTGCAATTGTAAAATGGTCCCTGAGGTTTGTGAGTGTCCTGTCTCTATTATTTGTAACTGTAAAAAAGCAAAAAATATACCCATCATTGAACTAAAATTCTTGTACTTCCAAAGAATGCATGGTATTGGTAAAATTGGAAGTGTGGACGTAAAGGATACAAAAAAAAATGTTATTGGATGTGATGGCACTGTTACTAATACGGGGTGGAAAACCGGTGTTGTTCACATTGAAGAAGAAGTTAAAAGACCACTACAGTGGGGGGAGGTGGTGGTGTATGCCTCTTACATTTCAATGAGTTGACATTCCGGCATTTGTTTCAAACTTTAGGTGGTGAAACGACTGGGCAAAAATCGTTAGTCCGATTGACACGCAGATCAGGAAATGTGAGAAACTCCCAGTGGTAAATTTTGACAGTGTTGAGTGTGAATACAGAACTGACCGGCAAATTTTAAGCAAAGATCAGCAGTACCTACTGGACATTAGTTGTACTATAAAAGTAGGCAGCTGTCCTGAAGAATTATCTGTTCTGAGTCTGGCACACTTTCCACTCAAGATGAGTAACGAAGGAGAACAAAATTTTTCAGTTGTATTTAAGTATTGAAAATCCAACAGAGGAACACAAGATTATAGTTTATTTTCTTCTAAAGTCTTGTGTACCTGCATTGTTAAGTATAAAAAAGGTAAATACTTCATAAATTGGCCGGAACATGTATTGAAAGTTATAAAATCGTCAAAATTCCTCTCTGAAAACTTGCTGAAGGTCATTGACCCAATAATTGAGAGAAACGCATTTTTGCCAATCAAGAAAATTTGCTTTTGAGTATGATAGTAGATAAAAGGGATCATATACGAGAGTTTTTCAGAAGAATTATAAAGTATAGAAACTTAACTTCTAAAAGAATGTCAATCAAGTATTTTGAAACATCCAAAATCGTTTTTCTAGCTATAGACTACATCGAAATGATTCACTGGAACTCTACTACACTTTCACGACCACCTTTTCTGAGAAGAGTCACCAACGAAGAGATTTGGTCTAAGGTCGAATCAGGTGAAACAGTGGCCCAGGGGAAATTTGACCAATTCCCATGTCACACCCAAACAGTAGAACGGTGCGTGAAGCTGGTATCCGAGGCGTCACAAAAAGTCGTCGGGTCCAGAGATGGTTTTATAAGAACGACACTTATCTCGAGATCTTCAATGCCTAGTTTTTTTTAAGCAAATCTTATTTCAAACTTCCAAAAGACAGTAAAGACAATTAAAGGACTATATTTTATTACAAAGTGAAATTCCACTCAGGTACAATCAGATAAATGTAATCAGATTAGGTAATAGTACTATCAAAAAAGTAGTTTTTTATTTCAATGGAAATTTGTCATTACAAAAAAAATGCCTTTTTTTTAACATAATCCGCTGCCAAAGTGTTGCGAAATGTATTTTTTTTTCAATTATTTATCATTCCTATACACTTTTCCACTAAAATGTGTATATAGCTGCTTGTTATATAAGTTATTTGATTTATTTCCATTTATTAGAAAAAATATCAAAATCGTGTTTTTTCTCAAAATTTAGGCCCGATGCGCTAGCGCCAAACGTAAAAATTTATTTATTTTGTTATTGCATTTTATTAAGCGACCCTAGACACAAGTTTTCCGCGGTATAACAAATCAAAAAGAAAAAAAAAATTTCGGCCCACCCAAATAGTTTTGCCTCATAAATATTTTTGATGTAAACATCCTTTACAAATTTATATTGTATTTGCATATTTTATTTATTGATGCAATCCACCCTATATATATAGAATCCTAATGAAATGAATTTATGAAGCGACTGTATGAAACGATTTTATGAAACGACTATATGGAACGACTTTATGAACCGATTTTATGAAACGACTATATGAAACGAGTTTTTGAAACGATTTCATTAAACGACTAATTAAACAACTGATTATGGTTCACGGCGATTTCTCCTAAAGTATGGAATACTATGCGATGAAATTAACACCAAAAATCCACATTTATCCGCTGATCTCAAAACTAGTATTAGATTTTTTAAATTCGAATTACTTTTCAAGATATTAATTTTCTATAATTTTAAATACTTTTCTCTAATGATAAAACTCAAATTTTAATCAACGCATATATATATATATATATATATATTGTATTTTACAAAATGTTATTAATTTAAACTAATTTGGCGATCAGTTTGGCCTCCTTTAAATGTATGCTAAGAAATGTATCATGTTACTTTTATTCATAATTCAATTTGTATATCATTATCATTTTCTTTAATACAAAACTTTCATTTACAATTGAAACATTTAAAAGTATTGGCTTTCACTACTTTTTTTTTTTTTTAAACGAAACTAAAAGAAAAATATTAGCCACAGATGTCATGTACGCGACGGTGTAAGTAATTGGCATCAAAATGGCGTTATTTTGCCTGACATGGTAACCCAGCTATTGTTGCTTATTTAATTTTAAAAAAAATGTTTATTTTTATTTATTTTCTTTTTATTTAAAAAATTTTATAAATTGTTTTGTTCTATAGTTATTAATTAAACTTTTTTTATATTTATTGTTATTTCATTTTAAATGTAATTGAAAATAATTTAAAAATACATATGTAACTGGTATTCTAAAACATAGTTTTCGGCAAATTGTCGTAAAAGAAATCACGACAAATCCGGTGCGTATATGACGAGGCAACAAATCATGACATTTAATTTCAACTTCAAAACAATGTTTAAATGGCACTACTTAGTTATGTCGTCGACCAATTTCGCCAAACTGTATAAATCGCCAAACCACTCGCTAAATTAAAAAAAATGGCATAAATTTTATTTTAAATAACGAAAGAACAAATAAATTAGTATACACATTAATAAAAATACAAACAAAACGTCGAAATAAAAATCACCTGATGGCGTAAACACGTGTAACTTCGTTAAAGTCAAGTGAATGTGACATTTACGATCAAGCATTATTGGCATTTAATCTTAATGTTTGGCGACAGATTTTTTGTCGATGGTATAACCAAGTAGCACAGATTTAATTTACCACTCGAAAAAAAAATGGTAACTGCCGTGTTAAAAATAATAATAATAATAATAATAATAATAATAAAAAGCTATTGACGAAATTTGCACCCGGATTACATAAAAGTAACAGGAATTCTTTGCAATCATGGGAACTTTTATGTAATTTTATTCGAAAAAATAATGTTGATTCTTTAATCAAAATCGAAACCTTCCTTATAAAAAGCAAAGGGATCATCCCGTAATTGTTTATGGTACTTATATGACTTGGACTATTATAATTGAAATTATGACTATAGAATGATATTTGGCGACTTATCACACCTATGGCTGGCTAAACACCTATGGCTATTAAACTGCCAAAATGGCCGCCTAGAATATAAAAAGCGAAGGGATCCTCCCGGAACTGTTGATGATAGTCACATGACTTATTCTATTATTATAGAGATTGTTTTCAATTCTAAAAATAGCGCAAAGAATAATATTTCCTAACGATTAAAAAATTATTTACACGTGACTATTAAAAACAGACAAAAAAAAAAAAAAACTATAAAATTACTATTAAATGAATACGTGTTTAAAGCATTAAAATATTGAAAATTATGTCTTGAAAATTGTATTTAAAAGTGAATATTAAAAAAGAAAGGAAACTTTAAAATAATAAATACATTATTATGTGTTTAACCCTTTCAGATCAAGGTACTTATATTCGTAAAATCTTGAAATCGGTGAATGGCATCAGAATTTACAAACAAATTTCGAAATACAAAATTGCTTTTGTTTACTTACTTAATAAAAGGAAAATTTTCATCTCAACATTCTGGTGCCAATGTGACATTTAAGAATTTAAATTTAGTGGTAAATAATTAATCACCACCCTTGAGGTGGTTAAAGAAGTAAATTGTAGTAATTGTAGTAAATTGTATTATGTAAATCGTTTTATAAAGCTGTTAAAAATGCCAAGAGACAAAGACTCTCTTTTCTCAATTCATTTTATTTTGGTTTCTTTTCGGATATTTAACGGATCTTCTTTAACCAAACATGTAATCAACCATTGGAAGTCTTAACAGCAACTGATTCTGCCTTAAATTTTTGCAATCAAAAGGAATTGAATTGAAACTCGTTTACAGGGAGATCACTACACGTTATTTCATTATAATTCAATCTTCTCTAATTTTTCTAAAACCAATCACATTAGCGTTCTTTTACATTCTGCGGTGTCTTAACAGGGGTTGGCGAGCGTAGCTTGCAGAGGACAGAGCCCCCTAGTATATATATGTATGCACCCATAATCTGTCATTAGCGGTGGTCGACGTAAGATTATACGTTTTATGATGTAATGGATGTAGCATGGAGTTGTAAAATAGATGAAGTACATGCAGATAAGTGAATGTGTAGATATCAACAACTTCACCAATCATTTTAGTGGATTAATATTTTTAGTCGTCATCATACGTTGCAGATTTAACATGGGTTGCAGTCGAGTGGCTAAGGGTCAGAACAATAAATATGATGATTAGGAATTTCTTCAGAAGCCAAAGAAAGAAGCTTTTTCTAGTCACAGGTTATTATTTAGATAACATCGATTCGCAGTTCTCACAAAAATACTGTGCAGTGCCATAGGTAAGTTCAATTAATCTTTAAGGAATCATTTGTTTAGATCTTAGGGTAAATCTTTAGAAGGAACTACATAGTGGCATACACACAGCTAAGTGAGGTTTACATTTCGAAAATATCAGAAAAGTCTACCAAATTCTGCCGCAGAATCGTGTGTAGTTGCTTTTTACTTCCGGATCATGGTATTACAAAAATGACGTAGCAAGCGCTCTAAATCAATTAAAAATTAAGGATGTCACGCCATGAAAAGAGGACTAACAGAATAGCGGATGATAAAGAAGGTAAAAAGGAAACCCACGGAATTAAGTGCGCTAAAAGAAATTCTCCTTGAAGAAAATTGCTACCTGACAGAATATTCTAAAACGCGAAAGATCGGAAATAGATCATTTAATTTAAGAATATTAGAAGCGTAATATTTAAGTGAATTAGAAAAGTTAGACATTAAACTGGGAATTTAAGAGAATTAACGATATAGATTATTTAAGAATAAGGATTTAGTGAATATAGAGTAGTAATTTAGAATAGTAAATTTTTTTAATAATTTCGGAGATAGATCTTATATTGTAACAGTTTATATATATATACATATATATAAAGTGTTGAAGTCGGAAATAAACCAAAAAATATACGCTATAGACAGATGGTATACGCTAGAGACATAAACGTTCATGGATAACATATAACATAACATGGATAACATAAACGTACGGTATAGAATTACTTGAGAATCAGGGATTATAGGATCTTCTTAAAAAATCTAGAAGGTATCATATCAACAGTGTTTTAATTTTATCATTGTTAAACATGAATAATATTTTAAGTATCGTTTTTGTATCAACGGAGCTCAAGTTCAAAAATAAACATTAAGAACAACGGGAGCACAGTATGTAAACAACCGGCATTTGTAATTCTTTGTATTGCATATACATATTCATATGTGTGTATATATATGTGTATATGACACGTATATGTTTCAGATTTACGTACGAGTAAATACTAAAAATTATTTTAATTGATTATTTTTCCACATCATAAAAATATTGAGATTATGTTTATTTCTAACTAGCAAACCCCGCGGCTTTGCTCGCGTAATATTTGAAATATGCCAAGTGATATTTATATGTCTAATTCTTATCAAAAGGTACTAACTAAATTATTATTTTATTAAAATGTAATATTTTATTTTATTAAAAGGTACTTATTACTTTTAGGAATAATTCAAAAATTACTATTTAAAACACAGTTTGACTAAACATCATTATTACACTGTATTAGGCAGAAATGAGACTTAAATTAATAAAATGAAATAAAACTAAATAAAGGATAATTTAGAAAATATTTTGAAGCTTTTATGCTCAATTAATACGCTCATTTCAGTATTCATTTGAAGTTTTGAATTTTTTAGAAACCATCTTCTTACAACTTAAAATTAACCATCATGTCGAATTCCAAGTCCTACCACCTCTCTCAACATAAAGGGCTATGTTGAAACAGGAACTGTCACTATTAATTTGCCAACATTAATTTTGAAATCGGTTTGTTATTTCCTAATATTCCACAGAAACGTAATTTAAAAAGCTTTTAAAGCCCTTTTTAGAACGTTTGTTGTTCCTGTGAACCCCAGGTGGTAGAATCACCGGCATAAAATATAGCCTGTGTAGGATCAGCGGCTGTTACCACTGATTCGCAACTATTACTTTTATAATCGGTTTATATTCCCTGAAATTGGATAGAATCGTAATTTAGAACTTTTTTAGAATGCTTTTCGCACCTCCCCTTCGCTTCATCCCTTTTTAATTCGAATTTATTTTCGACGTTCCTTCGAGGGCATTTATATTTTATAAGTAACTACCATGTCATATTTAAAGTTTCTAGCCTTTTCAGTATCAACAGAAATCGCAATTTAGAAAGTTTTTAGCTCTTGCAACCCTCTGGTGGTAGTGGAACAGACATGAAATATAGCTTATGTTTGGGCAGGTTCTACCACCAAAATTTGTCATTATTATTTTTTTAATCGGTTTGGTAATTTTTAAGTTTGCTTAAAAATTGTAATTTATAACGCTTTTCACTCACTTCATTTTTTTTTAAATTTGAAATTTTCTTTCGACTGTTCTTAGAAAGCAGTTGCATCTTGTAAGTAAATACCATGCCATACTTCAAAGTGTTAGACCCCTCAGTTGTGCAAAAAATGCAAATTAGAACATGTTTTGGTTTTGCAACCCTCAGATGGTAGTGACAGCAACATAAAATATAACCTATGTTATAGCAGGGACTGTTACCATTGATTTGCAACTATTACTTTTGAAATAGCTTTGGTATTTCTTTAGATTGAGTAGAAATCGCAATTTAGATCGTTTTAGGACGCTTTTCGCGCATTTTCACCGCTTTTTAAATTTCGAATTTTTTCGAAACTGTTCTTAAAGATCATTTATAGCTAATAAATATGTACCTTGCTTAATTTTAAGTTGCTAGCCCCTACCGATCACAAAAATCGAAATTTAGAACGCTTTTTTGCTCCTGCAACGTCTTGGTGATAGTGATACCGACATAAAATAGCGTCTATGTTAGAGCAAAGGCTGTCAGCATCAATTTCCTACCATTACGTTTGAAATCAGATTCATTCTTCCTGAGATATTGCCGACAAATCGGCATCCAGAACGTTTTTAGAACGCTTTTCGCGCATTTTGCTCCTGCATCTCCTATGGGGTAGTGGAAACAGATATAAAATATAGCCTATCTTGGAGCAAGATCTGTCACCATCATTTTTACACCATTATATTTGAAATCGGTTCAGTACTTCCTGAGATTGCATAGAAATCTCAATTTAGAAAGTTTTTTATAGCGCATTTTGACCCCCTTTTAAATTTCGATTTTTTTAGGAAATGTCCTTAGAGATCATTGATATCTTATAACTAACTACCATTCCAAATTCAACGATTCTAGGCCCTTCCGTAACGCAAAAGCCGCAATTTAGAACGTTTTTTGCTCCTGCACCCCCTTTGGGGTAGTGGCACCGACATAAAACATCGCTTATGTTGGAGAAAGGGTTTTCACCATCATTTTGACGCCATTATTTTTAGATCGGTTTAATATTTCCTGAGATTGTGTAGAAACCACCATTAGAACGTTTTTTAGAACGCTTTTCGCGCATTTTCACTCCTTTTAAATTTCGAATTGTTTAAGAACTGTTCTTAGAAATCCTTTATATCTAATAAGTAGCTAATATTTCAAATTTCATATTTCTAGGCCCTTCGGTAACGCAAAAATTGGATTTTTAGAACGTTTTTTGCTCCTGCACTCCCTTTGGGGTAGTGGCACCGACATAAAACATAGCCTATGTTGGAGCAAGGGTTGTCACCGTCATTTTGATACCCTTATTTTGACACCATTCTTTTTTAAATCGGTTTGGTATTTCCTGAGATTGTGTAGAAACCACCATTTAGAACGTTTTTTAGAACGATTTTCGCTCATTTTCACCCCCTTTCAAATTTCGAATTGCTTAAGAACTGTTCTTAGAATTCCTTTATATCTAATAAGTAGCTAATATTTCAAATTTCATATTTCTAGGCCCTTCAGTAACACATAAATCGCATTTTTAGAACGTTTTTTTGCTCCTGCACCCCCTTTGGGTTAGTGACACCGACATAAAACATAGCCTATCTTGGAGCAAGCGTTGTCACCATCATTTTGACATCGATATTTTTTAAATCGGTTTATATTTCCTGAGATTGTGTAGAAACTACCATTTAGAACGTTTTTTAGAACACTTTTTGTGCATTATCAACCCTTTTAAATTTCGAATTGTTTAAGAACTGTTCTTAGACATCATTTATATCTTATAAGTAACTAATATTCAAAATTTCATATTTCTAAGCCCTTCAGTAACGCTAAAATCGCATTTTTAGAACGTTTTTTGCTCCTACACACCCCTTTTGGCCAGTGGCACGGACATAAGACATAGCCTATGTTCTAAGTTGGACTAACACCATCATTTTGATACCATTACTTTTGGAATCGGTTCGGTAGTTCCAGAGCTTACCTCCTACAAATAAACAATTTTTACCTCTTTATAATAGAAGTATAGATAACGGTAATGTTGGACTTAAAAAAAAAAAGCGGTGGTCATTCTTTTACGATTTTTTTTTTTTTTTTTTTTTTTTTGTGATATTGTCTAATTCAATAGAAGCACCATTAATATTCGTATGGGAGAATTTCTGTGAACTAAAAATGAAAGGTTTACAGCCCTGTTGACAGGATTAAACCATACAATCCGTTTCTTCACCAAGACCTTGCCTGCGCTTATGAAATTCCTTAACAGTTCAAATTGACAAAGAGTTATATAGCGGCTGCGAATATTTTTCGATTATGTCAGATAAAATAAAGGTAAGTTGTTTTTCTAATCAATAATTTTAAGTTATAATTCCTCTAACAGAATATCACTAAGTTTTTGCTTTAATTCTATTTTAAGAAACCTACAAAATCATGTTCATACTTACTGTACACTTTTTGTGATATGGGGTAGTTACGAGCAGTTCATTCTGGCTGATTTGTTCTATAATAGGTGGTAAAAGCATAATATGAAATAACTGTTTGTAATGTCGAAACTTAAGATTTCCTCAGGAATATTTGTTCAGTATTAAAAGTTCAATTTATTTGAATCGCAGAAATTAAATCAGTAATATTTTTAATGGGGACTCCTTAGTTCCTTTGTATATAATTTCGTTTAAAAATATCAATCACTGGGTCTCCAACATTAGGAAAAATTTTCGTTTAAAAATATAAATTCAAAACAGATTAGAGGCTGTGTGCCGCCGAAAGTAGTGGTACTCATAAGATAAAGTTCGTTTGGAAAGATTTTTGTATAAAAATATAAAATCATTCAACGTAGATTTTAAGTATATGTAAGGTTGTTACGATGGATTTGAGAAATATTGGGCAGGTCAGTTAGTGATAAAATAATCTGTATATGGACTTGTGGTTGAACAAATGTTGTGTATGAACTTTATATATGTATTTTTTGCATTATACCATTCCGAAACAAAAGTAGATGTCCATTGTTACCTTCATAGTTCTTGGGGTTTGTTAGGAATAAAACAATAAGTTACTCAATGACACCATTTTTAAGGAACTCTTCGCAGTGAACTGTATATTTCTTTATTTTAAAACAATAATTGTTAAGAGTGAAACAGTCTCTCTGGCCGTTTCCAAATCAAAACCTTCCATTCTCTCAATAACAACAACAACAAAAAATTCAGTGTTTCCACTCACTAGTAACTAAATTACAATCTATCGTCAACACGCAGACGATTGGAATAATAAATAAAATTACGGCGCTGACACAGCGCCCTCGTACGGGAGATTTTAATTACGATCAGTAACATACTCCCGACCGTTGAAACCTGCAGGTTTCAAAACTACTCTAATATAATATAAAATTACATAATACTACATATAACAATGCAAAGATATAATTAATAACAAAGGAAAAATGGCTAAATTACTTTACATTTGAATACAATAAAACATACTATAGAAATTAAACAACAAAATATATTCAAAATATACCAAATATATACATTAAAGAAATTAGTTTCCATTAATTGGAAGAGGACAAATACTTCTCACATCTCTCTTTACTATTGTACCGTTAGGCAGACGAATGTTCACTACTCGAACTTTTTTGTCCTTACCGAGAAATATCTCGGAAATCCTACCTGTTGCCCATTTTGTGCTGAGCATATTTTCATCTTTGATCAATACGAGAGAACCAACATTTATATTGTTTTTATTTATTTGCCATTTATTACGTTGCTGCAAGGTGTTCAGATAGTCCCGCTTCCATAATTTCCATATTTGCTGGCTATATTTTGTTATTTTTTGCCAGTTGCTAAGTTTGATTTCCGAAATTTCAGTGAGCTGGGGTTCAATAATAGACGTTAAGGGCCTACCTATAAGAAAATGACCCGGTGACAGAGTCTCGAAATCGTCGAAATCTGATGACAATGGGGACAGAGGTCTTGAGTTCAAAACACTTTCAATTTCTAGAATTACTGTCAGAAATTCCTCTAAAGTGAGGTGCGCGTTACCAATTACACGTTTTAGATGGAATTTGAATGATTTAACCCCTGCCTCCCAAAGACCACCGAAGTTCGGCGCTTTCGGAGGAATAAAATTCCATTCGATATTTTCCCTTGCAAAATAATCAGCTAATGCTTCATCTGGGTGTCTAACCAAATTGTGAAGCCTTTTCAATTCTAAGTTTGCCCCTACAAAGTTTTTTGCATTGTCAGAAAATATTTTTGAACACTTTCCCCTTCTGCTAACAAAGCGCTTAAAACAAGCAATGAAGGCTGCAGAAGTGAGATCTGAAACGAAATCTAGATGAATAGCTTTGGTGCAGAGACAAACGAATATACATACATACACTTTATTATATGTACCTTTCCTTTGATTTTTAAATTTAAAGTAAAAAGGGCCACAATAATCAGTTCCAATAATGGAAAATGGAAATGAAGGTGTAACACGCTCTTTGGGCAAGTCACCCATAACTTGACTCGCTAATACAGGCTTGTTTTTAAAACAAGTGACACATTCATATGTTATTTTGCGACAGATGTTTCTACCATTAGTTATCCAAAATTTACGACGAATATGGTACAACAATGTTTGTGATCCTACATGTAAATACTTTAAATGAAAATATCTTACAATAATTAAAGTAAGGGGATGCTTACTTGGCAGAACCATAGGATGTTTTTCATTTGTTGTCAAATATGAGTTACCCAATCTATCCCCAACTCTTAAAATATTACTTTCATCTAAGAAACAATTTAAAGAATTTAGTTTACTTTTATTTGGTACCGAATTACCATTCTGAAGACATTTTATTTCTTCCTGATACTCACTTTGTTGAACCATCTTTATCAGTGATAATTCTGCAGCATTCAATTCTTTAGAAGTAAGATGATCTTTCACTCTATTAACATTTTGAAGGTTATGAATAAATCTAAGCACATAACATAAAATACGAATGATAGTTATATAATTATTACTAACACTAATAATATAATCTAATAAATAATTTTGATCATAAATAGCTAGAGTAACTAAAGAGTTATCATTTTCACATTTAACTATTTTCTTTAGTTCATCAGAATAGTCATCTGGCGAATTTTGGATGTTGCAGTCATTAGTTGGGAGAACAGTTTCTCTCAAAGAGGGGGGACCTTTAAACCACAAATCCTTTTCTAAGAGCATATCAACACTGACGCCTCTGGTAAGGAGGTCGGCTGGATTAGACTTTCCCGGACAATGAAACCACGAATTGGAGTCAGTCAAAGATTGAATCTCGTTGACACGATTCGCTATGAATGATTTCCATCTTTTACTAGAACCTCTAATCCAGTACAAAGTGATTTTCGAGTCTGTCCAGAAGAACACATCTGATGGCTTCTTATGATCTACTATTTTCTTGACTGCATTACCTAGTCGGGCAGCAAGTAAAGCTCCCAATAGCTCTAATCTTGGTAAAGTGATTTTTTTAAGAGGTGTAACTCTACTTTTTGAAGTCACAAGGTTAACTTCAATAGCATTTTCTTTTACAATTCTGAGGTATATGACAGTGCCGAAGGCTTTCTTACTAGCATCGCAAAAACAGTGAATCTCTACCACATCTGAATTTTCTTCTTTCGTTGAATTTAGCACAATTCTTGGAATTTTTAGGTCGGAGAGGCGTGGGATCTCAGAACACCATTGAAGCCACTTTTCTTTAACATCTATTGGTAGATCTTCATCCCAAGCAATTTTCCTCAACCACAGATCTTGAAATAGGCATTTCATGCGAATAGTATAAGGAGTGAGCAAGCCAAGAGGGTCGAATATTTTTCCAATAGCACGCAGGATGAAGCGCTTGGTGTTTTCATTTTTTGATAACATTTCTAATAAGCCTTTTACATCTACGATAAGCAATCTTCACTCGTATGCCAAGACATTCCTAGAACCTTTGTTGAGTCAAATCCTAATTCAATTGGGTTGTGTAGAGGTTGAGTATCAAACCCTTCTTGTTTCCATTGCTCCATCAAATCGTTATCATTAGTTGACCATTTTCTGAGTTTCATACTTGCCTCGCTCATAATATAAACAGCATTTCGAGAGATTTCTAACGCATCTTGCAAGTTGTCAGCACCAGCGATGAAATCATCAACGTAGAGGCACCTATCTAATAACTTTGTTGTTGTAGGATATCTAACTTGAAATTTCTTGATATGTTTTCTTAGAGTAGCAGCAAGAAGAAACGGGGAAGCATTCATACCAAAAAGAACTCGGTTGAAGTGATATATTTCTATACCTCTATCTCCAATCCATAAAAACCTCACTGCATCTCTGTCTTTCTCCGCTAGGGATATCTGCAGAAAGGCTTTTTCTATATCACCTATCAATGCTATTTTGTTTAATCTAAAATTGATAAGTAGATCGAATATGTTTGGATTTAGATTTGGACCTGGCCAAAGACAATCATTTAACGATAATTCGCCAACATCGTGTGAGCTGGCATCGAAGACTACTCTCATTTTTGTTGTCAGGCTTTGTCTAAAGACAGGTTGATGTGGAAGATAAAAAAGTGGTTTCTCCACTGGCTTGTGCGTTTCCGTTATTTTTTCTATGATTCCTTTATTTTCATAATCTTTCAAAGTCTCACAATATTGAGCACGAAGCTCTAATTTTCGCTTCATTTTCACTTTCAGACAGTTTAGTCTATTATTGGCTATTTTGAGATTGTCGTTCATTTCTCGCCAATCTTTTTTCCATGGTAAGGTAACTTCGTAACGTTTATTTTTATAAGATACAGATTTTTCGAATATTTCTAATGCTCTATCTTCGTCAGTACATGTGGGATCGTCTTTTATCCCTAATGTTTCTAACTGAAAGAATTTTTGAACTTCTTCTGTCAAATCTTCATAGTTACAAACAAGCCCACAATGAGTATTTTGCGTGATTTGATTGTCAGGATTTAATACGCTTCCACAGGCAATGAATCCAAATACCGAGTTTTGGAATTTTAAATTAGAATTGGGGACTTCAATTCGACCGACTTCTAAAAGATCATAAAATATTTGAGCTCCCAAAAGAACATGAATTTTTCCAGGTTTGTAAAATTCTGGATCCGCTAATTTAATGTTATTAAGGTATTGTTCTGTTGGAACGTTAATCCGATTTACTGGAATAGTATCCGATATTTTTGGTACACAAAGAAGTTCTATTTCCGCCTTAAAATTTGAATTGTTCGAAATTAATGCTTTTACCTTGGAGTTAATATTCACGGAGATGCCATTTAATCCTGAAACCGCAACTTTTATTTTTTCTTTCTTAATTCCTAAATAATCAGCACACTGAATCGTAACGAAATTACTCATTGATCCAGCATCAATCAAACCTCTTAACGGCTTAAATTCACCAAATTTATTTTTAATATAAACAATGACAGTTGATAAGATGCCAGAACTTAAATAATTCATCTCACAAACAGATGTACCTGAAAATGCTCTTTCGTTAGAAATGTGAAATGTTGCAGCATTCGGGTCTAGATTTGAATGCGCTACGATTTGATTCTGGTTTTGGGTATTGCAATCACTGACCTCGGGTTTTGAAATAAATTCATTTTTTCTATCGCTGTTTTGAATTTGCTTTTCATTTTCATTCTCGAAATGCAGTAAACTCGAATGTTTTTTCATACATTTCTGACAAGAATAAGTAGATTTACAATTTCTAACCGAGTGGAATTTTAAACAGTTAAAACAAATATTATTTTTCTTTACGAATTCATATCTAGAAGCCACTGAAAGATTTAAGAATTCTGGACATTTGTGCAAACCGTGGAATTCATTACTCTGACACTTAACACATTTAAATGTTTTTGAGTTTTTACCATTAGATGTAGATACCATACTAGTGATTCGTTGTTGAGCATTGCGTTTAGGAGTTACATTATTTATAAGAGGTTTGGAAACTTGCAGTGTTCTCGCTTGTCTTTTTAAAAACTCGATTAATTCTTTTAATTTTGGTAGCTCGTCTTTTTTTTTGTTCACGTTCAAACCATAATTTTGTGGACCCATCTAATTTCTGCCACAATATATAAGTTATTATTGTATCCGCAAACCCTTCAATTTTTTGATCGAGAATTTCTAGAGATCTGATACATTCACTGGCGGTATCTGCTAAATTAAGAATAGCACTAGGTGTTTCACTTTGTATTGAATTAATGGACATTAATTTTTTAATGTGAGCAAACACTTGTTGTCTTTTATTGGAATATCTTTCCTCTAATAAGGACCACGCTGTTTGATAATTATCATCTGAAATCGTTATACTTTGTACAACTTTTGCAGCTTCAGAATGAAGCGAAGATTTCAAATATGATAACTTTTGAGCACCCGAAAGTGCGCTATTATTGTGAACGCTAGATTTAAAAAGATCACTAAAATATATCCAATCCTGTACGTTTCCACTAAAAGAAGGTAGATTAATCGTGGGAAGTCGAACTTCCGTTACACTATTCTCTTGTTTTGGCTTTGATTCATTAAGAACATTTGTTTGTTTTTGTTTCGCTCTTTTAATTTTTAACCAAGTTTCATCTAACTCTTTTTCAATCGATGATTGTTCATCGATATATCTATCAATTTCCTCTTCATCGCACAATGAATAAATTTTATCAAACATTTCTTTCAATTCTGTATTGAATTGATCACATTTCGTATTTACAAGTTCTAAAGAACATTCATCAGAGTCACTTAATTTAATTTCACTCACAAATTTAGTAATTTTACATTTTAAAACTCTTTTTTTTGTCAAAATATTTTTTAATTCAGTAGCCATGTTAAAGAAAAAGTCCTACCTTATTCGAAGAAACCAAGTCTCGTCGCTGATTCTTGACTCTCAAAGCAAACGATAAATCCGTTTACTCCGGCTCGACGGACCAATTTTTGTTAGGAATAAAACAATAAGTTACTCAATGACACCATTTTTAAGGAACTCTTCGCAGTGAACTGTATATTTCTTTATTTTAAAACAATAATTGTTAAGAGTGAAACAGTCTCTCTGGCCGTTTCCAAATCAAAACATTCCATTCTCTCAATAACAACAACAACAAAAAATTCAGTGTTTCCACTCACTAGTAACTAAATTACAATCTATCGTCAACACGCAGACGATTGGAATAATAAATAAAATTACGGCGCTGACACAGCGCCCTCGTACGGGAGATTTTAATTACGATCAGTAACAGGGTTATTGTGATCAGACAATTGTAGGATACCTAATCTGCTACAGCCCCAATAACTAATTGAAACTATTGTATAGGGGTAAAAAATAGCTTTCTGTCATTTTTACAATGTTTTACGTGGTTATGTTTTGCTTTAAACTGTCAGTAGTTGAAAATACTAAAATTTATTCACAATTAACTCCACCTAACCTTCAGTCTTTCTCTGTGCATTCTCGCATGTATAAAAATGATTTACATATGAATTATGAAATATCAACCAATTACGACTTTGCGGTATAATCACAAGTGTCACTCGGGTTTCCATTTTCGGTGAAGAGAACTACGCCCGAGAGTCTCTCGGGATCAACTTTTAACTCTTTGAGATATTAAAATAACTACTATATACAATCGTTGTCTTTCGTATATTATGTATGAACATATTATTTAAAAAAAATTCGTAGCAGCACTAAACAGAAGTAAATATATGAAAATATCTAAAATCAGAGTTTAATTCGAACGTATTTTGAACCTTGTGGTGTTGCTCGTTGTTTTTTTAAAGGTACCACACAAAAACAAATTTTACTAAATAATGTTTATATACAAAGAAAACCTGTTTTCAGATATTTGTACAACATTTGGTAGGTTTTTATTCAAGTCTGTGTAAAATCTTATGTTAAAAATGATGTTTTCTTATGCGAAATATTTTTTATTATATAAAACATGCTTTTTTCAGTAATTTCACATTAAATATTAATTTCTAGCACATTTAAATAGTTCCTTTATTTGTGAATAAGAACAGTTTCAAGTTTATAATAAAAAAATTAAAATACATATCTTACAAGTATTGTTAAAAAATCTTGAAAAGTGCCAAATATCCTTTGTCCAGAGTGAGATATGTGGTTGAAATAGCTCATACCTCGAAGTGTTAATTAAAATCCTTCACAATAAAAACGAATCTGTAACTGGGAGTTTTACTACTCTAGTCAAAATTTCACGCGTATTTTATGATTTTGTTTTTGAAAAGAAACAAGATATCACTTTCGAACATTGTGCATTATTTTTTTATATAAACAAAAGGACTACGTCTGAATGCATTCATTATTATAAAAAATTGTTCAAAATTGCAGGCGTTACATTACACTAAAGTTAAAAGAAAAAAGCACTAAATACAATTTAAAAGGACGTTTCAGACTGATTTTGCATTCTTCATCAGCTAATTCCTAACGTAAAAGTCATACTAAGTTGTTAAATTTCGACAAACAGAAAAATGTTACACCAAGTTGCTAAAGTGAAATTTATAGTTAAATCAAAACTGAATATTCTATTGGTAGAGATGTAGTCTCGTTAATTCCTAAATCAGCATTTCTAGTGTACCAAGTTTCGAAAAAAATACGACTTGCATAAATACTGCTGTTGGATCTAATTATAAAATTATTCTCAAAGCTCGGAAAAGGATCAGTTTTCATGGCGCGATCAACTATCTTAGAATTTAATTTTTTGTCTCTAAAAGCATGTTTATGCCCTTTAAGTCTTGTTTCAAGTGTACGGCTAGTTTCTAATACATAGATTGCATTACACTGTTTGCACTGAATCCCATAAAGAACATCTTTATACTGCGAGCTGGGATATCTATTTTTAAAGTTGCTTAAAAGTTGCCTAAGTGGTTTTTGAGAGATGAAGGACGTGTGAATGCCAAGTGGTTTCGAAAAAAAGCGAAATCTGCTCTGAAATACATTTGTATTACAGAATGCTTGCAAATCTGTTAATTTCATACGTTGGAAGGATGGAGTCCATATGTGCACGAAGAAGTTCCGTAAAAATGCGAAAGCAAAACATTTCAGGATATCTATTCAACTTTAAATCGTATAAAACTTTTTTATTCACTTTCAATTTTGTGCATTATGGTTTTTCACATTTTATTTATATATTTAAATTTTCGTATATAAAAAAACAATGAATAACACGTCTTAAAAATGAAAGTACCTGCAGGTAAGTACCGTGAATTAACAATCCGGCTACTGTTTTTATAAGATCACAAGATCTGAAACAAATGTGGTTGCAAAATTAGAACAGGGAATTAAATTCTCTAAATTTTATACCACATTTAGGTTCAAAAGTTGATTTTGGATGAAATAGCGGTCATTTCAACAAAGAGATTCATTTTTAGTCTTTATTTAAAATACTCGAAAAAATAACTATTTCGTGAAAAAATTACTTTTTGGTGGTGTAATCTTTACAAAAAACAATTATCTTTCTTTTAATTTTAAAATGAAGGAAATCAGTCGAATTGTAATTGTGGAAACTTGTTGCCAAGTTTGAAAAACCGGGTTTCTCTCTAAAAAAAACAAAAAAAAAAAAAAAAAAAAAAAAAACAAGTTTAAAGTTTTACAATAGCGTTATATTCAACGGCGATGTTATGTTTAACAAGCAAAAAATAATGGTATTTTTCAAAAGTTAACAGTCTTGTTAAAATAAAAACCGTCCAAACAGCTATTTTTTGGTTTATTAATGGTAAATCATTCATAGTTTTATGGACTAATGCATAAATAAAAAAATAAAAAAAAAACTTTTCAAGGAACTTTACATTTTAAATATTATAAGACTTTTTTTTTTATTCTCCAAAAGTAGAAAAATCGAGTTTTTTTGCAGCAAATCTTTCAAAGAGGATATAACAAAATGGTTTTCCAGTAACCATAAAAAAAACTCTTAAGATATGCAAAAACTGCAAAATTTGAGAAAAACAAAATACGATTATAACCCAAAGAAGTAGATTTTCCTGTTTTTTTAAATATAATAAAAGTTTAATTTCATATTAAACTTAATAAATAGACATTGTTGTTGACAATAATATAAATTCCTGTTAATAAAAGAACTATACACTTTTACTAGATATCAAAGAAAGATTACAAAAAAAAGTTATACAATTAGAAAAATTTTGAAGCAAAGAAATATTTAAACTATGATTTGTTTTAGCAATATCAGAACAATTATGCAGCAAAATATGAGAAAATTAAAATAAATGTTTTGTTTTCCATATCGTTGTGTATTTTTCTTTTAAATTCAATTTCAATAAAAAGTTAAAGTAAGATATCTCTTTATGGAAAGATCTTTAGAATTTGCTTGTGATTTCATACAAAGGTAATTTTTATAAGAATATTTGAATACTGCAAATATTAGAATCTTTTAAAATATACATTATTCATTAAGACATATTTTTTAATTATTCTTAAAAAGAATGTCATTAGAGTTTAATTAGATCAATGTTTTCATTTTGTGTCAGGATATATTAACATTTCGATTAATGTTTTCATTTTTATCAGGAGATTAACATTTCATAAGTAATTGCACTTGGTGAATAACCAATAAAACAGATGTAAAAACTGCTGTTTGAGAGAAGTAGAAAAATCTGGTACTATATTTGACTTGCGCTACCTTGCTTAAAAAATTCCAAGTGCGAAACAAAAAAGGAGAAAATATAATTAATCTTATAATCAAGTAAATTTTTTTCACAAAAAAAATATGCTTTTTTTCCATGCATTGTTTCTGACATTTTTCTGCTGATTGTTTTTTTTTTCTTTAAAAGAAAATGTTTTGCCGTTAGCAACTTTCAGTCTTTTTAATTTAACGTCCTGTTTTAATATTCCTTTCTCATTTTTTTTTTTTTACTTTTTACTTTAGAGATTGCCAATTTTTAAGATTTTGAAATGATATTTGGAATTGCTTGATTAATGAAAGTGTTAATAAAAAAATAGAAAAATATATATAATAGGTATTATGTACAAAAAAAAAAAAAGTTTTTTTTTTTTTTTTTTTTTTTTTTTTTTTTTTTTTTTTTTTTGCGTGTGTGCGTCTCAAGTAGTTCTAAAATTTATTTCTTCATGTTTGCATTTTATTTTGATTTGAAAATGTATCGCTTTGAGTACGAAAAAATGTACGGATTCTATTCGCGCATTTTTTTTTCGTTTAAAGATTATATTTGAAGGGATATTTTCCTTCGCAATGTGCCAACTTTTTATTTTAAGAATCATACTATAAAACTTGCCGAAATTGAAAATTTCTGGAATTTTTAAATATATGTATATATATATACGAATCGCCGCAATGTGTAAGTATGAAACAAAACAAAATGTATAGTTTCCTACAAATTTCGACTATAACAACAAGCTATAAGTTTATTATCATATTTATAAAACATTCAAGAAAATTCAAGATGAATAAAAACACCTTTATTTTCAGTAGAATATATTAGCTACATATAATGTAAAAACTGTATTATCCCGTTTTGTAATTCACATTTTACATATTTTGTTTCAGTACATAAACTTTTATGCAATAAAGTATCTATGTTAAAAGAGATTTAAACTTTCGAGAAGATTTATAAACTTCAAGGTAAACTAGAGTACTGACTCTCTTTTTTATTTTATCTTTAAGCTGGAGCTTATGTTTAATTTTGTTAAAGATATATAACTATGTAAAAAAATCATTAAAATACGTTCCCAACCTCTTTTTAATATTTAAAATGTATTCATTAAATACTATTGTCTAACTTATAATACGGAACTTTTCAATAGGGTAATACGGAACTTTTCAATAGGGTGATTAAGAAATTTTTATGTATGAGTTTTTAGTGAAAAAACTGTTGAATGAAACGGGATGTAATCTGGATTCTGTTATTTTATGGCATGTGTTGTGGTTACTTACAACCACTGCCATATTTTTATTTAATTTGATTTAGAAAATATTTTTTACTAATCTTGTATTCATTTAATTTTAATTTTCGCGTTCTAAAATTATTTTAATTCCACTTTTTTTAAACTTCCCCTGTAAGCCTTTTCTTTCTGGCGGAACATTTCGATTATTTAAAAATAATAAACGTAGTTTTGAAATCTGTACTTCCGGTAAAAGAATTATCTGGAACATTCCATAACTTTCTTTTCCTGATATCATTTCCTTTTGTAGCTCCGCCCCTTAGCTAATAAAATTTAAATCAGTTTAATCCGTAGTTTCAAAAAGTGTAACATTTTACTATTATTTGGCATCATATCTTTATGAAATCTATAAAATTTCCTCTAATTTAAAGCAGTTATTATATGCTTTAGCATCGCAATTTATGCCAATGCAAAGCTCTTGTATGCTTGTTCCGCCAAATTGGCATCTTCCATTTACTATGGCAACCCTTTTCTCCCTTTTATATCGCAGTACGTTTTGCACAGTGAGTTGAGTTCGAATTGCAAGGCTGAATAGTTTCCCTTCGCCGTTCTGTGAAAATTCATGTACGCGCCAGTAGGATAGTTCTGACAACTAACGCAGAAATGTGTGGCTGCCTCTCGCCCTTCTGCAAAAATAAACGGACCTTGTACACCCAGCAAAAAATGTTAAAAGTGAAATAATAATTTTTTAAGAATTATGTGATCGGCTGCACAGTTTCTTCTTTTTTGTGGCAAGATCTTTGATCAGTTTCTTGTAATGTGGATTCTTCAGTAATATGTGGATTAAAATCATGCTGCTGGCTGTATTATTATTTTTTTTAATTCAAATGGTGTTTTCGTGAGTAGTCGTAGAATTCAATTGTTGAAAATTCATATAAAAGCCTTAAGCTTTTTAAAAATGTTCCTCCTCACTCCCCAGGAGAAAATATATTATATTTGTCTCACATAAGTGCTCATAAATAGATCGATTTGTCTATTCTTCATCATGAAAAAAAGTACAGCTAACAAACAAGAGTTGTCCTTTATAAAAATGCTCCTTTTGTTCCAAGAGAGTTTCATAAAAAATAAAGATATTTTCGTTGATGATTATCGTATGTGCATTTCTTTGCAATACGTCTACTACTGTTCTTTTGTTTTCAGGTCAGTACAGGTAATGCTCTAGCTTTTTTTTGTTCTTGAGATATCAAATATATGAGAAGTAAATATTGGATTATTTTAATAAATGACTGTTATGTCTGAGTGGTCTTTTGTGGTCACAGCAAAATGTTACGAACACTATACGATAGATCACAATTTTAATGATTTCTGGATTATTAATTGAATTTCAATATTAACCCTTAACCGGAAACGTGAAAATCCCGTGCACAAACAAAACACTTAATAATTTACAAAATAGTGAACTTAAACATTTAATCTTTAGTAGTAATACATTCGCAGGACCAATTTTTTAATATAACAGCATAAAAATAAGTTTGGAATGTCGGAGAGAGAAAATATTAAGGGCAGATATGTAGAAGCAAACATCTCACAGACGTACGTTTCCAGTTAAAGGTTAAAAAAATAACTTTAAGATATTATTCTTTCACCTCCTACCATACATTTCGCAACAGCTCTTTCCTGGTGCCGTGACCAGGATTAATATGCAGATCTTCAATAGGAATGGGGGGTTACCTACTTAGAAAATCTGCTAGCACATTCTCTTTGGACATTCCTGGAACATGCTGGAATGTGTAAGATTATTCAGATAGTTCTAATATCCAACGTGTAGTAATGTCCGAAGGATATGTTTATTTTTGTGGTTATTGAGAGGTTTAGCATCAGACAAAAGAATGAAGGGTCAGCCAAAAATGTAATATTTAAAAGCCGTTATACCTTTACAAATGGCATACAGTTCCAGTTTAACGGCTGGGTACTGTTTTTCAGACTGAGATAGAGTTTTAGAATAATAAGAAATGGGGCGAAGTTCATCTTGAATTTTTTGCATAAGAACAGCTGAGATTGCTGTCTCTGAGGCATATGTATTAACACAGAAGATCTCATTCCAATTTGGAAGATTGAGCATGGGTTTATGGAAGAAAATTTCTTTCAATTTATTAAATGAATTTTCTTGTTCACATTTCCAACAGAATTTATTTTTAGGTTTGGTGATTTCAATAAGAGGGGTAATCAATCTAGCAAAATGAGGTATAATTGACCTGTAAAATGAACATAAGCCAATAAAACTCTTTGCCTGCCTCTTAGTTTTTGGCTATGGAAAAGACGTAATTTTCAAAATATTGCTTGTAATTGGAAGCATTTTATGATCAGTGAGGTGGAAGCCTAAAAAAGCTAATGCTAGTTTGCATAAAAGAACATTTTTCATGTGAAAGCGTAATGTTGTTGGCAATTTAGAGTATCCAAAAGTTTGGTGAGTTTTGCAACCATTTCATCAAACGAATTAGCACCAACAACTATGTCGTCCTGGTATGCGTAACCAGAGTCAATTTCGCATAACTGAATAACTGAATCAATTAATTTTTGAAAAGTACTTGCAGCTGTCTTCAAACCAAAAAGAAGACGAAGGTAGGTAAACATTCCCCATGGAGTGGTAAAACTGAGCTTATATTGCATCTGTTTAGGTACCACAATCTGCCAGGACGCAGAGGGTAAGTCCAGTATACTATAGTATTTAAATTTTGACAATTGTACTAATAGGTTTTGAGTGCGAGGTAGAGGATATGAAGAATGAACAATAATAGAATTTAATAATCCTAGATCTAAAGCTAAACGATATTTTTGAGGCTTTGACATGTTAGTTCTTTACTTTTTAACTAACAGCATGGGGCAAGCCCAATATGAATTTGATCTTTCTATAATGCCAGCATTTGGCATTTGATTAATCTGGTGAAGAGCTTCTTGCTCTAGTGCCTGCGGCACAGGAAAAAGTAGGGGTTTCACCGGATGAGAATTCATCATTGAACTCTGAGGGTTAACTAGGTCTGTATGACCCAAAGTTTCTAAGGATTTAGAAAATGCTTGAGCTTTATTGCACAATAATTTTAGTAAACAGCCACTTTCATGTGGGGATAAGTGCTTTAAGTCAAAATCATTTGGTGACAGTTCTTGTATCCGTTTCTTTTTAATATCCTCAGATGGTAAAATTAAATTACAATATTCATTTTCTAAATCTGAATCAAAGGAATATTTTTCATTATCGTTCTCATCTACATTAATGCACTCATCTAGAATTGTATGTTTGTTTAAATGAACATCCACTTTGGATATATTCTGACATACAACTAAGAATAAATCTTTTTGAATTAAAGATTTAGAATGAAATGATTCATTCAAAATTAGAGCTTTACTTTTCAAAGCAGGCTTAAAAATAAAACATTCAAATAGGCAATTCAAGTATTTGACATGTAAATAAACAGAATAATTGGGGGGGGGGGATCAACTCTCTATTTACAGTTTGTACCGTGTTAGAATTGAATAATTTTTCATTACCATTTTTCAAATTGGTATTATTTTTACCAACGTAACTAATGTCATTGTTATCTGCAGATTTGACATTTTTATCATCAGAGAAAAATTTTGTATTACTGGCATTAGAAATATTATTTATAACATTAGAATAATCAAAGTTTGTATGAGTGGGAAAATATTAGGAAACTGAGTAAAAACTTGAGCATGACCTTCTAAATTTCTGATATTGAGATTAGCATTCATAAAAGAATTATCATAATTCATAGCAGTATTACCAACACTATTTATAAACAAACCATTATTTGGAAAACTGTAATTGTAAGGATAGTTTTCAACAGTCAATTCAACAGAATAATGCAATAATTGTTCTTAAAATATTATCAGAACAAAATGGCATCAATAAATCAATCATTTACTTATGAGTAAGAAATTTATTTTTCTTCACTCATCTTATTTTTGTAAATAACATCATAAGCAATCATTTTTCCTTAATAATAAACTGTAAATATCCCATGATAAGAACACCTCAGATTTTTTAGAAGCACATGAAAAAGTTTTGTTTTCAAAATCAACATCTTACTTTAATTCTAGAATTTTTAGAGTAAAATTACATCTTCCTCATAAGATTTTCAAAGATATGCATTAATCATGACCAAAATGATTTATGAATAGCAAATAATGTACAAAATGCAATTATCTGGCAAAACTGTCTTAAACCAAATCATTTAAAAATATTGATTCGATTTCTTTCTCTTTTTTTTAGAAAGATTCTGTAAAAATTTATGGAAGCCACTTTTTTTAAATATCAAATATTTGAGTAATAATACACTAAAACAAATTTTTGTATCAAAATATAATTTAATAACTATCATGTCATTTAGAAAAATGAAATGCACAGACGATAATCATCAACGAAAATATCTTTATTTTTGATGAAACTCTCTTTGAACAAAAGGAGCATTTTTATAAAAAAAACTCTTGTTTTTTAGCTGTACCTTTTTTCATGATGAAGAATACACAAATCGATCTATTTATGAGCACTTATATGAGACAAATATAATATATTTTCTCCTGGGGAGTGAGGAGGAACATTTTTAAAAAGCTTAAGGCTTTTATATGAATTTTCAACAATTGAATTCTACGACTCCTCACGAAAGCACCATTTGAAAAAAAAATAATAATACAGCCAGCAGCATGAATTTAACCCACATATTACTGAAGAATCCACATTACGAGAAACTGCTCAAAGATCTTGCCACAAAAAAGAAGAAACTGTGCAGCCGATCACATAATTCTTAAAAAATTATTCTTTCACTTTTAACATTTTTTGCTGGATGTTCAAGGTCCGTTTATTTTTGCAGAAGGGCGAGAGGCAGCCATCCATTTCTGCGTCAGTTGTCAGAACTATCCTACTGGCGCGTACATGAATTTTCACAGAACGGCAAAGGGAAACCATTCTGCCTTGCAATTCGAACTCAGCTGACTGCGCAAAACGTACTGCGATGTAAAAGGGAGAAAAGGGTTGCCATAATAAATGAAAGATGCCAATTTGGCGGAACAAACGTACAAGAGCCTTGCATTGGCATAAATTGCGATGCTAAAGCATATAATAACTGCTTTAAATTAGGGGAAATTTTATAGATTTCATAAAGATAAGATGCCAAATAATAGTAAATTGTTACACTTTTTGAAACTACGTATTAATCTGATTTAAATTTTATTGGCTAAGGGGCGGAGCTACAAAAGGAAATGATATCAGAAAAAGAAAGTTATGGAATGTTCCAGATAATTCTTGTACCGGAAGTACAGATTTCAAAACTACGTTTATCATTTTTAAATAAACGATATGTTACGCCAGAAAGTAAAAGCTTACAGGGGAAGTTTGAAAAAAGAGGAATTAAAATAATTTTAGAATCCGGAAATTAAAATTAAATGAATACAAGATTAATAAAAAATATTTTCTAAATCAAAATAAATAAAAATATGGCAGTGGTTGTAAGTAACCACAACACATTACTCCGGCCTCCACAAATGAAAATATTGGCGAGATGGAGAAATTTAATAATTTTTACATCGAGTCAATATTTTCTAATGATATACATATACAATATACGTATAACTTCAAATAATGATAAACAAAAAAAATAATAATGATTTTTGCCAAATAATATTCTTCTGATATAAGGTACACAAAGTCTTTCAAAATAAATTTGCTAAAAGTTCATTCACTGATACGTGAAATAGCAAATACAACACTGTAAAGTAAGATCAGTGTATATTAAAGAGTAGGGGGATACCGGAAGTACAGATTTTAAAACTACGTTTATCATTTTTAAATAAACGAAATGTTACGCCAGAAAGAAAAGCTTACAGGGGAAGTTTGAAGGAATTAAAATAATTTTGAATGCGAAAATTAAAATTAAATGAATAGGAGATTAATGAAAAATATTTTCTAAATCAAATTAAATAAAAATATGGTAGTGGTTGTAAGTAACCACAACAGTATGGTTTAGAGAATGAGAGAATGGACAACGTTCGAAATTTAACAATTATTGCTACAGTGAGAAAATTTCAAAAGATCCAAATGCAGACACCTAATTTCTTTTATTACGAAATTAACTCCACGGAGAAAATCCACAAATACAGGATTCGCACGCTATTAAGCCACGCCCTATTTTGCAAGGAAACTACCACCAGTATTATTATAAAGATCATTTTCTTCACGATTCATTAGCTAGAAGATAGTTTTATGCTATTACTGGTGATAGAGTCCTTACAAAATGGGGTGTGGCTTAATAGTGTGCGATCCCTAAAATAGCGTAAAAGGTAAATAAATCTAGATTTAAAAAGGACGACATAAAACAAACACAAAAAGATAGATATCTCAACAGACTGAATAGTAGGTAATGAAACTCCTTTGATTGATTGTTACGTGAATACACGATAATTTTTAACACAATCATGCTGATTAATAAAGATATCGTACGAATTGAATTTTTCCAGCTCAGCAAAAAACTGCTCAAGCCCGGAATTCAACCCATAATCTTTGACTTACATTGCCAGTGCTTTTTTAACTAAGCTATATGGGATGATAGCCGGAGAGCGCATTTTTATCATAAAATCTCATTGGTCATGGCATATCGCCTAACATATACAGGGTGCAAAGGAAAGTCCATTTAACCTGAAAATACTTGCGAACGGAGAGAGATACATCTATGAAAGTGTGGTAACGATATAGTAAAGCGACTACGCCCGACCTAATGCAAACAACAGCTGCGCCCCTGGTGGCGGAATTTGGAAGATAGCTATTGCAATTCGAAAACGAGGAGAGATAGAGCAAAATTTCCAGTGAGAAAGTTTTAGAGCATCAATTAATTAGTACAAAATGACATTTGGTTTACATGGATAAGATAAATTTTCGCCTGTATACCCCAAAAATGTCCGAAATCGATGCGCTGTACTTTGTGTAAACGTTTCAATAAAATAGCAAGAAAGTATGGCGAAATACGCACTATTTATTTTTAAACACATACTTATCTCAATAAATTTTGATAACATGACACAAGAAAAAAAAAAAAAGACAAACTGTATCACAGTGATAAATGTTAATATTCAGTATGCTCGAAAATTTTGCCATTGCTCACGATGGGCATTTGTTTTGTGAGAGTAAATTTGCATGCACATTTCTCAGCATGGGACGTCTATTGCCAGGCTCTTCAATACGACGACATAGATTTAACACATTCAAGGGCGATGGCTAGACGGTCTAGCAACCTAATTTAAATTCTAAAACTGGCAAATGACACCAATAATATTTTAATAATATTATGCTTTGTAATGAATATGCAAATTGGCTGGTTGTTATTTTCTAAGGTTTGACTATTCTTGTGTCAGTCAATTATTTCATCATTTTAGAACAGAATTATTCTGCACCTGAAGGGATTAAAATAAAATTTGCATTGTAAATGCATTGTAAATTAAATTTTTACAGCGATTAAAGTGCAGTACAACGTCACAATTTGCAATTGCGCACTGCTACATTTCCCAAATGTGAGTATACAAAGTAGAATCGCCACTCATCGATTTCGGACATTTTTGAGTATACAGGTGACGATTTATCTTATCCGTGTGAACCAAATGTCGTTCCGTACTAATTAATTGATGCTTGAAAACTTTCTCATTGGAATTTTTCCTCTATCTCTTTTCGTTTTCAATTTGCAATAGCTATCTTCCAAATTTCACCACTAGGAGGGCTGCTGTCGCTTGCATTATGTCGGGCGTAGTCAATTTATTATACCGTTACCAGTGGTGTGGCGTCCAGTCATCGCTGGATGCGGCGATGACCAAGCAATATTTTAAAACTCTTAATAAGCTTTTAAAACTCTACGATCCAGTTTTAGCAGAACATTTGTAGTTCATGTATAAGTGAAGGTAAGATTTAAAGTTTCTTTTTTGAACATTCAACCATTGAGTTTTAGAGTTAATAATTTTTCACCACAAACTTAAATAATTGCGATGACCACCGAAAATTTTCACGCCACGCCACTGACCGTTACCTCACTTGTATATGTATGAATGGAGCTCTCTCCGTTCGCAATGATTTTCAGATTAAAGGGACTTTCCTTTGCACCATGTATACAGCTCAACAGAATAAAGGGCAGGTAATAGAAATGCATCCAACATGGCTACATAAATATAGGATTATTTTTATACTTAATGATCTTGATTGGTACAGATATCATGCAAATTGAATTTTTCCAGCTCATCGAAAACATGCACATCCCGGGATTCGAATCCAGACCCTTTGACTTACATTCCCAGTGCTCTATTTATTCAGCTGCTTGAGACGCCAACCGGTGGGCAGATTTCTCTCACATAATATTATTGGTCATAACATCTGGTCCATATATATAGATAAACAGAATAATGTGCAGGTAATGGAATTCCATCCAACTACAGGTATGTAGATAGACAATTATTTTAAAGTCAATCATACTGATTGTTAAACATATCATACGAATTAAATTTGTGCAGCTCAGCGATTAAATGCCGAAGCCGGGTTTCGAACCGAGAAACTTTGACTGACATTGTCAGGTCTATATTTATTGAGCTACATTGGAAGGGAGGATTTCTCTCTAATTGGTAGTGGCATTTGGTGTAACATATAGACATCTCAACAGAATAAAGTGCAGATAGTGGAACTCTATCCAACAATGGTTAAGCAGATATACGATTATTTTTAAACTCAATCATTCTGATTGATAAAGATATCATACGAATTTATTTTTTCCAACTTGGCCATTCCATGAAAAACAAGACAGTTTTCAGCAAGAAAAAATATTATAAAAAGAAATATTTAAGTTACTCAGGTAATTTTTCAAAGTACAAATTATACATACCTAGGAATAGTTTTTCCATATTTCACTTTAAGCGTATAGGAGCATTGCTTCAAAGATAGCCGACATCAGTTCATGCTACTAAAATTGCATTGACTTCAAAGGAACCTAATTTTGTTTGCTCTTTGACATTGAGATATTTATGTTTACAGTTTATTATTTGTATATACCTTTTCAATTGTAGGCATTGTTTTGGGAATTTTTCTGCAATATAAGTTATATTATTACAAATTAAAATTGTTGCAAATTTATGAACAAATACCAGTCATTTTTTAAAATATGAACTGTACAAAGGTTTATATTTTAAAATGTTTGTGGTTTATACAGAACTTTTTTATGTCGAAACATTTCCCAAATATATTTTTAAATAATATCAATTTAGAAATTAATAAAGTAATATTTTATGCTGTCCCACACGTGACGTCACATATGGGACATTTCCCATAAAACTCTTTCTAAATAACGAATATGAATGTCATTAATATATATAATTTTAGAATGTTCTTTTGTTTTGCAAACACGTGTATTTATTGTGTGACAAATGCTGTGATTCAGAGCTAGTTACAATTACTATTGATTCATTTTTTTCCTTAAGGGGTAAATATAGAGGGTAAAATTCGGCTGCATACACAAAGTAATACAAACTAGAGATGCATATGAAAGAATAACTGAAAATATGACTTAAATTATGAATCATGTAAATAACAAAAGAAACCTATATATAGTGGTGGTTCAGATACAGAGTGGTGGTTCAGTTGCTTTGCATACCACAAATTTAGTAAAGCTTTTATCGTCTTGTTTAATAACTGTATGTAATGCAACTACATAAGACGGACAATATTTCTTTAAAATATTAGTATTCAAAGCTTATGGACTTATACAATGGCTACACCACTACCAATATATGAAATTTGAAAATTAGAAAATACAGAAACGTATAAGAATTTGGCACATTGACTTTGGGATGTCACTTTTCTTCGAGTATCTATCAGAATGAAACAGAAAGTGCTTTGTGGTCGTGGGCAAGTGCGTTTTCCTTCACTCATTCAGATATTTTTTCCAATGATAACTACCAGACCTATGCCACATCATCGTATATCACAAATAAAGTCAACGATACTATTTTTGCTATTAGCGAATATTTTTATTAATTAAAGTTTCCCTTAGGCAAAGCATCCGCAGAAAGAAATTATTTAGAGTGATACACCATCCTCTAAGTTTAAAAATAAATGCATGGAAAAACTCTATTTCGGAGAAACATATGAAGGAAAAACATTCACATGATACGAAGTACTTGATAGGACTGGATGGTAACGTAAAACACTTGTCCGCCAAAAGAAATGAACAATGAATGAAGCGAAATGAACAAAGTTTAATCTGCGAAAGATATTGCTAACTTAGCAGACAAACTTTCATAGAGCATGAAAACATTCTACATTGGGACATTGGCTAGTCGATTGAAGAAAGATTGCATAAGGAAAATCCTTTAGAAATGTAACTATCATCAAAGAAATATTAGATTCCATACCATTGAACACAAGGGGAGAAATGTAGTTTGTCACAACCACTGCCAAGAGAAAAAAAAGAAAACAAATTATATTAGAATTTAATCAAACAAGTTAACAACCTTAATTAACAATGAAGATATAAAATTTCAAAAATGGATTATTGGGAATTATAAGAGCAGCCTTTATCTGGGAAAAATACTATTAATATAATGATAGTTTTTTTCAATATCATAGACGGGTAAAAAATCTCAGATTATTTCAAATGGACCAATATCCAGATAAAATTTCGCGCAACCATGAAGAAATAATAAAAGCTATATATGTGCCAATTTTTCCAATACTAAATACTCTCATAAATTTGAAGATATTTAGAAATATATATTCTATCTTCTAAAACAAAACGGTAAAACTTTTTTTTACCATTAAGTCTTTGGTTTTACTTTTTTGTTGAATTTTCCATGCAGTTTCTATTCATCAACTTTTTGTTTAAAATATTTTTTATAGCTATTTCTTCGCTTTAAGGTAACGATAAAGTCAAATTATCTTTTTCAAATTAATAATGAATTGATTACATTTTTTTTAAAATTAGGAATTCACATATTATCCTGCTCATGACATGCATTAACATTATTTTACTTGCACTAAATTTTACTTTTTGATGCAAACAACTTAATGAGCCGCTTGTAAGTAGTCCGAATATATATGAAAAGCAATTAACAACCGTTTCAACACAGCAGATTCAGAAGATTCCTTGTTAGAAATAAAACATTTGAAAAGTCCCTTCCAATATTGTATTCTGCTAATGAGAGCTTGAATTAATTATGTTTTTTTTCCCCCAACATAAGTATAGTACTTACGCTGGGTAAGAAAATTAAAAAAATATAACCTTAAATGAGTTTCATAATTGCAAACGTTTTGATGAAAATTTAATCTAAATGTAAGACACGTGACAGTCGAATCCTCCAACTGGGCGAAATTTTGTTTGGACCATGAACCTTTATAGTTAGAGGATTGGTAATTTAAGTCAAAGGTTTTATGTTATAATTCTGGCTTACGCATTTTTCCTTCTGTTTAAAAATTCAATTCGCATCTCTTTCCCAACCAGTATCATTCAGTTAAAAATACTCGTGTACTTGAATTGTCCATTTATTAGTGCAATATTAGTTACGGATACATACAGTGTGAGGAAAGTTTTGTATAGGTGATGCAAACGAGTGAACACGATTGAGCCCGAATTATGTTTTCGTTTGCGCTGCAGGTTAGCAGTTATAATTAGGTTCACGTTCGCAATAAGTGTATACTCTTTTTAAAACAACCGCTGCACAAGAGTATTTAACGCAAAAACCTGGCCAAAAAATCAAAAATTAAAATTTACTCAACAAGTGTAAAACACATATTTTATAGCAGCTGACTAACAGGTGCATCGTTCTATATCTACTTCCGGAACTTGAGCCATATCCGGTGGTCTATAGACTCAATTGAAGCGAAAGGTTTCTTTGGCAGACGTCGTGCTTTATTGTTACGTTTGAACTTTGCTATTACGTTTAATTATGTATAATTGTATAATTTTGTGACTTCATGAATTGCTGAACACAACAGCTTTATTTTTAATATAATAAAAAAGAATTAAAAATAAAAAAGCATTGTTTTTAAGCATATTTAGCTCGAATTAAGGTATATTGATTTAAATATACAGCTTTTTGAATGCGTGCCGCGATTTGCCGGATCATTTTAGAAGTGTATTTGTTTTGCTTATAGCATTGAAAGCCAATTAAAAAAAATATCTTCCGCATGTACTTGTCTTTTATAAATATAAATTAACTTTGGTAATCTATTAATAACACTCAAAAACCATAATTTCTGTACTACAAATTAATTTAATAGACTCTTCTTCACTACATAGATGTAAATAATATATATATTAATACATTCGTTTCTATAAATAATTAAAAGCTTTCATATAGTCTAATTATCCACATTTAATTAAACATTACTTGCAAGTATAAAACAACTCTATCAAACATTACTTTCCTCTTATAAACAATAAAAAGTTAAGTAAACTTTGTATTTTATGTATATTTTTAAAAGTAAATGATACTTTTATGTGCATATATCATTAATTAAGTTTATTTACTAATACTAAGTCAACAGCAATGATTTTAACTGTAAAACATGTGAAAAATAATTTTGGCCGGGATTTTGGTTCAAGTACTCCACTGTGCGCCGATGAATGTGACAACTGAACCATTTTTCATTTTTTTTTTTTTTTAAACAATGCATCATGGATTTTGTGACAATTTCTAAAATACCATTTCTATAGCGAAATACACTTAGGATAGTGGCAGTAATACTTACTTGTACGGTGATGCACATAGTCTCATACTCTAAAATATTCCCCAATATAGTCGATATTCAGCGAAATATCTCTGAATTTGGAATCAGAATTAAGTAAAAAAGAATACGAAATTGGCTGCGATACAAGAATTTCACGAATTTACCATATAACTGCAGTTATAGGGATAAGTATTTTTTTCTACACGCAGGCTAGATTATAGCTCGGAATTCTTCTGTAATAGTGCCCACAATCAATTCATCATTCATTTCACAATCAATCAATCATTTTCAAAAATGAATTTGGATATTGTGACCATTGTTGAAATTCTCATACAGTTGAAAAGAATTGTTGCCAGGATTACTCATTTTGTTTTGTTCAGATTTGTTTAGAATAGAGTGCGTTCCTGGTTGCGAAATGTGGAAATAACAGATTTTTCAAAAGGATAAAGTGTTTTGAAAGGAAAATTAAACGAAACCCTCTGTGTGATCTGCGATCACACTTACCTGCTTGTTCACTATATCTATGCATAATATAAAGTGTGTATAAATGCTATAGTTCCTACAGTAGCGCTCAAAAGTATTTTGACGCAATTATATTTGCTCTTATTTTGTTTAATATAAAAATATAAAAGAAAATATATTCCCTGTCATTAAGAAAAATATGACTGCAGTTATTCAAAGGTAGGAAGTTTCAACTTGTTTGTTTACATTCGGCGCCAGCGAAGAAGTAGGACTCCTCCTTAGCTCAAAAGTATTTGGACATTTAGTTTGCATTTAATTGTTGAAGACGTCATTTGCTCTATAACTTTGATTAGTGTTTATATTGACTTATTGTGATTATTATAATGCCGAAACGCAAAGAATATTCCAGTGATTTTAGAAAAGTCGTTGTAAATGTACTTAAGAAAGGAAGGACACAAGCAGAAGTTGCTCGTTCTTTTAACGTGTCTCGACAGCTTGTTAGTATATGGAAGAAAATTTTTAATAAACGGAAATCAATCGAAAATAAGCCTCGAAGTGGCCGTCCGAAAGAAAAAACAGCTGGCAATGTTGACCGTATTATAAAAGAGTCTATGTACAAGTGATTGTCGTTAGTCGGCTGTAGTAATAAAAAAAATAATTGAAAGAAAATTACGGCATAGACATACACGTTCCAACTGTCAAATTGCGCCTAAACCTCTATGGTTTACATGGCCGAAGACCAGCAAAAAAGCATTTGATATCCGCTAAGAATGTGAAGGTTAGACTTGCATTAGCAAAACAAAATAAATCGTGGACACGTGTAGAGTGGTCTAATGTTTTGTAGAGCGATGAAAACAAGTTTAATTTAGTGACTTCTGGTGTAATCGAGTACATTCGACGCCTAAAAATTAAAAAAAAAAAAAACATGATGTTCGATACCAAATATCTACACCGTCAAACATGGAAGCGGCAATGTGATGGTTTGGAGTTGTTTTTGTCGCAGCGGAGTTGTACCCTTAGTTCGAATTGGGGGGAATATGAATCTTTTATGTATGCTGATATATTAAAGACTGATATGCTACCATATGCTGAACAAAATATGCCTGCTAAGTGGTATTTTCAGCAAGATAATGACCCGAAACACAAATCCAAGTACGTAAGTGATTTTATGAAACGCAGAAACATCAAGGTTCTATTGTGGCCAAGTCAAAGTCCTGATTTTGAACCCCATAGAGCATCTGTGGGAGTAATTAGATCATAGAGTAAGGTGTCAAAATTATTCAAATAAGAAGGCTTTATACGAAGCTCTTAAAAATGAGTGGGATCAAATTCATTTTGATCGAATACAAAAGTTAGTCGACTCGATGCCCTGCGCATTGTGATGCTTTCATAAAGGTCAGAGGATATGCTACTAAATATTGACTAACACATTACTATGTTTGTTAATTATTGTGTTAAACGATTTTTTATTACAATGTCACAGTACTTTTGATTTAGCATTTTTCTGATTTTTCATGGGTTTCACGTTATTATCTAGCGAAGGATAGTTAATTTACTAAAATTCTGTAAAACATTGAATATGGTTAAATAAAATAAACAAATGATTTTTGTATTTTGTTATTGTTTTTAATTAAGTCAATTATTATCTTTGTCAAAATACTTTTGAGCGCTACAGTATACAGATCTACAGAAATGAGTTCGTAAAGGTTACTGAGTATGAGCATAAATTGCTTAAAGGTGGGTTTTAAAGGGGTTACGTATTTTTACGCTGAACTGAATTTAGTGAACTAAGAAATATTTGTAGAATATAGATAAATTGATATTCAGGGTCACGCAAAGAATGGATACATGGCCGTCTATGGGTGATAATTTCTGGAAATGTAATTTCAGTAGTTTTAAGCGTGTTATAGTTTCAATTAAATTTTAGCTAAATAGTGGCGTGTAATAAAGGAACTAGGTAAACTACAGGGCTGTGCAAAAGTAATTCAAGTATGTTTCCATCTATTAGTATAAATTGCTGAAAGATGAATTTCAGCCTGTTATGCATTATCTTGCTGAACTAGTTTTTCCCATTATATAGTATATATATCAATATACAGATCGAATACAGGGCTGTTCAAAAGAATTGGAATACATATTTGGCTATGGGCGGTAACTACTGAAATCAGATTTTTAAATGTTTACTTAGTTATCTTATTTACCTTATTTCCCTAAGTAACGAAGTTTCGTTAAAGCTTTCAAGGAGTGTTGGAAAGTGTTTCATAATCTATGCTGTGCGAATGATTTTTCTTACTTGTTATATTTTTATGATATGAATTATGAAATTAATATTCGAAAAAATTATGAATTGCAACCTACAGATTTTTTTGATGGATTTAGTTTTACGGCCTGCTTTATGGAAATCCAAAATTTCACAATTTTCTTCCAAGTAGCTTTCAAATCATGCTTAAAAAACGGCAAAAGGGTGTTTTAAGGGGCCGTCTGTGATAGAAGTGACTATATATTTTGAAATTTATTCTGCTGTCGGTAATCTAGCAGGCTTCATTGGCTGCTCGAGTGGTGCTTACAGTGCCTTGATCAAGAAGGGGTCTCTCACGGTTAACAATCGAATACGGAACTTCAATTTGGATACAGCCCTTAAAATACGCTCGTTTTAAAATAATTAATTTCTCGGAAACTTATGGTCCGAATTGCATAAAAATTTGTTTTTAGGCTAATTGCAGGGTGTAGAGTTCATTTATGCTGTCAGAATTGTGTACTGCTATTGAAAAAAAAAAGTTATGGTTCGATTTAATATTAGATGATGCCCCCTAAGCAAATTTTATATACATCATTTAAAAGTGGACTTTATTTCCAATCGTTCGGTACCAATAACTTCCTTCTATGATAAATTATTGAGGAGTTAGTAGGGGTGTTTACTTTTTTTTCCCTCGACTGTACCCCTGAAGGATATTTAAAATGAAATTTACGAAAAAAAAAAAAAATGATTTTAATGGTCCCTCGTCCCCTTAAATGTAACATACAGTTCTAAATTTATTCATTTTTTAAACTATATATATATTAGAAAAAATCAGTTTTTACAGAGGAAATATCATCTCTTCGTCATTTCAGTGTTGTGGTTTTTTTTTTCTGTAATTCCTTACCGTTCAAAGGTATTAAAGAAGAATTTTGATAAAATAAGTATTGCTCCCATATTTATCTTATTATTAATCTTACTGATAAGACATATTTACTAAATGTTATGAAGTCAGATAGGAAAGCAAAAATTGAACTGAACTTTTCTGTTAAATAAAAGGTTTCAAAAAGAAAGTAGGTAATATATATTATCGGTGCTTCCTAAAGAAAATAACTGTTCTTTTACAAAACTTTTATTTACTGTTAGCTTCTTTATTTAAACATCATCTTTTCAACAACAAATAAATATCTCAAACCGGAACAAGGACACTAAAATTATTTTTCTTAGTATGTTTGAGTCAATTGAGATAATATTTAATACTCTACTTAGTAAAGATTTAACAGTAAATGAAAAAACTATTGTAGGTTTTCTTCTACTTTTTATGTTTAAATTTCAGTATTTCATATCAGTTCGAAAGCGTCATCATTCTAATAATATTTACTAAAATTGTAACAGAAATATTTTTTATAATTTTACTTCTTTTAATTCTGTTCCTTTTTTCGCTTTCTTAAACTAATTTATTATAAAACAAGCATCTTCATTTAACAAAAACATAAGAAATAGGTTTTTTTTTTTGAAAAAAAGAAAGCCTCCTGAGTAAAAAATGAATTTTTTTTTAATATTAAAAATTTATTATTCGATTTTTTTATGTAATTATAAATAATTCAATATGTAATTATAAATAAGAAAAAACTACTACTTTTATCTATTTATGTAATACATGTTTTAAGTACTACAGCATTAACATGAAAAATAAGTAAGTAAATTTATGTTACTCGGTCTCAAATGGTAGATCTCCAAATGATCGTTGAATTGCCGTCATTAACAATGCCATTTAGTAATCAGAGTATCGTTGAATCCGAATGAATTAAATCAATGTTGCTTATTTTCATACGAATATATTTAGATATTATATCTTGATTTATTCGTATATATTTAAATTTTTACCAGATTCTACCTTTTGATTTCACATTAATATATTCATATATTTATTACAGTTGTTGATATGTTATTTAAAAAAATATTTGTATGATTAACATTAAAAATAATTACTATAATTATGCTGTGGATATTATATATAATCGCATTCATCTTCGCATGTAGAATGTTTTTATTAGATTGTAATATTTAATATTTATCTTTTTATAAGGAAATTCAAATATCTTTCGATAAGAAATCTCTATTTTCCCCATTTTATAATTATTTTAATAGATATTCTCGTTATTAGTAAAACGTTTTGGCAATCCCTGTGAAACCGTTGTTTTTATCTCTGCTGCGTAAATTACTAAAGATGATTAGATTTTGGAATGAAATGTTTCTGGTTTCTGATATTAATTTCTTATTCAAACATTTTTTTCCTTTTCTTTTCTCTCTCTTTGTCTATATTTAAAATGCAGTGATTGAAATTTATCTTTATACCTATTGTATTACTGTGTAATGTTTTTTCTCACATATGTAAGGCGTTTGCATTGTTTCACCAAGGATGGTATCATTCGCCGCCACCGGAAGAAAAAAAAAATTGCTATTATCGAGATGACCGGCTAAAGGGAATTGAGGAAAGTACAGGGATCGCAGCTTTCCTAAAATTTTCGCAATTTCCTACAACTATTAGAAAACAATATTCTTTATTTTAAACTTCTATTGCCGATGTTAAAGGAATCTGTCAGGAAGATTCTTTATTTGAAATATTTGTAGGGCATGTAGAAAAAATTTAGGAATGCTGCGAACCCTGAATGTAGGGAAACATAAAAACATAATTGGCTAAAAATCCAGTAACTAGCATAAAAATTGTATAAAAGGTGGTTGTGCGTTAAAAAAAAAAAAAAAAAAAAAAAAAAAAAAAAGGATGAGCCTACTCGACTTATCGTACACTATTGTACAGTCGCGGAAAAAAGTAAACACCCCCTTTTAACTCTACGACTAATTGTAATAGAAGAAAGTGGATGGTATGGATTAGAATTAATGTCTACTTTTAAATGATGTACATAAAATTTGCTTAGGGAGCCATCTACAAATTAAAACCAGATAAAACTTTGTTTTTCTCAATAGCAACACCCAATTTTGATTATATATTTGAAATCTTCGCTTCAAACTATGCCTAAATACTAAATTTCATAATATTTGGATGATAACTTTTTAAATTATAAATATTCAAAATTTAGAGCTTCTAATATTAAATTACATTTTCATATTTTTATTAATATCTCCTGAAATTATAATACTAATGTGATACTTTTTTGTGAGGACTTTAATACTAAAAACCTAAACATACATAATTTGTAAATTTGTAATTTACAAAATATTATAATAAGATTTCTGAATTATGAAATTAAAATTTGAAAAAAAATTATGAATTCCAACCTACAGTTTTTTTTTTTTTTTTTTTTTTTTTTTTTTTTTTTTTTTTGTAAGATTTAGATTTATTATGTCCTGCTTTACGGTAAATTCTCAGTTTTAAATTTTTCTTCTATGTTGTTTTCGAATTATGATTAAAAATGTCAAAATGATGGTTTAATGGAACATCTATGATGTTAAGAGAAGCATAATTTGAATAATATATATTTTATTCATTTTATTGAAACATCTGTGCTGGCAATAATCGAAACATGTTAAGCGAGTGAAATTGTCCCATTTGCAAGAAATAATACAATAACGGAAATGATTTACTCATCTGTAGCATTTCAACTATCGAGTACCAAACTTCAGTTTCGATACAGCTCCTAAAATATGCTCATTTACAAATAAATTATTTCTCTGAAATTAATAATACGAATTTCATGAAAATTTGTTTTTATGCTAATTGAAGAATGTAGAATGTATTTGTTGTGTCACACTTGGGTATTGATAAAAAAAAAAAAAGCTTGGGATTGTTTTAATATGTAGATGACCTCCTAAGCAAATTTGACATCATTCAAAAGTATACTTTATTTCCATTCGTTTGGTACAAGCAACTTTCTTCTACAATAATTTTTTGCAGAGTTAGTAGGGAGTGTTACAGATGAAAGATTAGAAAACATGTAACTTTACATCTGTAGAACTAAAGTTTTTTTTTTTTTTTTTTTTTTTTTTTTTTTTTTTTTTTTTACAGTGCACGACTGTGCCTCTGTCGAATGTAAAATTTCTACAAAAGGAATTTTTGTAAATTTCTGACAAGTTAATCTAAGTGCCGGCCTACAAAATGTTTTGAGCTCAAGTAATGAAATCAAGTAAGAACGTTGGAACTGCTATTTCGGAACTTGAGATGTGGCAACTTCCCTACTACTGATTATTCCACCTCCGAAGTATTGCTAAATTTAAGTATCTGTCACATTTTCGTGCTTCTTTTCCTACAGAATCGTATGCAAATGGTTTGAAAGTATTTAAAATAGGGAATAAATATTTATGTCGTCGATTGTTTTTTTTTTTTTTTTTTTAAATCTGTTCTAGCGATAGTTCTTTATAACATATTCGCTAATAGGAACTTGAAGAGAAGTACCGCTTTGAAGCAATCCTGTTTACTCACGCACATACATAGAACTCATTATTTTAATACTTTCCTACACAATGTGTACTTTCTAACACAATGTGTTCGGAAAGAAAATCATATATGATTAATTAAATTATTATCCTATCAAACATAAATTATTATCTTAGAAAATAATCACGGTAACCACTCAGACTTCCTCATTCTCTATTGTTGGAACCATTGTAGTAACGAATGTGGTTTATATACAGTAAACTTTCTTTACAACGAATCTCTAGGGAACATTGATTAAATTCGCTATACTGAAAGTTTCGTTAAAGTGAAAAATTTTATACTGAAATAGGATAATAGGATTCTTTTACTATCCAAATTATACTCGTTAAACTGTCATTGGTTGTAACGAGATTCTACTGTACATTGTTGTCATAATTGCTGTTATGATATTTATAGCCATTGCGGCAAGCTGCAACCATTCATGAACATCATTGTTACAACGTTACCATAGCAAATGGTAGTTATATTCTACATCCTCAAGCTTCCACTAATGCTAATGAAGTTTTTCATTAGTATTAGTAATTTATCAATCTATTTTGTCTGTTGTAAGCATATAACTAGATAATGAAAACATACAGCTATCTTATTTAAGAACTTATAGGATCACCAATAAAAATTGTTTAATTTCATTCTAGTTGAAAAACAAATGAGGTAGTGGACGTAAATAATTAAAGATTACATCTTATCTTATTATTAGAGGAGCACTAATGGTCTCAAAGGTACATTTAGATCACTTGATCAAAGGATAACAGATACTTCCCAAATTAAAGAATTTTTTAATTTTTAATTCAATATTTTTGGTTTCAATATTCCGGTATATTTTTTACAATATATTTTTTATTATAAAAATTTGGAAAAAAGATTCGTATATTTTACTGTCAATTATTTAATTTCTAACTAGTCCAGGCAATAGAGACCGTATAGGGACACTACCTAGCAAAATTCATGGTAGTTCTGGAAAAAGGGCTTACTAGATGTTTTTTGAGTCGCTGAATCCGAATTTTTGACTTCCCACCAAAATTCACACCGGCAACCCCCCAAATTTTGGTAAAATGCCCCTAAAAAAGTTTTTTATTAAAAACATCATTTTTTTTATTGTTTTAGGGAAAAAGTATCTGGAAATTCAGAAAGTAGACAAAATTTGCAACAAATTAGATACATGACATTATGACTTAGGATGATGGAGTTGGTGGGTTCTGCCTCGGAACAAGCTCGCGGTGCTGCGTGAACTAAGTTACGCAATTCCACTTAACCACTCACACGTTTACATTGGCCCTCCCATCTCCCCTCCGAACTTTCTCTATAAGGTTTACTTTAAGTTTTTTTGGTCGCTGAATCCGAATTTTTAACTTCCCCCCAAAATTTTCCCCCTCAGATTGTTTTTAACTTAAATTTCTTATTGTTTTAGGGGAAAAGCATTACGAAATTCAGAAACTAGACAAAATTTGCAAGAAATAGGATGCATGACATTATGACGTACGATGAACGGGGAGGGGGAGGGCTGCCTCTGAACATGCATTGCGGCGCTACGTGCACTAAGTTATGACGTCCTGGCAATAGGGGATTTTACCTGGAAAAATTAATAGTAGTTCTGGATTTCGACTAACTTTATGTTTTTTGGGTCACAGAATCCGAATTTGTAACTTCCCACCAAAATTTCACCCAGCAACCACCCAAAAAATTGATTTTTTGAAAACATTTGGCTTTTGAGAAAAGCGCGCGGGGAATGTTCCGAGGCAGCCCCCTCTCTCCCCGTTTATCCTACGTCATAATGTCATATATTCCATTTTTTGCAAATTTTGTCTAGTTCCTGAATTTCGTAATGCTTTTCCCCTAAAATAATAAGAAATTTAAGATAAAAACAACTATTGGGGGGGGGGGGGGTCGGGGGGAGAATTTTTGAAGGTAAGTTAAAAATTCGGATTCAGCGACCCAAAAAACTGAAAGTTAACATTATAGAGAAAGTTTGGAGGGGAGATGGGAGGGCGAATGTTAACGTGTGAGTTGTTAAGTGGAATTGCGCTACTTAGTCCACGCAGCACCGCGGCGCACGTTCCGTGGCAGATCCCCCCCCCCCTTCTCCTTCATCCTAAGTCATAATGTCATATATCTAATTTGTTGTAAATTTTGTCTACTTTCTGAATTTCTAGATACTTTTCCCCTAAAACAATAAAAAAATTGACTTTTTAATAAAAACCTTTTTTTTTTTTTTGGGGGGGGGGGGGGGGTGTTACCAAAATTTGGTGGTAGCCGGGGGAAATTTTGGTGGGAAGTTACAAATTCGGATTCAGCGACCCAAAAAATATAAAGTAAGCCGATTTCCAGAACTACCATTAATTTTGTAGTTAAAATTCCCAATTGCCTGAACTAAATGTCTTTAATTAAATTATTATCCTATAAAACATAAATTATTGTCTTATATAATAATCACGGTAACAACTCACAGACCCCCTCATTCCCATTGTTAGAAACATTGTACTAAGTAATGTGGTAACATGTTTATATACAGAAAAATCTCGTTAGAACGAATCTCTAGGGAATATTGATTAAATTCGCTGTACTGAAAATTTCGTTAAAGTGAATATTTTTTATACTGACGTAGGATAATATGGCTTTATTTACTATCCAAATTATAATCGTTAAACTGTCATTGGTTTTAACGAGATTCTACTGCATATTGTTGTGAAAATTGCTGTTATGATATTTATAATCGTTGCTGCAACCTTTCATGGACATCATTATTACAACGTTATCATAGCAAACGGTAGCTATATTCTGCACCCTCAAACTTCCACTAATACTAATGAAGTTTACATTTGCATTATTAATTTATCAATCAATTTTGACGGTTGTAGGTATATAACTAAGTAATGAAAACATACAGCTATCTGATTTAAGCACATATAGGATCAAGAATAAAAATTATTTAATTTCATTCTAGTTCAAAAGCGAATGAGGTAGCGGACGTAAATAATTAAATATTACACTCTATTATTAGAGAAGTACTAAAGGCCTCAAAGGCACATTTAGATCCCTTGATCAGAGGGTACTACACGTTTAACACGTTAGAAATATTTTTATTTTATAAATAAACTTTTATCGTATATATTTTCCGGTGTATATTTTTCGGAATATTTTTTATTATAAAATCTTAGTAAAAACTTATACACTGCTAAAAAAAATTAGGGGAGCAAGCAAAAAAGTGAAGAGAACAGTGCAAAACAGCAATGCGTGGGTATAAAATGTATAGTACACGTGTAGCAATGCGCAATACGTAAAAGAAGACGCAAAAAGAAATTGGTAAGGGAGCTTTTATTTTTTGAAACGATGAAAAGAACATGAAAAGATGATGTAAAGCAACAATTTGGCTTTATGTAAATCATAAAAAAAGTATTGCTTAGAAATGATGCAAGGTTTTTAATATGGCGTGTGGTGTCTCCGAATAGCTGAGACTGCTGCACACCTGTTTCCCATGGATGCGATGAAGTTATTGATAAGACATTGGGGAATACAGTTCCACTGCTCAAGAATTGCAATCTGCAAGTCCCGGACAGTAAAAGGAGGCCTCGGTCTTGTAGCAATGCGTCGTCTTAGTATGTCCCAAACATGCTCCGTCGGATTTAGGTCAGGAGAGCATGCTGGTCATTCCATACGCTGTATTGTTTTAGCTTCAAGCATCTTTTCCACAAGACTAACTGTATAAAGTCTGGCATTATCATGCATGGAAAAAAAAGAATCACTAATTACTGCAATATAAAATACGACATGAGGTCTCGGTATCTCGTCTGTATTACTCCGGACCGTCAAAGTGCCATTCCGAATAATATACAGGCCCGTACGTCCACCTATGCTGATTCCAGCCAAGAACATCATCCCACCTCGTCTGTAATGCGGTCTTTCACGAACGAATGTGGGAGTGCCTCTTTCACTCCATGCCAAAACACATCAGATATCACATCCACACTGAATCGGGACTCGTCTGTGAACAGAATTTCACTCCAACAACGTTGCCTACAAACTCGATGTTCAGTTCCCCACCTTCTTTGGGCCGCACAGTGGCTTGAGGTCAACGGAATACAGTCCGCTGGCTTACGTGCATAGAGACTACCCTGATTAAGCCCATTTTGAACTGTTTGGTTGGACACCCTTCCTCCTTTGGCCAAGAACAACTGTGTTTGCAGCTGAGTAGCATTACCCGTTCCGTCTCGACGGGCTGTTAACAGGATATATCGGTCATAATTTTCTGTGTTAGCACATCTTCGACCTTGCACTTGTCGATGACTACCATTCCATGTGTCTTGGAATCGATTCCACAGCCTTTCATGGACACTTCTTCCGACTCCAACAGCTTCCACTACACTTCGTTGTTTTTCCCCAAATTCAACTGTCTCGATAACACGCCAAGCCATGGATTGCGGTAAATCATGTTATTGTGACATTTTCAAGCCACCTTTTCTCAAAACACAAGCTGAGCAATTGAATTTTACAATTGAGGCAGTGAAACAGGCGTTTCTGAAAAATCCCGATTTATGCACGTATCACCTTTTTCCAGTTTTTGACGTCATAAACATTAATTTACGTGTGACGTTTTCTTTATCTGCTTCTGCAGCACTTTAAATTATGGATGTTTTATTTTACGTTACTTATCGGTGTAAATATTTGCGTAATTTTGTTAAAACCATGTGCTCCCCTAACTGTTTTGAGCAGTGTATTTCATTGTCAATTGTTATTTAATTTCTCATATCTTTGATTTTATGAAAAAGGTGAATTTAAACATATATCAAAAATATATTAATACAGTATAATAAATAAACTGTATTATCACTCATATAAAATAGGGGCAAAATGATGATAAATAAACAGATTTTTCTGAATTCGGGGAATATTACATATCAAATGTTATTCATTTAAGCTTAGTAATTACAATGCAACGTTGTGGCATAGAGTTCGTAAGGTTTTGAAGTTGTCGAGCTGACTAAACACGCCATTCCTCACACATGGTATGTTTTAATTCGAATTTTAAGAGATACAGGACAATTTGTTCTGTAGATTATAATAATCCAAACTTTCTTCGTAGTATTTAGGTCCAGTCTATTATCTGTCCAATAGAGTATAGAAATTTTATTTTTTTCAAACTATTATTTGTTTAGTTTTCTCGAGTCTATAGAAGCCTTTTGAACTTCAAATATAAAATAAAGACTGACAATGTATTTATCGTTATTCCGAAAATTGCGATCTAGTAATGTAATAAATGTATGTATGTTTTATCGTTCTCCTATAAAATCCATTCTCAGCTTAAAGATTGAGGAAAATTTCTCGAAAACCGTTAGTAAAGCTCTACCTTGCTGTCTGGTGAACAATACTTCTTTTCCCTTCCGACCATCATGTTAATATCAATAAAAAATTGCGGAATCAGTCCGGAGCATCGAAATTAATGTTTTACACATCACTCAAAAAATTTTAGGTCAATTTATTTATTTCTTCAAGTGTTTTGTTTAACCCTTTCAAGGACTGTGGTTAATTTTCGACCACTTAAATAAAACTCTCATCAGGAATGTGAAATGGAAATGTTCCTTACATTAAGTGAGTGAACTAAGGTTTTTACTTATTTTCGAATAAATGTGTTTGTAAATTCTGGCGTCATTCAATCATTTCAACATTGTACGAATAGAGATACTTTGCCTCTGAAAGGGTTAAACTTAAAGCGACCTTTTTTTTATGGGCGGATGTTAAACACGGCTGGTCTGACAGCTTTCAAAACCATCGATTTTTTATCCTCTTTTTGATTGACAAACAATACTATTGTTGAGTATTTATATGGCTTCCAATTTTTTTTTGTTATCAGTTGTATATTTAACCTCGTGTGAACAATTAACCGTTAGGATTTTTTTACAAAGAATTCATAGCCTTCCTATTGATTTTATAGTATCATAAGTAATGAGATTCTTCAAAAAACTAAAAATGACAGCCTTTGCACGTTTAATTTTATCAGAACTTCTTTGAAGGGATAATTCGCTGTTATAAGGTAAGAGTATCATTTCTCTGCCCATCTTAACATTTTTTGCAAAATTCATGAATGCAATGTGGATGTATTTTAACAGCTTTGCTAAAAATCATTGGCAAAAATGTATACAAATTGCAATCCGAAATATTTGCGTCACGTTTATCATTTTTCTGAAACGCAAACTTTGCAAAGTATTTTATCATAATAGATTAATATATATATACTAGAAAGGTAGCCCGTCAAAAATGACGGAAATTTAGATATAAAGATATATACAACTCATGTGCAAGAATATGAGTTTTCTCGCTTGTTCCGCAGTGATAGATGAAAATAACACATTTTAATAACAAAACACATTTATGAAAATCTGTGTACAGTAGAAGACCACTAATCTGGACAGTTTGGTTCCAAGTGTTATGCAGATTTGAGGCTTTTTGCGGTCATGTCTATTCAATCTTTGTTCACATTTTTTTTTAAATTCATATATTGGGCAATTTAGATTGTTGAGCCATAAAAATAAATAAATAACACACTTGAAGTAAGGTTAAAAACTATTAAATTATCGTATACGATTTCATGAAATGGTATTATATGGTATTATATGTGTGTGCTTCACGATCTTGGTTACGACGTTGGCGAAATTGGCTGCAACTTGTCATAATCCTAATAGTGTGGGCCGCTATAACAAAAAAGTAACCAGTTTTTAGTAAAATTTCTGATATAAAGTAGCTTTCAAAAACATGTGTAAAATTGCAGGCCGTTCTCGTGTTATGTCAGTCCTAGGAATAATATTTCTAGCAGTGAAGATTTTCCATGTATATATGGAATTTAGAAAAGCTTCTCCAAAAGAAAGGTCCTGAAATGACATTGTAATTCCTCTAACTTCAAAGTTTAATCGGTCCCTGATGTTGAGTACTGAAATCTAATAAATACAGTTATTTTGAATATTACAACAGAATTAAACAGTTAAACTTATTTAACTTAAACCCGCTGTTACTGCCCGATGTTATTTTTTAGTATTAAGAAAGAAAATTATTTAAAATTTTCAAATCATGCATTTATGAATTTTTTCCGTCTTTAATAACTAAATAATGAAAAAATAGGCTTTTGTTCAGAGCTCATAAATATGACAATAAAATAATGTAACTAAGAGACATTGCAAAATTAAATCTTTGTGATTACAAACCAAAAACAAACGATACCGCGACCATTTTACCTACTATGACGTCATTAGAATATTGCCCATTGATTGTTGGAGAACTTACTTTGTGAATGATTACCTCAATGATTTAATATTTTTGACGTTTCACGATGAATGAATCACTTGTGTTTGTTTAGGTTTATGGAATGAGATATTAAGCTGTGAAACTAATTTCAATTGAAATTATCCAAGGATATATGTATTTTTAATCGAAATTAAAAACAATGCTTTGATCTCGAAATAAAAAGTTTTAGTTTGTATAATTTGTTATTTCTGTTAATTATTTATTTAAGCACTTTTCCATTATAGCGCATTTAAAAAAAAAAACTTGGCGCGATTCGGGCATCAGAAAGTGAGATATGTTGCGAAAATATATAAACAGCTATGAAAACAAATCTAATGAACTTTTATCTTTGTTTATATATGCACTTATATGCATAAAAAAAAATCGTTTCTAAATATATATATATATATATATTTATATACAAATTACGGCACAGATTTCAGATATGAACCGGGATACCTAACTGGCGCCAAAATAGTGTTATTTTGCCTGCTATGGTAACCCGGCTATTGTTTTTTATTTATTAATAAATTGTTTGTTTACTTTTATTTTCTGTTTTTTAATTATATAAACTGCTTTGTTTTATAGTTATTATTCAAACTTTTATTTATTTATAGTTATTTCCTTTTCAAAATGATAGCAAATAATTGAAAAATATATAAGTAACTGGTATTCGAAAGCGAGATTTCTGCGAAATTGGCGTCATAGAAAAATCACGCCAACCCCCATGCGTATATCACATCTGTGCAAAAATTACTTCTGTTTCTTTATACAAATGGGTAAATAGCTTTTTTTGCATTAAATTGTCGGCACAGATGTCATATACGCCCATATTGGCGCGATTTTTTTTTTGTTTTGACGCCGATGTCATATACGCACCGGGTACTTAACTGGCGCCAAAGTGTCGTCATTTTGCTTGTAATGGTAACCCGAATGTTGTTTATGCTGTTGAAGTTTTCGCCAAATTGGCGTCGGAAAAATATCGCGCCAATATACATATGGAAAAAATTGCTTGTGAGTATGAAGTAGTAAATAGGTTGCCAGAAAATACGTTGGCAAACTTCTTTCTCGCCAAGAAACTTTTCTCCGAAGTATTGTACATAAGCAATGTTTGCTAGAAATGCATTTTTAATTATGATATGCGCTTTTATGTTTCACTACATTTATGCATACTATACTGTGTGTATAAATGCTACAGTTCATATGCAGGGCTACACAAAAGAATTCGTAAGGGTTACTGAGTACGAGAGTAAATTGCTTAAAGGTGGTTTTTAAAGGAGTTATGCATTTTTACGCTGAACTGCATTTAGTTTCCTAAGAAATGTTTGTAGAATATAGATAAAATGATATACATGGTCACGTAAAGAATTGGATACATAACCGTCTATGGATGATAATATCTGGAAATGTGATTTCAGTAGTTTTAAGAGTAGTTTAAATTAAATTTCAGCTAAATAGTGGCATGTAATAACGGCACTATTGGCTATGGACGGTAACTGCTGAAATCAATTTTTAAATTTTTTTATGCGTTTTCTAAAATGTTTACTTAATTATCTTGGTACTTCTTAGTTATCCCGTCGACCAAATTACTGTCGCCAAATTGTAAGATTAATTGCCAATAATGGTTGCCATTAATTAATTAATTAAATGAAAATAATGGCCAAAAAAACCATTAATTCGACGTTTTATTTGTATTTTTATTAATGTTTTACTATTGATTTGGCGATTTATATAATTTGGCGAAATTGGTCGACGGGATCTCTAAGAAGTAACGTTATCTTATTTACCTTATTTCCCTAAATAACGAAGTTTTGTTAAAGCATTTAGGATGTGTTGGAAAGTGTTTCATATTCTATGCTTAACGCACGATTTTTCTTTCTTCTTTAGTCTTATTTTGCATTTATTTTATTCTTAATTTTTTAGACTTATACTGCTTTATAGAAACTTTGACACAGTTGTCATATACGTTATCATATATTGGAGCGATTTTTTTCCGACGCCAATTTGGCGAAAACACCAACAGCATAAACAACAACATCCGGATTACCATATGAAGCAAAATTACGACACTTTGGCGAGAGTTAAGTACCCGTTGTGTATATGACATTGGCGTCAGAAAAAATCGCGCCAATATACGAAACTTTGAAATGCAAGACTTATGCATTTCTAATAATCTAATAATAAGCTAGAAAAAGCAAGGGGTCGTCGTGTAGCTTCATCGCCCCGAGCCCTCCCTTCCCGCTTTTCGGTGTCTTTAATTTGTGTAATTTCCCTTTTAAATTTGTCCGGTTTCAATTTTTGATTTTTTTTTTTTTTTTTTTTTTTTTTTTTCATTCTGGCTTTCGCTAGAGAGTCTTTCATTCGGGACGTGGCTGGGTACCTGGGAATCTTGCTTCCGCAAAAGAGTCGGAGTAGAGTAGAAGAGTAAAGGGTTGCGGACGAAGATGGGCCGCTCGCCGCGGCGGTTGACATCTGTGCCGAAACTTTAATATTTAATATTTAAACTCTTCGCTCCACTCCCCTTGCATATAGTACAAACTACAACACGGATAGCGCAAAATAATAGACAGTTTGGTACATTTCCACTGTAGGGGCTTTGGCATTTAAAAAAAAAGCTTGGTGTAATTTGGGCATCAGAAAGTGAGATTTGGATACTTTTCCGTTATGCAGACACCATTGTCGCCAAGCGTAATAGTTGGCGCAAAATCGTGAATTGAAGCGTTTGAAAAATAAAAGAAAAATCATTGTCGATACTAAAGTGAGCATTTAAAAAATATAACATTTGAAAATTCCAGACTTTTACGAACTATTTCATCAAATCACAAATATATACTTAAAATAAGTGAACAAATAACTGCTATAAAATAAAGCAATAAAATAAAACTCATATTAAGCTGCTGGCATAAAAATACAAATATCTTTTAGCATTTTGAAATAATTGGCGCATTAGCATATATTTTGGCATGGTGTCCGTATAACGGAAAAATATCGAGATTTGTTGTCAAATCATATAAACAGCTATGAAAACAAATTTGATGAGCGTTTTTGTTTGTTTTTTATGTATATTATTGATGTTTTTATGTACAAATTACATCTGTTTCTGTATAAGATTAGAGAAACGGCTTTTTTATGTTAAATAAATCGTATAAATATCGAAAAAATGAGTGTGTATATAAGATGAAACAGTGAATAAGTTCCCGGAAAATATGTTACCGAATTTCCTTTTTCGCCAAGGCCCCTATACTGGAAAAGTACCTAAAGCACATTAAAATCGCGCAGTTAGGAGCTCACATAGTACACCGTTGTCTATTGGCGGTTATTTTATTAGTAGCATCAGGAGGAAGATGAAAAGATGTACTTTAAATTCTCACCCAAAGATTTCGAAAAAATATCTTAAAAGAGTGGAGTTTAAATTAATTTTCTGTGACCTCCATTATGAAAGATTAATGGTTTTAAATGGGAATTTCGCCAAATTAGCCAGCTATCGCCAAGTTGGCTAACATTTGGCGCTACTGTGGTAACCCTGGATTAATATTTTTCAACAATTACTCATTTCAGTGAGGCGGTCCTACCGGAATAGTGAGGGACACACAGAGACTTGGATTTTATATAAATATATATATAATTTTCTCGTATATTGTTTTAATATTAAATGGAGTATTATGTATTTAATAAAAAAAAAAATCTGCGAATTTGCATAGGAAGCGCCAATATTTCAAAGTATTTTTGTGCCATTTTTATCAGTTTGCACTCCGCTGTATCAATTCACGCCTAGTGTATCTAAGGAGCACCAACCTACTTAATACGTAGAGATTTATTAACTACAAGAGATTTACAATCTGTGTGACTTATTTATTTTGGCTTTTGAAAATATCTTTCAAATAGTGAAAAGTGAATTTATCGGGTTTTTTTTTTGTTTTTTTTTTTTTCGGATATTGTTTAATTTTTTTATAGCAAAATTCCGGAATAACTTAAGTAAAGTTTAAGAAAGAAAAATGTTGATCCATATTTTGCAATTTTCAACCAGCGCACATAAATATGCAGAGTCTACAATGTTCCATAACTCCAGAATGTACATTTTATTTAAGAGAGTACGCATCAAGCGCAAGGTGATCAAATTGTGTAACTCTTTCATAATATCTTTTTAATTTTCATAAATAAAAAATTTGTAGCAGGTTAAACACATATTTTCTGTTGACCAAATTTATTACAATTCTAAAACCTTAAAATTATGTTAAATTAAAAAAAAGGGGTACTGCGGTGACCAAATATAAAGAACGTCTCGAATTTCTAGGACATTTCGTCATCTTGACCCGATGATTAATCAAACTATTGTTGTCCAATTTCGACAACTCGAGACGTAAACAAGCACTAATTTGGCAATACTAAAGTGCAACATTTCAAAGTTTGTTTGGGTGTAAATCTTGTCTACCATATCAAGTATATTACTCGTGAGTCTATGTCGCTACTGAGATATTTAAGAGTGCTCTAAACACTTATTTATTATTTTTTAATGTATGCTGTTGTGTTGGAAATGTGTATTGAAAGTGTCTCGTAGAAATACTTCGAATTTTCCCTATTTTAGCACGCATTAAAAAGATAAAACTGTCTTACGTTTAACGATGTTAGCAGGTTCATAACAGCATTCTACATTGAATGTTCAGCAAAAACGTCCAACTTCTAAAATAAGGCACCATCATTTAGTATTTATCAATATGCTATACATGTCACAGTCCTGCACATTTCTAAGAATTTTGTCTTATTTTTCATACCGCATGTTTAGTATGTGATTACCATAAATTAACAGTTTCTCCGTTTGTGGAAGTGTTACTTTAGTCATTCTACTCAAATTGACATTACATCTCTCAGCTCAACATAATTGACCATCAGTACTAGGCAGAATCTCCGCGTGTATCGGAAAAGATAGGTGTGTCAATGCAGCATATTCCACACATTGAATTGCTTCTTGTACATTAAATTCTAAATTAATAGTATTGATTTTTCAAATTTTTATAAACATAATAATGTTTAGAATGTACTGCTGAAATAAATAAACTCAATTTCAGCACAGTATAAATTTTCATTGTTACTGATGAGCATATAGTATGTATTCTAAAGTTTTATATATTTTTTAGATTTAAATAATTGCATTAAAATATTTTATTTACTTAAAAGTCTTCAGAATAATAACATTGCACAAGTCAACTATCTCAAAAAATCTGTAAAAGTAATACATTATTATGTTACTTATTTGTGTTTTTTCTGCATACAATTGTACAAGTGGTTGAAATACGAGTGAAGTTTACTATGAAAATTTTATTATCATTATAAATTGTTTAATTAAAGATTTCAGTATTATAAAATAAATACAGATTATTTCATATTGCTTCGTGATTTTTTCAACTGTAATTTTATCTGAACTAAAATTTTGAGGGTATTTTTGTCTTCATGTAAAATAACCACGATTTAACCCTTAAATCCCTGAATTGTAAAAAATCATTTTCAAAATGTTTTTCGGCTTTCTTTTTTTTAAATAAATCATGGGAAAAATACCTAAAAAAATCATATTATGATTTAAGTATGGTTTACGGCTAAAATACTAATCAGCAATACTGGTGTTTATTTGAAAAAGTAATTTTCCTTGATAAATTTCTATACTATTAAACACACAAGAATTTTGAAAACTATGATAAAAATAAATTTTACTTGCTCACTGCAGAACAAAATAGGGTATTTCGTAAGCTTCCAAACAAAACAAAAAGAGCATGCATCAACAAATTAAAAAATAAATCTATCTTTATTCTTAAACAGCACAAGTGTTGTCATCTGAATGTTGAAAATCGATTTAATAATATTTTCAGAATGTATTTTATTGGCAACATTAGGCATTATAGCTTCAATATTATTCTAATTGTATTTATAAGCCTAAATTAGGTATGTTGCCGAAAGGCAACACCCGGCATTTAAGGGTTAAATACTCTCAAGACATATTAATGAAATTCCTTTGAATATATATATCTCGGGCATTCTCACAGTCTTTTGATTTTTATGACCGTGAATAATAATTTTTATTTTAGAACATGTTCTTGTGGGGTTTTTTTTATTTCATATACTAGAGAACATCCCATTGCATGATTGCATAACAATATTAATGAGATAAATATGTTTTGGACGATGCTGGGGGTCCAAATACCAGGAAAACTCCTATACCGTGCCGTATCCCTGATGATGATTTTTAAGTTAGGAGCTGCCTGTATAAAATTGTTTCAATAAAAATAATTCGATGTAATTATTTTACGAAACTGGAAGTACAGTTTTATATAAATATGTAGCTAAAAATTAACCTGCACACAATTTTAGGGTTGTTATTATTTTTTAAACATTGTCCCTGGGTTTTAGATTCCTTACAGTCCCTCTTCTAAAATTATACAGAAGAGCACTTCAGATGCAGCCACAGAATTTTTTTAATTTTTTCTCATGCAGAAGTATGCTAGAGAAAGAATGTCTAAAATTCTTTGACAGGAAATTTACTGCAGAATTTAAATCAGCATTTAAATATCAATTTCAAGCATCATGGCTTTATTGGTAGACTTAGCGTCCCCAAGGTTTATTGCCTGTACTTTTCGAGGTAAATTAATACATTTTTTAAAAATTTAATCCAATGTAAATAACTGTTTCTAAAAATCAATGAACATTGTGGTTATCACTTAGTCTTAAAAAGATTTGCCTAAAATGTGTGGTAATTTTCCTTACCGTCCTTTTTTTTTTTTTTTTCATTTCGTTTTTTTTCCGTATACCGTCCCCCTTTTTTTATCTTACCGTCCCTTCTTTATCACCACTTTAAAACAATGTTATACCAAAATTTTGTACTAAAAATACTACATTGTTATTTTTTCTTATTTGAATGTCCTGTGGGTGCTATGCAAATTCATTATAAGTAAAAATTTAGAAGAAAATAAAAAGTTTAGTTGAAAAATGGTAAGGAAAATTAAACTCGCAAGTTTAACAAAAACCTCAGTTAAATAAAAAAAAATTCGCTGCTGACCATTTTGTCTTTATTTTGAATCATTAAGGCATTCGTCTATCAGATTAAAATGTAATTTTAGCAAGTTTAATTTCACCAGATTTTTATTCCCGAAAGTCAAAAAATTGTGAGAATACCCCATATATATATATATATATATATATATATATATATATATTGGAAATTGAATCCGTTGTCAATGAAACTTTAAGCCCAAAAGTCTTGTGTGAAGTACTTCCATCAGGTAGCAGAATAGAAGCAATCCCAGTGAATGCCATGCACTGTACTTTATGCTTTTGTCCTGAAAGGATGTAATAAAGAGTTTTCTATACAAAAGTCTTTCCAGTGCCTCCAGGTCCATCAATAAAGAAACATTTTGATCGAGGGGTTGTATCGTATACTTAATGTAAGATGGTATCAACAATTTCAATTTGTCTCCCTTTAAGAAGTTGATACATATGTTCTCCAATAGCAATAGATTCATTGGTGTTCATAGTTTCTTCATTTAGCTCGTTCTCGTATCCATCAATATCGTCCATACCAAGTTGATAAACCCAGTATAGGAAATTCCTACCTTCAGTAGCTTCTGTATTTAACTTGAATGCAATGATTCGATAAGCACGCTTAAGCGCTTCTTCGACAGAATTAACCATTCGTCCTGTTTCTCGGATGAAGTCTTCGGCCAAATCTTTCTTAAACTTTTCCCATAGGCGTCTTGGATTTTCAGGAGATCCAAAAACGAGAATCTGTGTAAACAGCGTTTTCATGACTTTAGGCATCTTCGACATAGCAGATTCTCGCAGACTTTCAATCCATTGTTGGTCATCGTAAGTTAGATCTTCGCAGCTTGTTGCATTCTTAACATGGTACAACAACATTCGTAAGTGGTAGAGTTCTGGCTGGGAGATGAAATTTACGTTATGTATTCGACCAATAACTTGTCAACGGCGACTTCTCTGAATCCATTCACTGGATTTTCCATCCCATTTGAAGTATTCAGGAATTTGCCAATAGTAGTGATATATAACTTCTTGAGAATTTCCGTTCAGAAGATTATTTTCTTCTATTTGTTTTAGGCCTCGAATATGCCTCTAATGTTGATCTTTCTGACCCGTATCTGCTAAATCTTCTTGTGCAAGATCAATGTTTGCAATTCGAAATTGACCTGGTAAATGGATATCTAAGCTTTGAACAGAATGGCTTTTCTTTTGAATCTCGTTGCCATATAATCACCAACATGCTTCTGGTGATGTGGTACATCGACCTTCAATATAGGTATCTACTTCATTGTACATAAGTTTTCTTTGGTTTTCAACGATCTTTATTGTTGCACAATCATACCCTTTGTAGATATATTTTACAGCACGAATATTTCCTTCATATTCAACGTTTATATGACACTTTAAGCTCTTCAACAGATAAGCATTGTATGGATCTACGTGACGGTTATCTCTTGTTACTTTGCAATCATTTATATCCTTTCGATAAACAGCATGCTCGTGCGAAAATTCTAAATTATGTTGATCCAACTGTGGATTATATCTACGTCGATAATTTGGTTTTTCATCGTCCGCTAAAGAAGTGATTTCGTTAAACATTTTAGGATAGTTGAAGCGACATTTCATGCACCCATTTTTATTAATCATACACGGTGCATTTGGGTTTAGTTTCCCACACGGATTGTGAATAATCCATTTTAGCACCAGATTTCGTAATTCAGGATCATTATTAATGGGAATTTCCGCTGAAATAAGGTCATCAAGTTCCTCTGGGTTACGGATTCTATCTTCAGGAGCCATAATCAGCAGCAGATGCATAAGTGGGAGGCCACGTTTCTGGAATTCTATTGTATAAACGTAAGCGGCAACCTTTCCAAATACTTATTTTTTGTCCAGTTCTTCCATAATATCATCGAATTTTATTTTACAAACTCTAGCGACGACATTAGGTATATCTTGAGCAGGTTGCTTATGTATTATTCCATTTTACAAGACAACTCATGATGCCTCTTTAATTTCTGGCCATTCAGGATTTGATGTCACAGTGATAAAGAAATCTGGCGATCCATATCTGTAGACAATGGCTATCGCATCTTCGAACTGTTCAACATAGTATCACGTCGATCCAATGAATGAAGATGGCAGTATTATCTTTTCACCAACAACGGCATTTTTCTTTTCAGCGAGTGCCTTAATAATGTGGGTAACGCCAGAATATTGGTCAGCAAGAATTTTTATTAATTAGCCTTGATCCATTGGATGCGATCACTCTCTACTCTGATGTATGTATCAACAAGGTATTGTTGGAAAAACCGAACACCAAAATGCAAAGCGTTGAAGTGTATTTGGCGCAAATCTGCACCTATAATAGCTGTTTCTGGAGGAAGGTATTTAGTAAGTTCAAGTCGAAAAGCAATTCTATATTGTGCTAATTCTATTCAAGTAAGATGCTGACGACTTGTATAAGGTGTTTGCAATTGTAGATGCACAGAATAGCCAAAAGTTTCTTTGGGGTAAAATAGTGGATACGTGAATGGTTCTATCCGTTTATCAATATTACGCAAATTGAAAAAAATTTTCCACGTTGATGTACCACCATTTCGTTATCTGGAAAGCTTTGATCGGCCTTGAGTGTAAGCACGGCACATACATCATTGGTCCTAGGGACATTGAATCTTCTGTAATCAGCATTTTCTTGCATTGTAAACAGAAGTTTGACATATGGAGCTTTTATTCCTTCTGCTTTAGCATGTCGATTCAATTCTTCTTCAACTTCTCGCATCATCATAAATGATTATGCAAACATATTTTGAGACCGAATAATATGCTCTAAAAGTTCCATTAATTTTCGTCTGATTCCATGGTTGAGAGGATATTCCAGTCTTTCGTTAACAGCATCTTCTGAACTTAAAAAGTACATCTGACCACATTGCGGTCGTTCGAAGTCCCCTTCACTGTTTTGTGTTGCATGAGCTGTCATATTCATCTTATGATAAATTTGTCCACCGGCGACAAAGCTGTAAATACCATGGCTGTTAATTTTTCGATTATCATGTACCTTAAATGAAGCCAAAGCAAAGCATGAATTTAAATTGCGAATTTTGTTTTGTGGAAATTTTCAGCAAATGAATGGCATTTTAAAAAGAGACGCAGTAATTGATTTGGAAAAATGGGGAAGCCAAGCTTAATTTGGCCATGTAAGCAGCAGTCGCCAAATGAGTCCTGGTTAATTTGATTAGACACACGTTCTTCTGGAAAAGGATTTGCTTTGCAATGAACACAGCCAATGTTAAAAGAACACAATTTGTTGTAGGTTGCTTCGGTACAGATGTCATATACGCCCCATTTCGGCGCGATTTGTTTCTGACGCCAATGTCATATATGCAATCATATACGCAACGGGTACTTAACTGGTGCCAAAGTGTCGTTATTTTGTTTAATATGGTAACCCGGATGTTGTTGTTTATGCTGTTGATGTTTTCGTCAAATTGGCGTCGGAAAAAAATCGCGTCAATATGGGGCGTATATGACATCTGTGCCGTTGCTGCTTCTTTGTTAACTGCGCACTTCCATGTTCGCATTCGTTTCTTTACTAAAACTTGCAGGCGTCTTATGTTACGGCGTCTTTGTTCTTCTAAATCTTGATCTTGTCGCTTATTAATTTCATTTGCTATGCGCTGAATGGAACAATGCTGCATTTTACGTATGGGCTGAATGTGGCTTTCGTTTGTTTTGCCAACACTTTTCCGTCTTTTTAATGTACACGATTGATCAAATTCTTGGGATCCAGATTCATTAAGACAATACATCATATCTGCAATCTTTTGTCATCTTCTTTCTTTAGCAGCACGCATTGGTCTATCTAGACGTTGAAATATAATTTTCAATTTCCGTATTTCTAATCGGACTCGGCATTCTTTCGTTAAAGTAGAATTCTCGTTTTTTTACGCCGTCCTGCAGACATAATGAATTTGCAATTATACTAACTAAATTTAAAGAAAAATGAATACTTCAGTTCTAACTTCACAGTATTAGAAATATTTAATTTTTTCAGTAAACATAAAAAAGTGATAGTTACTAAATATTAGTAGAATATCAATAAGTCATGGAGTTAACGTTTGTATTTACGGCTCCTAGTCTTAGCACGGTCAGAAACTAAAAGTCAGAGAAAATGATGTCATAGATGGGAAAAAGTTGAGATATTTCTCTTTTAAATAGAACAATTACTTGTTTTCTTTTAAATATAGTGTCATTTTTTCAGTGGGGGGAAGAAATATAAAATTTAACTATTTTATTCCGAAGCATTTATTCGAGTACGTAAATAATATATTTTAAAATAAAAAAGGGAAAAGAAAAGAAAACTTTGCATATAGCCGGAAATTTGGATTGTCATATATGAAAATAAACTATTTTTGGTACTTTTTAGTTATCCCGTCTACCAATTTCACCAAATTATATAAATCGCCAAACCACTCGCCAAATTATACACATTGACATAATTTTTATTTTAAATAACGAAAGAACAAATAAATTAGTAAAACATTAATAAAAATAAAATGTCGAATTAATGGTTTTATTGGCCATTATTGGCATTTAATCTTGGAATTAATTAATTAATGGCAACCATTATTGGCATTTAATCTTACAATTTGGCGACAGTAATTTGGTCGACGGGATAACTAAGAAAAACCCTATTTTTATATGCATGCGATTATCAAGCATATCCTGAGCGCTATACTCCATGTTTTATAAATTAAATTATTATTAACAAGATACGTTGTCTAAGTCAATGTTTGGCGACAAAAATGAGCTATGTGGAAAGATTGACACAGGAAACTGATCTTGCATTTAAAATTGTTGCTAATTTTGCGCCAGGGTATATCGCCATGGCAACAAACTATACAGATGTTTGTAACAATATGGCAGTTGTTTTAAACTTAGCAAAAGTATAAGCACAGTTATTTATCAAGAAATATTACTAATGATTATGAAAATATTTAAATTCACAAAATATAATCATAATCAATAATTATAATCAATCAATTTTTTTTTTGTTCTAGCCAGTTAAAATAAATTTTACAGTATTTTTGATCTACATAAGCCGTTATCTAGTGCTCGATTATGTGTAGAAGGCAATCTTTTAGTGTCACTTTCGAGATTACCTTTCTTTGTGTTGTCGAGGATTCCGATTACGGATGATTAAATATAAAAAAATTGCTTAAAATTATATTTTTTTTTCTACCCAAGTCGAGACTTAGTTGGAAGGTTTTCTCATATTAGAATAAAATATATTTCATAAAATTTCAAATAATTTTTTTCGATTGATACCACTTTTTTGAGTACTGAGCTTGTTTTAAACACAGAAAACGATTTTTCTCGAATAAACGACCTAGCTAGATCGATTTCTTGAGCTCGAATTAGAATAGGTGTCAAATTTTATGAAAATCGTTAGAGCTGTTTTCGATATATAGCAACATTTTCAGTGCTGAGTTTGTTTTAATCGATAAAAACAGATTTTCTCGAATTCGAAACCTAGCTAGATGTGTTTCTCGTGCTCGAATTAGTATAGAAAACACGTTTCATGTAAATTGCATGAGAATGTTTCGATTTATAGCAAGCAGAAGTTTCGGCTACGATCTTGTTTTACCCTGTAAAAACGAATTTTCTTAAATTCGGGACCTAGCTAAATCTTTTTTTCGTGGTCGGTTTAGTGTATGCGTCAAGTTTTGCGAAAATCGTTAGAGCCGTTTTCGATATATAGCAACATTTTCAGTGCTGAGTTTGTTTTAATCGATCAAAGCAAATTTTCTCGAATTCAAAACCTACCAAGATGTGTTTCTCGTGCTCGAATTAGTATAGAAAACATGTTTCGTGTAAATTGCATGAGACTTTTTCGATTTATAACAAGCAAAAGTTTCAGCTAAGATCTTGTTTTACCCTGTAAAAACAAATTTTCTTGAATTCAGGACCTAGCTAGATCTTTTTCTCGTGCTCGATTTAGTATAGGAGGCAGGTTTCATGAAAATCGATCCAGTAGTTTACGATATCATCCGTAATCGGGAAAATCGCTTGTTCGTTTAATATATATGATATATATCTATTATATATATATAATCCAAATGGAAATTTCGTTCCGAACGCCGAGATTTCGAGTTCTACCGCATGGATTTTGACAGAACTTATACCGTTAGATAGGTATCATTTCAGGGAAGGTTTTAAGCTATAACACATCATTCTACCTAGATTAGTTATAGAATGATTACGGAAAATTTTGTTATTTTGGACTTTGTTACTTCATATTTCCTTAAATATCTGGTCTCCTATTGGTCGTAGAGCTTAGATCTCGCGCCAAAAGTAGCTCCGAAGCACTCAAGCAAACTTTTCCCCGCGATTATTTTGCCGTCTTCCGATTTCCTCTAACTCTATTAGGGGCCCGCGTAGGGCCCCTTTAAAATATTTTTCGTAGTAATTTCAGCAATTATCTTAAATTATTGGTTATGACCGCCACCCTCCCGATTCATGTATCTACGGAAAGGTTGCATGAAGGAGTTTCGTTCAGATACGCTTCCGTTAAGAATAGAATGCGCTCCCTGGTGGTGGAATGTGGAACTAACATAACGCGATATTGTTAAAAATAGGAAATCTAACAATGCGATCTGTTTTAAACTTTGAGATAGTTCATAACACATAATCTATTATCTATTCTATTATATATATATAAAATCTATTATCTATTCTATTATCTATTATATATATAAAATCCAAACGGAAATTTCGTTCCGAACGCCTACATTTCGAGTTCTACTGCATGGATTTTTACGGAACTTATACCGTTAGATAGGTATTGTTTCAGGGAAGGTTTTAAGCTATAACACATTATTCTACCTATATTAGTTTTAGAATTATGACGGAAAATTCTGTTATTTTGGGCGATAAGGTTACCATTTTATTTCTTGGCGAAATTCATCGTTGATAAAAAAAAAAAAATGAAACGGCTATTAAACCTCGAAAAATAAAAGAAAAACTGTTACCAATTTTATTTAAATGAAAAAAAGAAGAAGAAAATCCGTTTTAATGAGTGATAATATTAAAAAACGGAAACATTTAATCAAAACCTGGAAGAAATATTTGTAATGCTTAAAAATTAATTTAATAAGAAATATTACACTTGATACGCAATATTTGGCTCTTTATCGCTTGCGTTAGATATGGAAACGAATCTGAAAATTTGATTAGATGAAATTTTAACGACCTTTACTTTCTGTTCTGTTCTTTTCTTTTTTTTTTATATCTAATTGTCCCATCACGTGACTTATAGAAGAAACAAGCAGATGTAATTGTGAGTCGCATGTGTAATTACTATTTGTTTCTTTACAATTTTTTATTTTTCTTTTGTCGCCAAACAATGTGATTTTAAGCCAAAAATGCATAAGCGTGACATTAGCTTGAGGATGTTCTCACAAATAGTGTTTTTTTTAGGTGAAAGAGATCATTTTTTGAGTACATTTTCATATTCAATTGTAACTTATATAGATATCAGTTAATATTTTAAAAATGGAATCGAATACTTAAATTTCAGTGTGAATTTCTGCCACACATACATATTGTAAAATAATTTCATACTTTTTAAAATGTTTTTCGCCGTAATTCCGAAAGCAGGTGATATTTATAAACTCGAACTCAGATCAACGAATATTACCCATTTTATTTAAGCAAATATTATCTATTTTCTCAAGTCATATCGCCAATTTCATTTATAGGAAAATTCACAGATTCGAAATCTAGGAAATAAAGATAATTTTTAAGGAAATTTATGTTTTAATACGTTATTACTATGGAAAAATTCAACATTTTGAAAAAAAAAAATTACAAGTCTTTTGTAATTCGTCATTTCTTCTTCGTCTTTCTTCGTACTTTCTCCTCTGTTATGTAATATTTCAAATGATATTGGACTAATTTTCAATCATCGATTCACCGCAAAATCGCATATCTAATATAGTATATAAAATAAAGTCTAGATTAGGGGACTAATTAACGCACAGCGCAAACTACTGAACCTAAAATCTTGAAAATCGTGGTAAAAATACTTCTTATGACATAAACTTCTGCTAAGTAAGGATTTTCTAAAGTGTCACCCTAATGGTTTTTGCACGGGGAGGGGAAAAAATAGAATGTCAAAATTATGTGTCAAACAATAGCATATTTTAATGTAGTTTTGTATGCTGAATCGAATGCTACCAAATAAATTTTTATAAGTCCAACAGTTCATGACACATTTCATATTTTTCTAATTTGGCGGTGTCTTTGGCATCTAAACCTCAAAATATCTATCATTACATCCGTTACTCAAGCAACGGAAAAAATTCAAATCAACCCTTTTGGCTAAAAAATAAAAACGGCTCTATGAGTTTGAAATAAAAATGCAAGCATCTTAATTAAAAAGAAAAAAAAAATAGTGATTTTATGTAAAATAAAAGGGAAAAAATTACTGAGAATTTAGCGTTATAAAACAAAAATGGAAAAAGTACTACTTAGATATTCCGTCGACCAAAAAACTATCGTCAAACTATAAGATTAAATGCCAATAATGGTTGTTCGTAAATATCAAATTCACTTGAATTTAAACAAACTACACGTGTTTACGTCATCAAGTGATTTTAATTTCGACATTTTATTTGTATTTTTATTAATGTTATACTAATTTATTTGCTATTTCGTTATTTAAAATAAAGATTATATCAATTTATATAATTTGGCGAATGGTTTGGCGATTTATATAATTTGGCGAAATTGGTCGACGGGATAACAAGTAGTACAAATGAAAATATTTAAGTATGAAAGCAATGTTTGTAACGACTTAAAAATTATTTTCATATATATAAACTCGGTTTATGGCGTCAGATGCCGTCATCCGAAGAATCTACAAGAGCCTTTTTCCATATTTTCCGGTCATAGGTTCCTCAATGAAAGAAATTGGAATTGGAATAATATTGTGCGATTTATAAATTGCTCCTCGATAAGAAGAAAAAATGGGTACATTTATAACAACCGTGCGCACATCTCGCTGATAGCATTTTTAAAATTCCCAGTAGCAGTAGTTACATTTTGCGTATGTAAATTAAAAATATTTGTTAGCTTTTAATTATGGCATTATTTCCTGTTATTGTTTATCTTTTCAGTTTTTTAAATGAAATTAGTATAAGGCATGCATTTTAAATTAAATGAGTGAAAGATTTGTGTTTTAAATGAATGTAATAATAAAATAAGAATATGCTATGAAAACAATCTTTATTGATTTATTGCCTGCGCCCGGCTGACATAAAAGTATCCCAAAAGCCACCTATTCACTTTTCTCTGAGTAGTTGCTCATGAGAATTTAAGTTAACCTTCCGTAATCGGATACTTCACATATTGGTGTATTAGCTTCAATGTTGAAAGCATCGTTTATGTTTGAAGCGAAAACTTTACTATGAATTCTATTACACAAAATCGCATCATCATCATCTACTATATATTTACAACGGAAATTTGTATTTCATTCCGATTGTTTATAATACTTTCGTAGGATATACCACAATTAGTTAGGTAATAATTTTGGAAAGGTTTTATTGTATACATATTGCTCAAGGGTACTTAGTTATAGAGCAACAGTAAAAGTTCAAAAATTAAGTGAATCTGATTATGAAAGTTTAGCCTTTTTAAAAAAATCTACAGAACATATTTTGTTACAAGTGGCCCTGTTGCATGACTTTTAGGAATGGTGTTAGTATATACGATTTCAGTACATGTTGATTAGTTACAAAGGTATTAATTCCTGTTGTCATAACGGTCTCATTACCCGACCATAAGTGCGCTGTTTATAATCAACTAAAACAATTACTTCTTAATTGCTAAATTTTGTCCAACGCTTAAGATAACATTATATCGCAATGGCGTTCGCATCGTTTTCAGTAATGTGCAAGGTCAAGTTGAAGATCCATATTGTTTAAAATACAAGTTCAAATTCACCATTTAGTTTAATCCAAGGTTCATTTGGAAATATTGACCAGCGCAGCGGGCATAGCCTGCTAGTATATATATATAATGCAAAATTCTAAAACCGTAATATATCGTTTAATTCCAACTGTCTAAAAAAGCAAAAACAAAATATTAATTTAATTTATAATCAATTCTACTTCACCTATTTTTACTGACTTCATTTAATACATTAGATAAATGAATAAAATCTTGAATGATGTATTTAAATCTATTAAAATACAATTCCAGTATTGTTTTCTTGATAATATAAGCCTTATTCACTTAGTATATTTCATTGAAATGCCCATTTATTTTATTTAATCTGTATGAAATATGTGATTATCATAAAATTTAATATTGTTTTAGTTTTATCATATTAACGGTACATCTTAGAAAATTTTACTTAAACATCATAAACCTACAAGAACCATAAATTTCGTAAAGCTATCACTTTAAAATTTAGCGTCTCATTATAGATTCAGTTAGAGTAACACCAACCGCCACGTGGTAAAAACGCTCTAGACTTTTACGATCACAAGAACTCTAAATATTGCGTCTTGAATTATGTATTAAAATGGGTTAGCGCGAATATTATGAATATTAGAGAAATACTAAATTTTCGTCGGCTATTGATTGCGTGTTAAAAAGTTGTTAAACACAATTGCTTACCAACAACGAATTTCATGAACATAATCCTATTTTATCCAAAATTTTAATACTTTAAAACACCTAATTAATAAAAATAAATTTGTCATGTGATTACATTGCAGGGAAAAAAATACAAAATGAATTTTCATAAATGTACAACTATTTTAGCCTCCGGTACGGTATGCTATTTCTTTCTCCTAGCTTATTTTGTGCCCAAAAAATAACGTTACCTTACAGAAGCTAGCCGTAAAACAAAGCATTACGATTAAATACAATTTAACAATTTTTTAAACTTCTAAGAATCGCACATTTTCAATATTTATACCGTCGTATTGAAAAAAAAAAGTTATTTTAAATGCAATTTGTTTGAAAACTGTATCTCCATTTACTTTTGAAATATTAATTTTTTAGTAGTTTTTGGAGCCATTTGCTTAATATTGGCAACGGAAGTACTTAATCCTGTAGATCGTAAAGGGAAAATAATTTTAAGATAGTAATTATATATTTTTGTTGCCATTTTTTCATAACAACCGAAAGAAAATGTAATTAAAATACGTGCTATTTTGAAAAAAAAATAAAAACGAATTATTTCTGTTAAAACAATGGAGCTATTATACACTATATTTAATTGTAAGTATCTATGAATCACTAGATAGTAGGGGTTTATTTTTTCGATTTTCTTGAATGAGGGAATCTTTTTGCTGCATTTGTGCATTATTTTGCGATAGTGATTGCCATGCGTGCTTTACTGTAGACGTTTAAGAGTAGATCGTAAATGTGGAATTCTTAAGCGGATGCGAATGACGTCATTTTACATAAAATGAAACATGTGCTTTAAGTCTTAAAATTAAAATATGTTATTACTGCAGTAGAGCCCCGCTTAACCGAGTAATTTTCTTCTGATGGACTGGTGGCTTCTATTATAAATGAAGTGCTAGGTGAAGATGAAAGAGCAGCCGTAAAAACAAAATTATGGCCATTTTTTTTTACCCCATTCTGACCAGAAAATCAGAGTTCAAACTTTTTACGGCTGCTCTTTTCTTCACCTAACACTTCATTTATAATGGCTGTTTCATAATAATAGAAGTCAGCAGTCCATCAGAAGAAAATGAAGTAATGGAAATGTCGGGGAGGACACTAAATTCTGAAAACGCAGAATTCATGTTCTCTAGTTTTTATTATGTTTTTTATTACACTGTAAGATAAAAAAAAAATGTTAAATTGACAGGAAAAAAACTGTCAATTATGGCCCCAGTGGAAAACCTCCTAATTTACAGATAATAACTCTAAGTTTTTATTAAAATAGTTTTTTTTTCTGTAAAAAATATAGATATTTTATGTAAAAATTGTGAAATCCACATTTTTTAACAGAAAAAACTGTTTTTATTTAAATCAGTTTTTTGCTGAAAACATACATTTTTTTTCGATCTGTAAATTACAGATTTTTTCTACAGTGTATGTACTATTCATTATTATTATTATTATTATTATTATTATTATTATTATTATTATTATTATTATTATTATTATTATTATTTAGGAATGTCCGGGTACATATAAAGTAAGTTGTTCAGAACTACAGAATAGTTTAGAATGTAAAACAAATGTTTATGAAACTTTAACATACTATGATAGATATCCACAATTCAAGAATTTATCATTTTTTCTCTATTTTCGGAAAAATTTCGTACAATAATTGATTCTGTAACGTCAGAAAACAGAAGGATTCTGAAATTAAGATAGATAATTTATGTAAAGTCTAAAATCAAAAATACAGGAGCCATTTTGTTTCAGTAGCGTTATAAAAAATTTTGAAAATCTATGAATTTTAGAACTTAATGATCTGGTCTTTTCAAATGTTTTTTAAACTTAATGGAAACATTTAGTAATACCTCCATAAATACGAGGTTGCATAGTATTATTTTATGAAAAAATTTGGTTATAAAAAGCATTGTTTTTAAATGCGTGTAGTTATTTAATTTTGTACTAGCTCTAAATAAGATTTATTTTCAAAGCAGAAAAAAATTACGCGCATCTTTTGGCACTGTTCAGAATTGTACAGAACTAGATTTAAGTGGTAATACTTTAGGGATTTTAAAATGAAAAAAAATGTATATTTGCCGATTTTAGCTTCATGATATTTTTTTTTAGGATTAAATAGTTAAATTTAGATTTTTGTATGTCGCTTATAAGTAGTTTAGCAGAAATGAGTAAATAAGGGAATGACAATGACGCACTGTCAGAAAAAAAACTTGTCAATATACACTATATTAATCCTTATTTTTTTAACAAATAATTTCTGTACTACTGGGAAACATGTTTTGTCCGTAAATTTTTCCCTATAGTCGAAAAAAAGTGAGGAATTCCGTTCATTCCTAGCGCGCATGCGTATCGGTTTAATTAATATTGATTCCGAATTTATATTTAATGTAAAAACCCAAAATTTCTATAAAATAAGATTTCAAATTTAATTTTTAAAAAAAAAGTTTTCGAACTTAAAAATAACCAACACTTACTTTTCTCCTCCATTCAAAAGTAATCCCAATTTATTTTTTTAAGTTGAAAAAGTTAAATAAAGTTAACTAAGTTTGAATTTATAATTTTCTTTATAAATAATTTTTCGCATTTAAGATATATTTTAAATGAACATACGTAAAAGTTATTTTAATTAACATATTAAATGGAATTAAACCGATATTACTCAAAAAAAAATTCTTATCGAATAAAAAATAATATTAATATTTTACATCTAGCAATCTACTTAAATATATTCACAGTTCATATATTTATCCTATATTAATACTAAAATATTAAAAACCCTGCCATAATCTCATCAAAGACAAAATCTTCGAGCAATTAATTTAAAAATTAAGAGCTTTTTAAGGAAATTGACAAGCCATATCCATCTGAAGCAAACAAATTTACTACAAATTGTTACGCTACAGAACACACGTAGCCCAGGCGTTAGAATGCTCGCTTCGTAACGCTAAGATGACTGGTTCAAATCCAAACACAACAACTTTTATTTTTTCCTACTTTCAGCATTTGACGGCTAGCGACCACCTCCATTAAGCGAGCACCTCCATGAATGACTATTTTTTCATGGAACGAAATTTATTCCCATAGGCTCAATACTAATTTTACCGCTATTCAGAGACCATCCCAGTTTAACTCCCTCCATGATCGACCAATTTCTTTGAAGAAAATGAAACGAAGTCCGTTTTTTCCTGGTCGCTTGAAAAAGGTTTTATTAGAAATTTACTTCCGTAGAGCGCATTATTCATCAAACTTCTAAACTAAGTTTATAATCTCTATTTATTCTGGAAACTTTTAAGTGTTTAAACCCTTTCGTACCTTTTTATATAATGAATTTTACTCTGATAAGAAATTAAGGAAAACGGTCAATAAACTCCCCTGTCCTATTCTGTCAGGAAACTCTCAAAGAAATAGATAAATTATTGTAATCATCATTATTTGTTGCCGTCCAAAAAAAAATTGAATTTATTTACTGAACTTCGAAAGTGCTTGGAAATAAAAGTTTTAAAAGATGAAACCGTAAAATCAAAGCAAACGTCAATGTATTCATTTTTTAAACTCTGCAGTTATTAACTTATGTAATTAACTTTTGTTTGATACTTAAATTTTCATATTTTTTGCTAATGTAATAAATAAATTTTAGTAACGTTAATTATTACCTCTTTTAAGAAATTAAAATCTAGATTTAAAGATTTAAGAGAACATCTCTCGGAGCGACCAATTTTTATTGGAATGGAACGTGGTCGATTTAGGGAGGTTTTACTGTATATTATAAGTGCAAATGATATGTCTTTTACAAAAAATGACCATGCATATTGTTTAATCTATAGTGAGCTGTCGATAGATACTTTGGTAAATCTTCTAGAACGTCATCGGTGGAAATGGAGAATCGGTTCACCATTTAGAAACACAAATTATTTAGTCACACATACCGGGTGTTTCATTCTAACTGAACTCGGGTTGACGGTAATAATTTCGAGAACAATAAAAATATTGCGATTACAATGCAACAATTTGTACTTTGTTTTGCGTGAAACGTGATAAAATCACTAAAATATGAGGGAAAACATGTTGCTCAACCCATCGATAACACGATATGAGCTAATAATCACAGTCCAAAATGTGGGGCGTCAATTGCATACTACTGGCGGGTATAAAGCAAACTTCTACCACTTTTGCCTGGTGTTATCACATTTACATCAATGGTGAGAGTGTCTGTTAAATGTTTTATTATAATGTTATTATAAAATGTTCTTCAGTTTCTGAAATTTATTACCGCCAACCCAAATTGAGTTAGGTTGAAAAACACTGTATTTTTGATTAAATACGTGGTTTGCAACCCCATGTCTATAGCAATTTACATCCTCTCGATGCCTATTATTCCCTTCTGAATTTGTCGATCAAATTTTGGAACACCCTGTATATTTAAATACATTAAAATATTGCTAAAATATTTCAAATGAATATTTTCTTGAGATTATTAAACCTTGTTTGCTAGGATATTCCATTTGCAATTAAATAAAACATTATTCTGAACTTTGCATATTAATATTCTTCACTTTACGCGATTAACTCGTTTAATTCGAAAACGTGTGAAGTGTACTTATTAAAGAAGCATAGCACACGTAATTTCAAAGAAGATAAACAGAAATCAAATTTCAGCAGTAGCAAATGTACATTATTTTGTTAGGTAATAACTGAAAGTAAAATATGTCCGGTATTTTTCCGTTTCCCAAAAGCAATTTAAATCTGTTGTAGACAAGAAAATTTTAAACAGAATTGTATTTCAAGATGTACATTATATAAAGGAGCATGAAGTGCATTTTAGAAACAAACAGGTAAAGAAAATTTTTAATATTATTTAAAAAGCATTTTTATGAAAATGCAGGAAAGCCCTCAAAACGCTCGGAGGGTTAAGTACATTTTACGCTGACTATCTTCGATTTCATGAAGCTGCTGCGGCAACATTTTGCAGGAGCACGATGTTGCTTTTCTGACAGCAATGCGATGGAACTTCCGGCTTTTTCTATAGAAATTTCTTTCTCATTTGATTTGTAGCGTTTATTAACTTTCTGTACAGTTCCTTATAGCTAACTAAAGGAATGAAATTTATCTGTAAACTTTCGTATCTCTGTCGGAATTTAAGTCATTTTCTTAATTTGTCTTAATTACGTGAATTTAATCTGATAAAATCGCTTGACAGTTGCAACAGCACCCTCATCTTCTGTTTGTATCAGAGAAGTTTTGTTTCGTGGTATACTCATAACACGTATATGCTCATATACATCAGTGATTTGTTGAAAATTACACGGACGGGAGCAAAATATATTTTAAGGGTGGTTTATTTCTTCACTTTTAGAACTCAGCGCACGACGCATTTTTTTGGAAAAGTAGGATTAAAAAGCAAATGTTATTTTATTTATTACCACCACACAAAGGGCAACTCCTCCTTACATTAACCCTTCAGTGTTCCAATATTTTAAAAATGATAAAAAAAAAGATGCTTCCCTTTTGTAATTGTCAGGTGTATTTACACTATACAATAACGTAAGCCAGTCTTTGCAGGCAATAAAACCATATGGTCTCTTTCTTACAGCTATATAAATGCTCCACTTGGTATACGTTTCAAAACAACTCGTTTCATCTAGAGTAAAGACTTACTCATTTATGTAGTCTTGTCCCCCATTTAGTGAGCAAACTACCTGAGGAAAGTTATCGACAACTACAACATCAACTGCTGTATCCTCAAATGTAACGAGGGTGATCCACAAAGTAATGACCGTTGGCTATAATAACTTTAAAACAAATATTTCATCAAATACAATATTGCTTCACGTAAGTGAAAGTTATTTTACGTCTCCACTTATTTACCCCCTACATTTAGGCATTTTTTATATATGTTCAGGAGTTTTACAATCGCTATATTGTACTCGGGAACCGCCAGTCTCGCAAGTAAGTTTTTCACTGCAATCCTGAACTCATCATCACTTCTGATTGTTTACAAATTATGCTTTAGCCAAGATGTAATGAGACAATTTCACCAACAGAATAAAGTGAAATGTGTGGGAATGCGTTGGGCAACTTTTCGAGGGCGCATAAACCTTAGTCGAGTATATTACCGTAGTCATATTCCGCCCAGGGTTATGATCCCTCGACGAGTTGTACTTCGCTTTTTCCACACATTTTACGTACTTAGGTTTATGAAATTGTGAACATCAGGTCTCCAAGAAAAGTTGTGCTCTATGGGAATTGTTGATGAGTTGAAGACTGACTTAATACCGGAC
>OZ010792.1:210576137-210578637 GCA_963932465.1 Maratus speciosus
GGTCTTTCTTCGTTAATATTAAGAAAAATAATGCATACAAAAATATGAAAATCGGTGGTATCATACAGAAATGTTTGATAAATACGCTGATGCAGACAGTTTTCAAATCGATGAATTATTTTAAGAAATATTTAATGCTAAAGTTGGACAAAATCGTTCCACTAAAAAAGTTTTATAGGAGTAAAAACTATTCACGAGAATTTAATCATTTTTAGATCATTTTATACGTTTGAAGTTCCCGGTGTGCAGATTGTATTTCTTTTTTTTTTAATTTGGCTAATTTTTTGAGGTTTTATTTCTATTTTAAATTCAAATTTTCAGCATTTCTAGAGATATATTTTACAAATTTTAGAAAGTGATATTAATTTAAACTGTTGCCAACTGTATAAACAGCGGAAACAATAATGTTTGCTTAATATATATATATATATATATATATACGTGTAATAAATTAAAAATTTATTTAGACGTGACTATTATAATCAGAAAAAAAAACATTTGGAATTAGAATTAAATAATTATGTACAAAAAGCAGGAACTTATTAAAAATTACGTCATAGAAACTATAATTACACGTGAATTTTAAGAGAGAAGGGAATTTGTAAAATAATAAATTTATTAACAATCGTTAGAAGTATTAAATAGGAGAAATTACGTCATATTTACGTCACATTACAGTTATTACATAAAATGAATACAAAATAATATTGCAAAACGGTTTAAATTTAGAAATTGCGCTAGACATTTATTTGATATTTTGAGAGGATAATTTTCAACTATTTTTCTGAGGAAAGCGCAAATAATATTTCATTTCTAACACAAGTATTTTCACGTGAATATTAAAAAGGGAAAGAATAGTTTGGTCAAAATTACGTCAGATTAAAAACGATTAATTTAAAATGTCCCATTTAAAAGAACTTTCCTTTCGCTTTGTTAAAAAATACCGTTATACAAAGATTCTGTTTACTTAATTCCTTTTATATTAGATTATTTTGAAATGTTGTTACACGTGTCTACGTCATCAAGTTATTTTTATTTCGAAGTTTCATTTGTATTTTTATTATTGTTGTACTAATTTATTTGTTCTTTCGTTATTTAAAATAAAAATTATGTCAATTTGTATAATTTGGCGAGTGGTTTGGCGATTTATATAATTTGGCGTAATTAGTCGAGGGGATAATCAAGTAGTACCGCAGCGGATTTGGCGTTAAAATTTCCCCAATCAAAGAGAAATGATTAGAAATCCGTTTATAGGGAGATCGCCAGTGTTTTTTAAATTATAATTCAATCTTTCGAAATCTTTTTAAAGCCGATCACATTAGCGTGCATTTAGAGTCTGAGGTGCCTGGACGGGGGTTGGCGAGCGTAGCTCGTAGGGGGCCGGGCCCCCTAGTGTTACAGAAAAAAAAAGAATCTAATAAAGAGTGAAATTATTTCTTCTCTTATAACTTCGGAAACATCGATGTCAACTTTGTGTGATTCAATTTGTTTGGCCGTTCTTTAACAAGTTATATATATATGAACAATATATATATATATATATATATATATATATATGAACAATATATATATATATATATATATATACAGATGAAGACTGTCTATTTCGGAAATACAGTCTTGCTTCTCTAAAGCATATATTAATACACCAGTCACATTTATGAATTTTAATAGTGATACTTTCCTTCTGAAGGTTATTCATAGTCGTCTTCTTAGCTGCTACTAGCATTATTGGTGGTTCTATTTAGCACAGCGTCAGCAATATCGTTGTCCATTAAATTGCTCATTGTTGCTGCATTTTCATCAATGCTTAGCCAATGATCTGTGTTCATGTTTCCGACACCTAATGCATTTTCAGATTTTGCTGTGTTCTATCAGCTGAAAAATTTCTTCATTTTCACGGCAAATTCGAAAGCCTGAAAATTCTTCCCCATCATTGATGTCGCAGTTGCCGAAAATTTCTTTCCGGCCATATATTGCGCCATGCATTCGACAAAGATGCCTCCAATGTTTTTCCCGTTGCTAAGCAACAGTGCAGCTCCAAGAAAATTTGTTCAGATAATACTTGCCTCTAACAAATGAAAAAAAAAAGTAAAATATTCTTTTTTTTTTGCATTTTTACTTGCGATCTTCAAGTTTTTAATTCATAAAGAATTGCTATTTTTCTTCTCCCATAAGTTGAAAGGGTAAAAGAAAAATAAATGAAAAAATGGTTTGGATGCCGGATTTTATAAGTTGCCGGATTTTTGAAGTTACACTGTACCATTTACTATCTTTCAGATAATGATCGAGTATCAATTTAGTATCAGTATAGGCAGATTTAAGGTTTAAAAATCAACAAAATTCACTCAGGATTTGGTTGCGAAAATATAAATAAATAAACTGCTACGCATAAATCAGTGATTTTTACAGTTAGTTAACAATAATTAGCATAAAAATTACGCAAGCGTTGAAAACATAAAACATATCAACCTTTACCCTATTCTTTTCCCTTTACAGT